>OX387427.1:22027046-22407679 GCA_947563755.1 Lochmaea crataegi | reverse complement strand
TTGCAATTCGACCATTTTCCATTCTCTACCTCTCATATACAGACAAAAACACGTAAGGAAGTCTCAATAGAGTCTAAAACAACGCAAAACACACAATTCGACGTTATTCCTTCCAAATACGCGGAATCTCACGTTACAACTCTCCCAAAGGGTCAATGGAAGTCGGAATCACTCAAACTCCTCAATTGTACTATAAAGATCACAAGATAACTTAATAATTGACAAAATCACTCAAATTAACCTGAAAACTAGAACTAGCTTGCAATTCGACCATTTTCCATTCTCTACCTCTCATATACAGACAAAAACACGTAAGAAGTCTCAATAGAGTCTAAAACAACGCAAAACACACAATTCGACGTTATTCCTTCCAAATACGCGGAATCTCACGTTACAACTCTCCCCAAAGGGTCAATGGAACTCGGAATCACTCAAAACTCCTCAATTGTACTATAAAGATCACAAGATAACTTAATAATTGACAAAATCACTCAAATTAACCTGAAAACTAGAACTAGCTTGCAATTCGACCATTTTCCATTCTCTACCTCTCATATACAGACAAAAACACGTAAGAAGTCTCAATAGAGTCTAAAACAACGCAAAACACACAATTCGACGTTATTCCTTCCAAATACGCGGAATCTCACGTTACAACTCTCCCCAAAGGGTCAATGGAACTCGGAATCACTCAAAACTCCTCAATTGTACTATAAAGATCACAAGATAACTTAATAATTGACAAAATCACTCAAATTAACCTGAAAACTAGAACTAGCTTGCAATTCGACCATTTTCCATTCTCTACCTCTCATATACAGACAAAAACACGTAAGAAGTCTCAATAGAGTCTAAAACAACGCAAAACACACAATTCGCCGTTATTCCATCCAAATACGCGGAATCTCACGTTACAACTCACCCAAAGGGTCAATGGAACTCGGAATCACTCAAAACTCCTCAATTGTACTATAAAGATCACAAGATAACTTAATAATTGACAAAATCACTCAAATTAACCTGAAAACTAGAACTAGCTTGCAATTCGACCATTTTCCATGATCTACCTCTCATATACAGACAAAAACACGTAAGAAGTCTCAATAGAGTCTAAAACAACGCAAAACACACAATTCGACGTTATACCATCCAAATACGCGGAATCTCACGTTACAACTCTCCCAAAGGGTCAATGGAACTCGGAATCACTCAAAACTTCTCAATTCTACTATAAAGATCACAAGATAACCTAATAATTGAAAAACTCACTCAAATATACCTGAAAACAAGAACCAGATTGCAATTCGACCATTTTCCATTCTCTACCTCTCAAATACAGACAAAAACACGTAAGAAGTCTCAATAGAGTCTAAAACAACGCAAAACACACAATTCGACGTTATTCCTTTCCAAATACGCGGAATCTCACGTTACAACTCACCCAAAGGGTCAATGGAACTCGGAATCACTCAAAACTCCTCAATTGTACTATAAAGATCACAAGATAACTTAATAATTGACAAAATCACTCAAATTAACCTGAAAACTAGAACTAGCTTGCAATTCGACCATTTTCCATGATCTACCTCTCATATACAGACAAAAACACGTAAGAAGTCTCAATAGAGTCTAAAACAACGCAAAACACACAATTCGACGTTATACCATCCAAATACGCGGAATCTCACGTTACAACTCTCCCCAAAGGGTCAATGGAACTCGGAATCACTCAAAACTTCTCAATTCTACTATAAAGATCACAAGATAACTTAATAATTGAAAAACTCACTCAAATATACCTGAAAACAAGAACCAGATTGCAATTCGACCATTTTCCATTCTCTACCTCTCAAATACAGACAAAAACGCGTAAGAAGTCTCAATAGAGTCTAAAACAACGCAAAACACACAATTCGACGTTATTCTTTCCAAATACGCGGAATCTCACGTTACAACTCTCCCAAAGGGTCAATGGAACTCGGAATCACTCAAAACTTCTCAATTCTACTATAAAGATCACAAGATAACTTAATAATTGACAAAATCAATCAAATATACCTGAAAACAAGAACCAGATTGCAATTCGACCATTTTCCATTCTCTACCTCTCAAATACAGACAAAAACACGTAAGAAGTCTCAATAGAGTCTAAAACAACGCAAAACACACAATTCGACGTTATTCCTTCCAAATACGCGGAATCTCACGTTACAACTCTCCCAAAGGGTCAATGGAAGTCGGAATCACTCAAAACTCCTCAATTGTACTATAAAGATCACAAGATAACTTAATAATTGACAAAATCACTCAAATTAACCTGAAAACTAGAACTAGCTTGCAATTCGACCATTTTCCATGATCTACCTCTCATATACAGACAAAAACGCGTAAGAAGTCTCAATAGAGTCTAAAACAACGCAAAACACACAATTCGACGTTATTCTTTCCAAATACGCGGAATCTCACGTTACAACTCTCCCAAAGGGTCAATGGAACTCGGAATCACTCAAAACTCCTCAATTGTACTATAAAGATCACAAGATAACTTAATAATTGACAAAATCACTCAAATATACCTGAAAACAAGAACTAGCTTGCAATTCGACCATTTTCCATTCTCTACCTCTCATATACAGACAAAAACACGTAAGAAGTCTCAATAGAGTCTAAAACAACGCAAAACACACAATTCGACGTTATTCCTTCCAAATACGCGGAATCTCACGTTACAACTCTCCCAAAGGGTCAATGGAAGTCGGAATCACTCAAAACTCCTCAATTGTACTATAAAGATCACAAGATAACTTAATAATTGACAAAATCACTCAAATTAACCTGAAAACTAGAACTAGCTTGCAATTCGACCATTTTCCATGCTCTACCTCTCAAATACAGACAAAAACACGTAAGAAGTCTCAATAGAGTCTAAAACAACGCAAAACACACAATTCGACGTTATTCCTTCCAAATACGCGGAATCTCACGTTACAACTCTCCCAAAGGGTCAATGGAACTCGGAATCACTCAAAATTCCTCAATTGTACTATAAAGATCACAAGATAACTTAATAATTGACAAAATCAATCAAATATACCTGAAAACAAGAACTAGCTTGCAATTCGACCATTTTCCATTCTCTACCTCTCAAATACAGACAAAAACACGTAAGAAGTCTCAATAGAGTCTAAAACAACGCAAAACACACAATTCGACGTTATTCCTTCCAAATACGCGGAATCTCACGTTACAACTCTCCCAAAGGGTCAATGGAAGTCGGAATCACTCAAAACTCCTCAATTGTACTATAAAGATCACAAGATAACTTAATAATTGACAAAATCAATCAAATATACCTGAAAACAAGAACCAGATTGCAATTCGACCATTTTCCATTCTCTACCTCTCAAATACAGACAAAAACACGTAAGAAGTCTCAATAGAGTCTAAAACAACGCAAAACACACAATTCGACGTTATTCTTTCCAAATACGCGGAATCTCACGTTACAACTCTCCCAAAGGGTCAATGGAACTCGGAATCACTCAAAACTCCTCAATTGTACTATAAAGATCACAAGATAACTTAATAATTGACAAAATCACTCAAATATACCTGAAAACAAGAACTAGCTTGCAATTCGACCATTTTCCATTCTCTACCTCTCATATACAGACAAAAACACGTAAGAAGTCTCAATAGAGTCTAAAACAACGCAAAACACACAATTCGACGTTATTCCTTCCAAATACGCGGAATCTCACGTTACAACTCTCCCAAAGGGTCAATGGAAGTCGGAATCACTCAAAACTCCTCAATTGTACTATAAAGATCACAAGATAACTTAATAATTGACAAAATCACTCAAATTAACCTGAAAACTAGAACTAGCTTGCAATTCGACCATTTTCCATGCTCTACCTCTCAAATACAGACAAAAACACGTAAGAAGTCTCAATAGAGTCTAAAACAACGCAAAACACACAATTCGACGTTATTCCTTCCAAATACGCGGAATCTCACGTTACAACTCTCCCAAAGGGTCAATGGAACTCGGAATCACTCAAAATTCCTCAATTGTACTATAAAGATCACAAGATAACTTAATAATTGACAAAATCACTCAAATTAACCTGAAAACTAGAACTAGCTTGCAATTCGACCATTTTCCATGCTCTACCTCTCAAATACAGACAAAAACACGTAAGAAGTCTCAATAGAGTCTAAAACAACGCAAAACACACAATTCGACGTTATTCCTTCCAAATACGCGGAATCTCACGTTACAACTCTCCCAAAGGGTCAATGGAACTCGGAATCACTCAAAATTCCTCAATTGTACTATAAAGATCACAAGATAACTTAATAATTGACAAAATCACTCAAATATACCTGAAAACAAGAACTAGCTTGCAATTCGACCATTTTCCATTCTCTACCTCTCATATACAGACAAAAACACGTAAGAAGTCTCAATAGAGTCTAAAACAACGCAAAACACACAATTCGACGTTATTCCTTCCAAATACGCGGAATCTCACGTTACAACTCTCCCAAAGGGTCAATGGAAGTCGGAATCACTCAAAACTCCTCAATTGTACTATAAAGATCACAAGATAACTTAATAATTGACAAAATCACTCAAATTAACCTGAAAACTAGAACTAGCTTGCAATTCGACCATTTTCCATGATCTACCTCTCATATACAGACAAAAACACGTAAGAAGTCTCAATAGAGTCTAAAACAACGCAAAACACACAATTCGACGTTATTCCTTCCAAATACGCGGAATCTCACGTTACAACTCTCCCAAAGGGTCAATGGAAGTCGGAATCACTCAAAACTCCTCAATTGTACTATAAAGATCACAAGATAACTTAATAATTGACAAAATCACTCAAATTAACCTGAAAACTAGAACTAGCTTGCAATTCGACCATTTTCCATGCTCTACCTCTCAAATACAGACAAAAACACGTAAGAAGTCTCAATAGAGTCTAAAACAACGCAAAACACACAATTCGACGTTATTCCTTCCAAATACGCGGAATCTCACGTTACAACTCTCCCAAAGGCTCAATGGAACTCGGAATCACTCAAAACTCCTCAATTGTACTATAAAGATCACAAGATAACTTAATAATTGACAAAATCACTCAAATTAACCTAAAAACTAGAACTAGCTTGCAATTCGACCATTTTCCATGCTCTACCTCTCAAATACAGACAAAAACACGTAAGAAGTCTCAATACAGTCTAAAACAACCCAAAGCCACAATTCGACGGTATTCCATCCAAATACGCGGAATCTCACGTTACAACTCCCCCAAAGGGTCAATGGAAGTCGGAATCACTCAAAACTCCTCAATTGTACTATAAAGATCACAATATAACTTAATAATTGACAAACTCACTCAAATATACCTGAAAACAAGAACTAGCTTGCAATTCGACCATTCTCCATGCTCTACCTCTCAAATACAGACAAAAACACGTAAGAAGTCTCAATAGAGTCTAAAACAACGCAAAACACACAATTCGACGTTATTCCTTCCAAATACGCGGAATCTCACGTTACAACTCTCCCAAAGGGTCAATGGAACTCGGAATCACTCAAAACTCCTCAATTGTACTATAAAGATCACAAGATAACTTAATAATTGACAAAATCACTCAAATATACCTGAAAACAAGAACTAGCTTGCAATTCGACCATTTTCCATTCTCTACCTCTCATATACAGACAAAAACACGTAAGAAGTCTCAATAGAGTCTAAAACAACGCAAAACACACAATTCGACGTTATTCCTTCCAAATACGCGGAATCTCACGTTACAACTCTCCCAAAGGGTCAATGGAAGTCGGAATCACTCAAAACTCCTCAATTGTACTATAAAGATCACAAGATAACTTAATAATTGACAAAATCACTCAAATTAACCTGAAAACTAGAACTAGCTTGCAATTCGACCATTTTCCATGCTCTACCTCTCAAATACAGACAAAAACACGTAAGAAGTCTCAATAGAGTCTAAAACAACGCAAAACACACAATTCGACGTTATTCCTTCCAAATACGCGGAATCTCACGTTACAACTCTCCCAAAGGCTCAATGGAACTCGGAATCACTCAAAACTCCTCAATTGTACTATAAAGATCACAAGATAACTTAATAATTGACAAAATCACTCAAATTAACCTAAAAACTAGAACTAGCTTGCAATTCGACCATTTTCCATGCTCTACCTCTCAAATACAGACAAAAACACGTAAGAAGTCTCAATACAGTCTAAAACAACCCAAAGCCACAATTCGACGGTATTCCTTCCAAATACGCGGAATCTCACGTTACAACTCTCCCAAAGGGTCAATGGAAGTCGGAATCACTCAAAACTCCTCAATTGTACTATAAAGATCACAAGATAACTTAATAATTGACAAAATCACTCAAATTAACCTGAAAACTAGAACTAGCTTGCAATTCGACCATTTTCCATGCTCTACCTCTCAAATACAGACAAAAACACGTAAGAAGTCTCAATAGAGTCTAAAACAACGCAAAACACACAATTCGACGTTATTCCTTCCAAATACGCGGAATCTCACGTTACAACTCTCCCAAAGGCTCAATGGAACTCGGAATCACTCAAAACTCCTCAATTGTACTATAAAGATCACAAGATAACTTAATAATTGACAAAATCACTCAAATTAACCTAAAAACTAGAACTAGCTTGCAATTCGACCATTTTCCATGCTCTACCTCTCAAATACAGACAAAAACACGTAAGAAGTCTCAATACAGTCTAAAACAACCCAAAGCCACAATTCGACGGTATTCCATCCAAATACGCGGAATCTCACGTTACAACTCCCCCAAAGGGTCAATGGAACTCTGAATCACTCAAAACTTCTCAATTCTACTATAAAGATCACAATATAACTTAATAATTGACAAACTCACTCAAATATACCTGAAAACAAGAACTAGCTTGCAATTCGACCATTCTCCATGCTCTACCTCTCAAATACAGACAAAAACACGTAAGAAGTCTCAATACAGTCTAAAACAACCCAAAGCCACAATTCGACGGTATTCCATCCAAATACGCGGAATCTCACGTTACAACTCCCCCAAAGGGTCAATGGAACTCGGATCACTCAAAACTTCTCAATTCTACTATAAACATCACAAGATAACTTAATAATTGACAAACTCACTCAAATATACCTGAAAACAAGAACTAGCTTGCAATTCGACCATTTTCCATTCTCTACCTCTCATATACAGAGTAGATCTAAAAAAAATGAAAACAGTGAGAATTGAACCGACGACCCCCACTATGGTCTTCACATGCGTATTCCATTGCACCAAGAAGCCCAACAATGATAAAACCAAAACCTAATTTACGTTCTACGATATATACAGTTATATTCAAAAGTCCTCTCCTCTCTTATCTTTGAAACGATTATACATAAACTAGTGAAACTTGGAAACTGAATATTTAGGGTTGTAAAGTTCCCTAATAGTGATGATAGATGACGTATTCGTCAAAGATGACGTCACAAGGTCATTGTGTAATTTTAAATGGAGCCCTTTGGCAAGCGACACCTCTTTTTGAAGGTATCGAAAAAATCTATTATTTGATGAACTTGTATGTTTTGATGGCAGTCATGACAGATGGTTGAATAACTGTATTATGCCAGTTAATGTAAAAGAAGAATATGCACTGGCAATAGTGGCAATTATGAATGGATCGCCGCAGTAAGATTTTTTTTGTCCATTACATCACACCGCATGTGTGACAATTGGAAGTTTGGTTAAAACAGATCATTGGTTAATTTTTGAAGAAGGGGAAGGAAAAATAACCATTCCATTCACCCTTTCCCGTCTGTATAGCTTCTTCAATGATTTTCCTTGCCCTTCTCGATAAATTATGAGGCGAACTGATCATGAAATATAATAAATAATTAATTTACATATTCATTTACAAAAGATAAAGACAGAATTATACATGGGATAGAAACAAGGTGATCTTAAAGCTAGATAATATAACTCAAAATGGAAAGGCTAAGATAAAATTAAAATGTCCTAAAAACTAGACTAAATCCTGAAGTGTTCCAGTTGAAAACAAAATACCTAATGACCTAACAAATAGATATATTTACTAATATGGCAATTATTTACAGGTAACTGTAATTAAGTAAATAGATATAAGATACCTACTTGATTTTTTCATTAAATTCATACCCCGAGTACAGCTTAAAGAAGACGAAACATCACAAATTTTTCAATATGCCTGCGATAAATAAATTTAATTTTTCTATACAGTATACATAACTGATTTCATGCAATTCATTTCTTTTTAAATTATTATTTTTTCTTTCAAATTTTTTGTAGACATCTCCGTAGACAACAATATCAATCATCTGATAATGGTCATCTGTCAAAAGTAATGTCACACATGTGGTGTAACGTAATGGACAAAACAAATCTTACTGCGGCGATCCATCCGTTGGCAATTTCCTACAAATACATTGAGCCAGGAAGAAGAAGAGTATACATGTGTAGGCATTAGGCAACCGTACGTTAGATTATAACTTTTTGACTCAGATTCGAATATTATTCTTTGTTTTTTTCGTAGGCATTGCTTCTTAGATATTATTTAGTAATGTATAGTCTCCATTTTTTTGTTAATAGACATGATGACTGATTTCGAAAAACTGCTCCACGATGTTTTCACTTATACATATAATTTATTTAAACTGTTATTTCTGCAAAAATAAAGGATGCAAGCGAGAAACTCACCTTTTTAAAATATAATTTAAATTTAATTTGCCTGGCCTTTTCGTTTTGTCCAATACGCTAGTCTATGTCATCACGCGTTCGTAAACACTTCATACACTTGACAACTTGCAAGTTAAAAGTTTTATTTGGAAGTGACTTTACAAGTCGCCCCACCAATCTCAGCTTTATGTGAAGCGGTGGTAGAAGAACTTTATGAGGAGGCACCAAAATTTCTTGCAGGACGTTCTTTTCGACAACTTTAAGCTCCCTCGGAGGCCAACACTTTTTAGTCCAGTGATTTGCTCGGTCTCTACTATCCGATAGACACAAAAGGCAAGGGAATTTGGTAAACCCAGATTGTTGTTCGAGCAACATGCCCAAGATTTTTAAATCACCGCACACTTACCAAACGAGGTATTTATATTTTTTATTTGCAAAGAACCAACTCCAAGCTCTTTAGCATAGAAACCGCTATTATGAAGCAGAACAGCTTTAAGGTTTCTTTTTGAAGAATCTATTATTTATGATATTCTGGAATTTTTTGAGTATTTTTTGAGTTTTCAGAACACCCAAATATATAAAAATCAGTTGAAAACATCCAGACAGCATTTTTGTTGCAGACTTTTGTTATCTATGTAATCGTTATATTTTATATAGTGGGGTTCCTACGACCTGTGGCTCATCCCTCATTTCGATCCCCATTTGTCCTTATCTTTCTATTCAACCTCAGCAATTGTTCTATCTTTTATAATGTTCTTAATTCCTTCATTCCAGAGATTTTGGGACTTCCTAATTTTAATATCCTGCAGGCTCTCCTTAAAAAGTCCATCTCCACGTTATCTATCTTCTCTTGATCACTTCTTGATATTTGCCAGCACCCTGCTCCATTTGTTAGGATGGACTCTACAATGGCTTCATATATTCTAACCGTGTCTAATCTTGTGCTACGCACCTTTTTTGTGCAAATTTCGCATACGTACGTTATCCCACTTATATCGTAAATAACTATTATCGAACGCATATATTTATCTGTCAAAAATGCATATATTCGACTCTACTATAAATTTATGTACCAGAAATAATCGGATAAACAAATATTTGCGGGAGGTCAGAAATAGAGATAATGTTTATTATTATATGAGTTCATGTTCAGCATAATGTAAATTAAAATCTTTATTTTTCAAAATACGTCTTCATAACAACAGCAAGACTCGCGTGCATTACAAAACTACCTATGACATCAAATTTATGTAATAACAAAAGTATGACATCAAAATTACTTAACAACATCTTAAAAACAATTGTGCAACATTGTAAAAAATAAAATCTCAAAATCGAAAATAAAAATATATATAACTTTAAAAAAAACATTATACATTGATGTATAGTTAGTTACATCACTTGTTAATTTATCATCATAATCTTATTGAGAAGCGATTTTATAGTAAATACTGTTGCGAGGTCACCAACTCAAAGCCGACCCTGTCTCTCGACTATAAATTTTGGTGAATGCGCCTTTCGGGAACATTCCAGACAAATCATTTTGGGCGTAGAAGTTCAAGAACTTTCCAGAATTGATCAAGACTATAATATACGCCGGTTTTTAAGCGAGTTAACGGTTAGTTCACAGACAGTTTACAGAAGTTCTTAGTAATCGGACAGTGAATGGAATAGTGAAGATAAATAGTGTAATATTCAAGTGGTAAAAATAAATTAGAACTATTATACCGAGTGTGTATAATTTTATCCCACAAGTAAAAACTATTTAAATAAATAACAAAAACATTACAATACCTACGATTTTTACTATTTTTGTTTTAATAACCACAGTTTTTGATGTATAAAAAGTAAACAAATGTTTGAATTACATTGAAATTCCTCATTTATGTTTAAGGATTAATTTTTATGTCCAAATTCATTTGGATTGGATTTGATGAAGTGGCTAATCGGCCTATTCCACTGCGATCTTTTCAGATCTATTGTGGCCCTCTGAATCTATATTAGATTATATTTGATGAGGTGGCTAATCGGCCTATTCCACTGCGACATTTTCAGATCTATTGTAGTTCTCTGAATCTAGATTACATTATCCAGCCCCACTCTTTTTAAGTAGCCAAACAGCCTCAAGACTGAATCTTTCATGTAGTTTCGCCTAATACAAGAAACCGCACATTCGCCAGGCAGTCGCACTGGCATAGGATGTGATCTGCAGTTTCCTCCTCTAGGTGACTGAATCTGCACATGGCTTTGTCTGTCAACTCAATTAGCTTTGCGTGACTGTTAAGCTTACAGTGCCCTGTTACTTCACCTTTGTCAGTTTTCCTATCTTTGCTTATTAGGTCTGTCGTAAATGTTAGCGAAAGTCCTCTAATGATCTGTTTCGCCTGTGTGTGTGAGATTACCCACCATTCTAAATATTTCTGAGCCCTCAACTTCCTTGTGGCCAGTGGCGGCTCCTTCATTAGGTCATTGGGTCAATGACCTCCCATTAAAAAATAATTTAAACAAATAATTAAATGAGCATTTAAAAAAATAAACTATACCTAATATACATATAGTATAGTATTCCTCTTAAATAAAATTTACCTAAAACGTTTCAAGACCCCCGTGTAAACGTTATTCCGCATCAAGCATCAACTACTCGGCGAAAACCAAAATTGGAAAGCGGGCTGAAGTCCACCGTTGACCTCAAGTGAGAGAAACACGCCCGAAGTTTACATGTGATGGGTCAAAAGCCCGGTTTAATATCGACGATGAATCGACTTACGTCGGCTGATTATTACACGCTTAGGAAAGAGATGAGTAGAGGGGTTCGCTATATTTTGACGTAATAAGTTGTTGCAAATACAAAAGATCGAAGGCTTCACTTAAATTTTAAAAAGATTTAGACTAATTATCATTTAATTTAAGTTTGTCATATTTAATATGTATAGAAATGAATAAAATATGGTTGTTTTTTAAGCGAGTATTATTTTTAAATAAAACAAGCGTGGCCCAAAAAAAATTTTTGTCTCTGGGGCTTTGGTAAGGAACTCCACAAATTTTACTTTTTTAACGATTTTAACGACTTCTGGGAAGAAATTTGGAGTGGTTTTTCGAAAAACTTCTGCCTATGGCGGATAGGCCTCCGTGGGGCTGGTCAGTGGCATTCCGTATTTTAAGATTTTGGTCACATCACCTATGACCCCCCTATTAAATTAACCACGAGCCGCCACTGCTTGTGGCCATATTTATTGTCCTTGTTTGGCCATTTCATCCGCCAGTTCGTTGCCCTTATGACCCTCGAGTCCTGGTACCCAGGCTACCATGACCTTGCAATGGTCTCCGTCTCCAAGTGCGTTTGAGGCACCAGTGCAATTCCATACTAACTTAGAGTTGACCTCTATGGAATCGAGTGCCTTCAGTGTAGTTTGGATGTCCGTGAAGATGGCAGCTGAATGGTATGCCCTTTCCTCCCAGCACCGAACGTTTGGCTTATGTGTTGTTGACTTTTGCAATAGTTTGTGCGTTACAGATCAGTCTTCGCCTTGCATAAAAATGTGCTACTTAACAGTCTTCCAGTTCCCTCTTGTAGTGTCTTTGTCCACCACACTACTGATCCATAGGGTCATTGGTCTAACAGCCCATGTGTATAGCCATTGGGTCATTTTTGGGGTGAGATCCCAGTTTTTTCATAGATTCTTCAATGGCAATGTTAGCTTTCTGTTTGGCCTTCTGAAGGTAGGTAAGTGTTCCATGAAAGCCATTGATCAAAATGTACTCCTAGGTACTCGTACTTTGTTTCTTTGACAATGTTCTTCCTAGCACTATTGGTTTTAGGTCTTGTATAAATAGTGCCGTATTTTTCGTAAAATTGAAAATTTGCGTATTCTGTCCATTGACTGTCAGCCTCTCTTGTATGCACCGATTATCAACTATAGGGGAGAGGGCAGATTCAACTATTTTTAGGAAAATCTGTACTAACCAAAGTATTTTAAGGCATACTTTGAACTTTTTCATTGTAAAATAACCTAACAGAAATACATAATAAAAAAGAATATGCCCAAAAATTTATTTTTTAAAAACGTTACAAATGGTTGAATATGCCACTATTTTTTTAATAATACTTCAAAAAAAAAATAAAACATTATTCAAAACAGCAAAAAAGTCACATAATACATAATATTTTAGCACACGTTGTAGGTCCCAAAATTTACATTGAATGAAAGCAAGGATGACGTCCGAGCAGTTGTTGCTGTGTTAGGTGTAGGTAATTTGGAAACTATGTCAATTTTCTCTACAATTGATATATCGTCGACTTACGGGTAAAAAAATGTGAATCGTGGTGGCTTTCAGCGTAAATATTGCATTAGGTATTCATTTAAATAATTTTTTTCAACCACTACCCTCTAAACCTAACTTTATTGACTTTTGATGAGGTAGAAAAGTTGTTCATTATTAAACAAGGTTAGGTTAGGTAGGAAAAATACAGAGCCTACTTGATTAGAACTAAATCTCAATCCATTTGACGTTATGTGAGGTTAACTGATGCAAATACAAAATGAAAAAATATTTTTCCTTACTTATTTAATGGTCATAACCACTTACCTATTCAAAAATGAAAATCAATTGACTTATCCATGCAGTTTTCATAGCGATTTTTACAAAACAATATTTATTATCAAATCAAAACAAAAATTATTGGATAAATGTGCATATTTGTCTATTTATAAGTGCGAAAAAATTATCCTCTGCCTGTTTTGCTATGAAATTGGTGTCTAAACAGCTTAATTCTTCTACTGTATTAAAACTTACTTCTCTCTATTTTAATTTCACCTTCACTACGGAATGCCATTGTCCATTATTATCACATGGGCAAGTTGATGTTCAAAGCAATCTTTAAATAGTTGGTCGTCAGTTTCTGGTGCTAATCTAAACAATATCTGCTATATGTTTTTAGCTGGAAGCAACAGACAGTTTAGAACGAAGCCATTTTCTGAACCTTCATGTATAGTTATTCCTTTGCTTTTATTCGAAGGAACTGTTGTTTGGAATTTGGTTGAAAATCATTCAATCCTTTTCGTGAAGTGTCGTGTGTATCGTACCTACCATGTTTCGTAGACAATTGGTCGATGTTGTTCTCTACATTAATTAATACTTTTTACAGCTGTTAAAAAAATATGATGCCATTTCGTAAACGTTGATATTTCATTATGTTTTGCTGTTTATTAATTGTTTGATATTTAAAACTTATTTAACTGATATTCTCCTTCGTCTTGAAATGCTACGATAAATGTCTGTTTCGTCATTGGTCAGTGTTACCCTAAAAAGATGTTGGGCGCCAAAATATGAGACCATATAAGATTAACTTAAAGTTGGGTGCCAAGAAAGATGAGACACTAAAGGCTGCTGCACAATTGCAGGGTACGGGAACATAACGAGAACCAGAACGGAAACGAGAACGAAATATTATGTTTAGATGCTCAGCAACGAGAACGAGAACGGAAATAGTAGGGATGTTTGACGTTTAGTAGTAGTTTAGTAGTAGTGGAGATATTTATTTTCTAAAACACTGTCAACTTGTGACTCAATAACAAACTTCCGAATATCATATCAATCATTTTTGATCTAATGGATGTTATTATTGGCCTCTTCTTCTTAAGAAAATTGTCCAGAACATTAATTGCTTCTTTTTGGGGTCACTTTTACATTAGTCTGAGAGATTCTCTTGCAACGAGGTTATGTTTGCATCAAACAACGACTCTAGGTAGTAGCTATTTTTAAAGTTTACTTGGTTACTGCAGGTAGGTAGTTGAAGTTAAAAATAAAACACAGTCTCAATAATAGTTATACAAAAAAAAATATCTTGACTGCTTTTAGTTAGTGTTAGTTATGGTTAGTGTTAATTTAATACTAGAAAATATTACATGAGAACAATATAAATGCCGTACAAAAAAATCACTATCTGCTCTTAAGCTATTTATCTGAAGTGATTGCTTATAGTTGAGGTCCCTCGATGGATGGTGGGTAACCTGTAGGTAATTTTCAGGTCAGATGAACCTCCAGGTAAGCGTTATATAGGTCTTCATCCAAGTTTAGATAAATCTCCCGGTAAGTTGTAGATATCTTCGGGTAAGTTCAGGCAAGCTGTGAACTAAGCTTCACAGAACCCTCTGAGGCACTCAGGAACTCTAAGAGGTATGCACTTCAGGCAAGCCTCGTATAAGGCTTTGTAGAATACAGATCTCGTATCAACCTCTTAGAAACCGCATAGAAGAATTATCGTTTAAACCGTTTATTTAATACCATTTTATTGTTTTCAAATTATAATTATTCAATATCTCTGCGGCTTCAAAGGAATTTTATTACGCCTCTTTCTTAGCGATAGATTCAGAGAGACCAGACAGCAGGCAGCGTTTACAGTTTCCTCTCTCAGGCTTAGCGCAAAAACGCTTGTGCGTATGTCACATGTAAAAATCAATACTTCTCTGGAAATGTCTACTATACCACTCTCCCGTTAATGTAAGAAACAATAATTACTGTTTCATCAGTTTTTATAAGGGAAACCAGGGTAGGTAATGATTGCTTTTCACACATTTGATATAATTATCTTCTTGACAAATCTAAGTCAGACTCATCAACAGTCAAAAAGGTTTTTCCAGAAGAAGTTTCCATGTTGGTATTCTCCTCTGGATCTGCAAGATGTTCAGATTTCTTCAAAAGTAAATGTATTCGATTATCATATTGAAATCTCGAACATTTATGCCAAATTGTCAAAACTTGATGTTAAAAAAGGTCCTGGTCCTGATGGAATACACATATTTAATAAGTCTCTTGTTACTGGCGAATAACCGGATTAATTGAAAACATCATAGTTACTCCAGTTTATAAATCGGGTAGAAAATCTGACATCACAAATTATCGTCCTATATCTATCCGCAGCATAATTCCCAAAATCTTTGAAAGTATTATTACAGATCTTACTGCCTACGACTACTCGAGCATTATGACATCACAATAATTTAGTTTCACCTCTAAAAGGTCTGCAGAATTTGGTTTACTCACATGTATTGACTTTTTGTCTGATGCTTTTTGAGAGGGGTTTGCAGATTGATACTGTGTACACTGATTTTTCCAAATCTTTCGACAGAGTCAATCATGAACTCTTGCTACATAAACTTTGATTGTATGGTGTGGAAGGTCTTTTATTACAATGGTTAAGTACCTACAACTACAAATGGTCAGAGTTAATCATTACTATTCTCATACTTTTCCAGTAACTTCTGGAGTTCCCCAAGGGTCTCATCTGGGACCATTATTATTTGACTAATTTATTAATGATATAATGTATTGCTTTCAAGGTAGCAAAGCTTTATTATTTTTGACGACCTCAAATGTTCTAAAGTAGTTAATAGTAATGATGATGCTTTAATTTTAGAATCTGATTTAAATAGCTTATCAAATTGGTGTACATAAAATAATATGAATTATGCGTTTTCATCTATCTAATACATCATCCAATAGCTTTTGATTGCAGCATTAATAATGAAAATTCAAATTATGTTTCGCAAATAAAAGACCATGGTCTCACTCACTTATAAGTCACTTGTTACTGCTGCTGTTCAAAAATCTATGAAGATGTTAGGTTTTATAAAGAGAACCACTTGTGATTTTACTAACATCACTGCCATTAAGTCACTTTATTGCTCTCTGGTCAGAACACACTTAGATTATTGTTCTCCAGTATGGTATCCGCATTGCATTACTTATAAAGAGAAGCTAGAAGCTGTTCAGCACAAATTTTCAAGTTGCATTGCCTTTAAGATGCGTGTCTACCATCGTTATGAAATTTTAGAACTCTTCTTAAACATCCCTACCCTAGAGAATCGCATAAAGCAAAGAGATCTAATACATCTTTTCAATATAATAAATGGAATATGTAATAGTCCCGAGCTTCTCTCTAAAATATATTCATTTGTTCCTCCTCGTCTTACTAGGCAGGTGCAAACCTTTCATGTTCCTTTTCATAGGTACAACTATGCAATGAATAGTTTTCTCCCTAGGACACTTAGATTATCTAACTCTATTGAGAACATTTCAATTTTTAATGTGCCAACTTTCAAGTTTAAAAAACATCTGCTGGAACTTAAGCTTTGATATTTTAAAATTTTTGATTACTGTTATCACTCTAATTTAATTTTACACGTTTTTTTTCTTTTCTTTTTGTTTTTAGAGCATTTTTTAACACTGTAATTTTTAATACTGTAATTTTGAACACTGTAATTTTTATGTGAATTGGGCTTGACCGTGAATGAATAAATAAATAAGTTGTGAATGTACCAGAATCACTAAGCCTTTTTCTGTGAACAATATGTTTTTGTATTATATCATTTATTACTGAAGTTGAAGGTGTCTTTGTCAAGGCAGGTGTCTCAACCTAACAGCAAACCGACTATTATTTATTCATATTTAAGTCATCATCAGTTGCTTAGGCTGGCCCTGTGAAAACGAAACGTTGTACAAAAATATTGTGGTGACGTTTTCTAATACCTTTTAGTTTATTTCAGAAAGGTATAGAGAAATAAAACCTCATTAGGTATGCAAAGGGAGCACAGAGTGACCCAACGAATATTTAAGCCTCTTTCATAGTTTGGCATTGATTTCATTGTAAAATTCTTTCTTTTTATCAAGTGCAGGTAGTACCACCCGGGTTGGGGTCAATATATTTGGGGTTAGCCGATTGTTTCACAAACACTGAAAATAGTGTGCCAAAGGCGTGCCGGTAGGATACTCGTAAAAAGGAAAGAATTTTATTTTAACAGAATAAAAATTAGGCATTATGTACATAGTATTATTTATTGAACAGTATACAGAAATTAAATTATAAAAAATCATAATATTCTTCGTCATCTGAGGAACTGTCATCCCCTCTTGACGTTATAATTAACGAGTCGACGGACCGATCGATCAAGTAGTCAAGATCCCACATTTTCTCCTCTTCTTTAATGACATGCTGGACTGCTTTTCGCCAGTTCTCTGGTGTCACCTCCTTAATGGCTTGATCAAACAGTAGCTTAACGTCTTTCATTTTGAATGTCGTACAAATTCTTTCACTTGCGCCCATATAAGTTCTATAGGATTTAGTTCGCAATGATATGGCGGTGTGCTCAGCACAGTTACACATGTTTTTCTGCTATATCTTCCACGGCGTATTTCATAAAACGATGTTTGTGTAAATTTGCTATAGCTAATAGTTCTTTTTTTATCAAATTATCTTCAAATTCAATACTTTTGGTGGTTAACCAGTCAATAATTTCTTGTTTTCTCCAAGATGAAGTTGGAGTCTTCTCTATGCGTCGAGAATGATAACTCGCGTTATCCATAACTACTACTGAATCAGTTGGAAGATATTTTATCATTTCACCAAAATAGTCTTCAAAAACATCCGAATCCATGTCCTCGTGGTAATCTCCCGTATGGCACGACTGAAAGGTTAGCAAACCTTCTTTTAAAAATCCCTCTTCGCTTCCAATATGGACGATTATTAGTCTTTTCCCTTTACCTGAAGGCACCTTAATACCCGTTGACAGGCCTTCCATGAAAGCTTGGCGAGCACTGGTTATATTTTTGTCTTGCCACATTTTTGGTACTGTATAACCTTCATTGATCCACGTCTCATCAAGATAAAAGATTTTCTTCTGCTCTGTTCTGTACTGCTTTATACTTCTTAAGTATTTTCGTCGCCAGCAAACAATTTCATCGCTTTCCAGTAAAAGTGCTTTACGGTTATGCTTTTCCCAGGCAAAATCCATATTTCTCAAAGTGGTCCATAAAAGTTTTTTAGTTATCAACGGAATACTGTCATCCTGGCCAAGCTCCATTAAAATCTTATCTAGGGTGGGTATTTCTTTTTTTAAATAAAAAGAGTGAACTTTTCTTCGAATTACACTTTTGGTGTCTTCATCAAGGACTTTTACTGGTCTGCCTGGACTTTTCTTGGGAGGCTCCACTTGGCCTGCTATCTTTCTCCCCCGCAATAATTTAAAAACGGTGGACTTTCCAACTCCAGTCATTCGGGAACATCGGTCGACAGTTTTTTGTACAGTAAATTTCGGGTAATCGTATTTTATGCAATCGTGTACATTTAAAATAATAAGTTTTTCATTGATAGTGGAGAATTATTGGAACATCTTTTCGTTGGTGTAAATCTTATAATACTGTGAACACTATTTACGGCTTAACAGCAAATACTGATGGGTTAAACTAAACAAATATACTTATAAAGGTCTAAAAATTTTGGGTAAGGCACCTTGCGGCGCATGGTTGAGCCGAATCTGAAACAGGGTTGGAATTAGGCAGAGGCACTAATAGAAGGTTAAACGGTACCTGTTAAACGCAAAACGTAACTGTATAACCTACTACCTAAGTAATCCCTACACAATATTTCGATTTGACACTTCAGGCCAGAAAACATACTTTTCCTAATTCTCTTACGCAATTACTTGAAATTTTAATATTACAAACAATTCTATTTCAAGACCTACGCCTATGGCCGACACCGAAATTGAGCCGAACTGGACGGAATTCCCCATTTTATTACTCTATACCTTTCTGAAATAGACTATAGTACCGTTGAGAGTTGTTTGTATGACAACAATCTATAATAATGATTTTTAAAAACTTTTAATTCGAACAAGCGTATAAACCGAAATTGATTAAACTACGACCTTGACCTTTATTATCAAAATTAAGTATATCAATGAGTTTGCGAATTCTCAATATGAAGATAAATTTTATTTCAATTCGCAATGCGTAGAATTTTTACAACTACATGATATCACTTCATGAAAAAACATATTTCCACGAATTCTTACAATCTTCATGGTCTAGTGCATATTCCGGTAATAATAATAATTGTTGTTTATATAAATTCGACTTTTTATTCTCAAAACATAATGTTGATCGGGTGACCGTCGCGCTTTTTATCTGTCAGGGTTATAAACACGATCTTTGCGACCTAAAAAAAATTTCTTATTCAAAGTTGTCATATAAAATATTTGTATTGTAGTCAGATTCTGATTATTATTTTAAAAACCATAAATTGTCAATTGCAAATTTTAAAAAATATAATGCAAGGTATTGTTTCGTAATTATTGCTGGTAGAATTAAATTGCAAAATGTATTAAATCGTGAGACCCAAAGCCGCGCAAATATCAAACCACTTACCTTGAAATAAGTCGACTCCGTCCACTTCGATTTTATGGTCTAGGTATAGGTTGTCCACATCGAAAATATATTCTGGGGCCCCAAATAAGCTGCAAACTCCTCAAATTTCTAGCACGTGGACACACAATTTTTAATTTTGTCTAGACTGCCAGCAAACGCAAACTTGTTCATGCTATTTTTTTCCATGACACTTCTTCTTTTCGAAGCGAGTAAAACCCATGCTTTTTAGCTTACGGGTCTAGTCTGAGATTGTCGGCAACTACATGAAGTGGTTGATACAGGCCTTGGGCTCTTATAGCGCGAAAATTTTCACTTTAATATAAGTAAAAACGACGAAATAAGTATTTTCACAGCATAGGCACAGAGATAATTCCAACTAATTTATTGGCATTTTCAAACAATACTTGTTTTAACCAAATATTTTATACAGGATTATTTGTACCAAAATATGCCTTTAATTATATTGTTGTGGAAAAAAACGATGAATTTGATAATTTTTTTCAATTTGCCAATTATTTCACTGTATATTTATCAGTTGTTATCAAAATCGGCACAGAGGCATAACTTTAGACAAGGAATATGACTTTATGTATTATTTTACATTTTTTACAGAGGGCGCCACGTGAATGATCTCTGATGACACCACTTAACCGACATCTGTCACTGTCACTATGTAGTAAGTGAGGTTAAGTTGGGCTCCTTATGTTTTCTAAATATTATCCACCCTTTTTTTATCAATTACTTCTTAAAAGTCATCTTGTTTTCCATAGTTTCTTAATACTATTCTTTCTCTATTTGGCTATCGACTGAGACTCGCAAGAGTTGCCACCTCCGAACAATGAACATACTAGAAGAGTGAACAGTATTATCTGATGCCAACATAAACAATGTCAAAGTTTATTTATTTATTTTACTTGATTCCACAGATGTTGCCATAGCGTATTATTTAAATGTAATAATCATCCAATGACTTCAATTTTTGTATGGTTTCTCAATAAGTCCTTTAATTCTTATTATAAAATTTAGATAAATGTATAAAAAGCGATTTATTTATATAATCTTTGACAATATACATAATTTCATTAATACATGATGAGTGAATGTTTATAACCAGTATGTCAATTTAAAGGTTTATGTAATTCTGCATTTTCAAGTAAATTTGACAAAACCGCTTATTTTGTATGTTTACATTTTTTGACAGCTGTTTGTTTTGATTTTTACTAAATATGTTATGGCTGTTTTATTCAACTCTGTCAGATATTGTGAAGAAATTTTAATGTGTATCAATTAAGGATAATTTATTTATTAGTTATAAATAATATTAACAAGATTTGACATCAAATGTAACTTCTGTCATTCTGACGATGATATGTCAATATCAATATCCTTTCATAATGTTTTCATTAAATATTGGAATTAATTAGAAACAGTTAGTTTCATTTATAACATTAATGTAAATACTATTTACTCATTCTAATAAGAATACAATTTTATCTTATCAAGAGAAAATAAACAATGTGTACGGCATCTAAAATTCATTCCTCGAGTAATAAATAAATATAAGATGAATATTTTCAATAAATTTTAATCCTCACACAGCACGGCACTGTGATTGGAATCTGTGACCTGTGTTACTTTCCTTGTTTTGGAATCGATTTAGATGTTGGCTAACAAAGTGTGTCCAATAAGAACACAAATTTACAAAGCCGGCCTTGTCACTCGACTATAAATTTTGGCGAATGCGCCTACGAGAAAATTCTAGAAAGATCGTTTTGTTTACGCATATGAAGAGCGTGGAAAATACAAGAATTTTCCAGAATTGATAAAGACTATATATACTCGGGTTTTTGAGTGAGTTGACAGTTAGTAAAAAGATAGTTAATGGACAGTAAAGAGCTAGTTCACAGACAGTTTACAGAAGTTCTTAGTAATCGGACAGTGAATGAAATAGTGAAAATAAATAGTGTAATATTCAAGTGGTAAGAATAAATTAGAACTATTATTCCGGGTGTAAACAAATTAGTAGACATTAAATAAAGTGTGTATATAAATACAGTTTAATAAATAAATCAATGGTAGAAGTGTGTACTATAATTTTATCACACCGGTAAAAACTATTTAAATAAATAACAAAAACATCACATTATTAGGAAAAAATAAACACAAATAAACATGTTTATAATTCAAAATAATCGGCAACTAAAATTCATACCTCGGGTAATAAATAAATATAAGATGAATATTTTCAATAAATTTTAATCCTCACAGCACGGCACTGTTATTGGAATCTGTGACCTTTGCTGTTTGTATTGCTATCCTTGTTTTGGAATGACAGAATCGATTAGATGTTGGCTTCATACAAAGTGTGTTGTCAGAAGGTTTATTTAATGTGCAGAGTGGAGGAAAGCAAATCATTATGACACCATTTTCTTTAGCCATCTTAATAACTTCCAATTGCTTGTGGCTAACGTGGCCATCAAGTAGTAGGAGAGTTTTATTGTCTTGGGATGAGTGTGTAAACTTTATATAATGCTTGAGCCACACACAAAAAAGGTCACCCGTCATCCAGCCCGATTCTTGACACAAGCCTAATGTTCCAGCTGGTGCATCATAAATCAACTCTGGCTTCCACTTCTTTCTTGCAAAAATCAAAGCTGGTGGTACAAAATTACCTATTGGATTCATGGCGCAAACTACAGTAGTGTGTGCCCCCGGTCTGCGCTCGTAATGGCACCAACCTGCTTTCTTCCTTTTGTAGCCATTATTTTTTGCGGCCGTTGAACGGGAAAGCGTGGACTCGTCTACATTATAGATACGGTCAAATATGATGTTATTTTCCGCCACGGCACGTTGCGGCCTATTGGAATCCCTGCGCACGAGCCGCTGATGTGGCTTCGGGAGTTCTAAGTGAAATATCTGGGTTACATTCCCTGAAGCTCAAAAGCCAATCCCAACCAGAGCTTTTTTTTATTTTATTAAATCGGTGGGGTTCTTCTTTTCAGCTAATTGGAACGCCAACTGCCTTACCTCTTTCGTGCTTAACCCAAACATGCACGTTTCCAATTTTTTTATATGTTTCACTATTTCGCGCTCAAGTTCTTCAAAAAATGTAGGTTGAAAACAACCTAAGCCTTTTTGGAACCCTTGAATGTTTTTATTTTTATCTTGTGCTCTGCGTCTAAGTGTTGCTTGAGGTACACCATATCTTCTAGATGCTGCCAACCAACCCATATCACTGTTTTGCACTGCTTGAATAGCCTCAGCTCGCTCCAGTTTTGACGAAGCTATTTTCTCGTGTATTTACCAACCATATTATCTGAAATAAAAATAAAAATGCACTTCGGCCCAAAATGACATAGGTATGTCATTTTACCCCAACACTGGTATGTCATTTTACCCAAAACAATGATTTCTTAGAAATTATTAAAACATATATATTTTAAAAGCACAAAACAAAAGTTTAACTACACTAAAATAAGGAGAAAAGTCACATTGCTTTCCTGTACTAAGCCAACTTAGGCTTATTGTACCACATAAATTGCTACAGCCGAATTAGGTGACGGTACAAATATTTTCTTGAGTCGAGAAAAACGACTTTTTGAGATTCGACGAAGACGCGTGCGGCTTGTCGCACTGAATAAACTAGACTGAGATCACGGATGAAGAACGTTTGCAATTAGGTATTTAAGGTGGTGTTGTCACTTCTCAGAGTAGCAATATGGCCAATATGTCATTTTACCCGAGTATGTCATTTTAGGCCAGGTTCCCCTATCGCGCGAGATTGGTCATTAAAGGATGCGCTCAACGACCTGGCATTGATTATGAAGACACCTTTAGTCCAGTTGCACGTTTGGAAGTTGTTCGATCGGTGTTGTCCATTGCAGCTGTAGAAAAGATGACGTTGTGTCAGTTCGACGTTTCAACGGCATTTCTATATGGTGACATTTTGGAACAAATCTTCATGAAACAGCCTGAAGGGTACGAAGATGGAACAAATCGAGTCTGCTGCCTAAAACGAAGCTTGTACGGCCTTAAGCAAGCCCCACGAAGTTGGAACAAGCGGTTTGATGATTTTATGATTGGCTTAGGATTTCTTCAGAGCCGTGAACATCCTTGCGTATATATTTATTCAACAACTACGCACACAATTTGATATTGTTGTGAAAGAAGTGTCCTACTTTCTTGGACTTGAAATAATTCGACGTGGTGGAGACATTATGGTCAGCCAATCGGCATATATCAGGAAAATCCTTTCACGATTCAGCATGGAAGGATACAATCCGGTTCTCACACCGATGGTAAAGCTCAGTATTCAAAGTTCAGAAAACGCTCCTGATTTCCCCTATCGTTCGGCTGTTGGAGCTCTACTTTATGTAGCCCGTGGAACCCGCTACGACATTGCATTCAGTGTCGGAGTTTTATCTCGTCATTTGGAAAATCCAACAGAAGAGGATGTTGTACGAGTAAAACAAGTAATTCACTACCTAGCCGGTACCATTAACTTGAAATTAGTATACCTGTGTGAACCTGAAACTCGTTTACTAGAGTGCTATAGTGATGCCGACTTTGCTGGCTGTCCAAAGACTTTGCGCTCAACAAGTGGAGTGATTGTAAAATTCGCAGGAGCAGCGATCATTTGGTTTAGTCGACGTCAAGAATTGGTTGCTTATTCAACTTGTGAAGCTGAAATTGTTGCCGCAAATCTCGGTTCGAAGGAAACCATTTGGATTTCTCGATTGTTCAAAGAACTAATAGGTTTGTCTGCAGTTCATGTTCTCAGAATTGATAACGAGTCAGCTAGAAAACTCACTGAAAACCCCGAATTCCACTTTCGAACCAATTCAAAGGAAGTACTTGTTTATCCGAGACCGGATCAAGAATGGAATGGTGACTGTGGGCCATATTGGAACTGAACATCAGTTGGCAGACATCTTGACGAAACCTGTACCCCGCCCAAGACTTCAGTTCTTCGAGAAAATCCTAATCAGCCTTAACTTCAAATAAGGGAAAGTGTTGAAGAACTAGTTATTTTTGTCCGGCTAACTACGTTATTTTTTAGTGACACCAAAGAATACACCACTTAGTTGGTGTATTCTTTGGTGACACTATGTTAGACATTAGAAGTTGTCATTCAGTATTTTTGATTTGTATGTTGCGTTAATTTCGATAAAAGTAAAACTCGTGTGTTAGAACATGTGTTTTCATGATTCCTATCAAAATTCAACAAATATTAGCTAGGAAAGTTAAAAATTAGGTTATCCCATGTGCAGTTAAGCGGTAAAAACATTTGAACAAGAAGCCTTTACGCGCACTTTACAATATTCGCGGAAATTTTTCCGATAGTGGGCGCTGCAGTATATGTGGAGTGAGTTACTCGAAAAGGAACCAAGCGCCAAAACCTCATTTTTCACTTATGGGTACCAAACGACTCCAAAACAACGTATTTAGCTACTACAAAATGATCCAAGTGTTAAAAATAGTCTAGCTCCCTCTGATGGTAATAGAACCAACCTACAGAGCGTTGGAAACAGATTCGTATTTTCTAGAAAGGGATCCAAGTCGTTCTTTTTGAATAAACAAGTTTCGTCTCGCGTGCGCCAAATATCCACCAAACGTGTTGATACTGCACTAAATAAATTTAAGTCCACTAATATAAAAGCTGCAAGAGGAAACCCTGCCAATTTAAATAAAGCACTACCGGATGATATTGAAAACAAAATAATTAGGCATATTTCTTCCTTTCCCACATACGTTTCGCATTACTGTCGTAACAAAACTAACTCTAAATTTTTACCAACTAATTTAATTCTGAATAAAATGTACTCCCTCTATATGGTAGTACAAAACCCTAAAGTTGCTTTTTCTACATATAAAAAATATTTTATAAAAATTTTAATCTTCGATGAAGCCAGAGATTAAGGATACCTGTAATAATTGTGATAAGCTTCGAGCAAAAATTAAAAGTTTTCAAAATATAGCAGAAGAAGCAAGGAATGCAATGAAACACGATTTGCAATTAGCAACTGAAAACAATAAATTTGAGATATTAACTTACGACATGGAAAAAGTATTGGGATTTCTAAAAATTCCTACCAATATAGTGTATTACAAAAGACAGCTTTCTATTTGTAACGAAGGCAGTTACCAAGGATCAAATAAACAACCATATTGTTTTGTACGGAAAAAATACAGCAGGTAGAGGAGCCCAAGAGGTTGGATCTTGCTTAAATGTTATGATTAAGAAGTATGTTCCACCGGAAACAGAAGATCTAATTTTATGGTAGGATTCATGTGGGGGACAGAATCGTAACATAAAAGTTGTTCTAATTTTAAAAACCATTTTAGAAGAACACACATCATTGAAACGTATCTATTTAAAATATCTTATGCCTGGCCATAGTTATTTACTAAACTATTCCAATTTTGGAGAAATGCACTAAAGAAATTGAAAAAATTATCACTAATAGAAAAACTGCATGATGTTCAGGGAAGAAAAGTAAGCTGGTTGAACGCAAGAGTAATTAAAATAACTAAAGATAACCCATTTTCAATATATTTCATGACAACACATAACGAAGTAGAGTATCAAGAAGTTGACTTAAAAAAATCTACTAGAGGAAGATCCTCGCAGCTTAAGTTTGCATCTTATCTATCTGTTTTATTTCCAGGAGGAAAACCCATTTCCGATAAAAAATTTGCCGATATCAAAAGTCTTATGCCTCTTATTCCCAAAGACGTTCAGCATTTTTATAAAAACCTGGATCAAAAACAATTTGAAGACGATATTGATGGATTTGGCGAAGAAACTGACTTCTTAACCGAAGAAGCAGATGAGTGATTTAGATCGTTTAAATTTCTATAAGTAAAATATTAGTAAATCTTATGAAAAAAAATGTTTTCAGAAAATACATATTTCTTTAAAAAGAACCAACCTACTTTTTTATTTAAATCGAAAAGGAACCAAGCGCCAAAACATCAGAATCATAGTTGTGTATAGAATAATAATTACTAACCCAAAATACATAAATGTGACAAAACTTGTTCAGAAAGATTTCAAGATTATTTTTTAAACAAATAGATATTTTAAATCATTTTTCTGTAAATTTAAACAATGGCACATGGTTCCTTTTCGAGTAACTCACTCTAGAGTTGGCGATTCTTTCCAAAAAAGATCGATTTTTGAATCGATTCGAATCGTAACCTGATGAATCGATTCATAAAAAAATGGAGGTCTAAAAGATCGATTTCTATGTATTTACAATGTAAATATAAATCCATATTATGAAAAACAAGAAAGAGTCCATAATAAACAATCTCTGGGATCTCATATCAGTAAAATCATGGATTTTTTAGTTCAGGGAATTCGATAATAACAATTATTTTTATTACCATATCAAAGAATCAGATCAGATATAAAAGAAGACATTTATCTTCTAAATGTATTTTTTACATTAAAAAGTTAAGAAAATAGATTATTTAGCTTATAGTTCCCAAAACCAAACCAGAAAAAATCGAATGCCGATTTTAAAGGGTGACATATCGATCCACTGAATCGATTCAGTACAACGTATCGATTTAAAAAATCGATATATTTGGCCTGAGGAATCGATTTCAGATCGCCATCCCTAACTCCAGAGCCTAACTCACTCCATGTCAAAGCTGTCAGTGGACCTAACTTATGTAAATATTTATTTTTACAAAATTTAATAAAGGCTCAGACCAACTGGGCATAAGTCAAAGTACAGTTAACAGAACCAAACAAGAGCCCTGGGTGGGCGTGTCCATGTCGCTGTAGTTGTATTCTTGTCATAACAATCGATATTTTGAATCGATGATCAAATATCGATACTATAAGTGTCAACTGTCAAAAGATATGTAAACAAAATCAAACTTGCTAAAAATTTAACCCTAAATATTAATAAAAAAATATGTATTGGATCAAAAATAAAACACTACCATCTTTTCTGAATGTTATTTTAAAATTTCATGACTGTAGTATTGTCGTAAAAAAAGGGTCAAGTTTGTATTGGAAGCAACAAAATATGAAGTGGTTATGTAGCCTATTCCTACATCTATCTGCTTACACATCAGGATCTTTTGGAGTAGAATCGTCGAATTCAGCCATTTGTTAACTTTGTGTTTAATTCAAATTAATAGTGTGACCAATTTCGTATATTTAGATTTGTCACTTTTTCCAGTGTTCATTTCTCTAAACAACAGCCGAAAGTTAAAGTGCATAACAGTGTTAATATTGGAATATACACTTCACCACTACCAATTAGCTAAGTCTTATATATTTGGTTGTTATAAACAAGACTGTATGGCAATAATTTTGTGTGATTTGTCAAATATATAAATATATTAAATGCTGTTCTACTTCAATTCATTTGCTTTATTCAAACACAACAGTTAGATATTAGAAACTTTTATTTAATCAACAACATTGTTAAGTTTCACATTACAAAAGAACCAATTACTAAAATAAAAAGGTAGATATTTCATTAGCATATGTAACAAATTACATTCTTAGTTAGGTCCAAAAAAATGAAATTAATCACAAAATTGATGTGTAAAACCTAGTTATATTTTTTGTAAATTATATTACTTATTCAGTTGGGTTCACAAATAAAACAATTTATCATTTTTTCAATTTAATACAAACTTATAAACAAATATTAATACAGGGGTTCCAACTGAAAAAAATTGTAGATGACTTCATTAATTGAAAGTATTATACATTATATTTGAAAAGACATTAGATTGCAAGCAAAATTCAACATGTATTACATTAAAATTATTTATTTAGCTAATAATGAACCATGAATGTTTTATATGATATGTTCATGTAATGAATTTATGTGTTATGCACAAGATATTAAAGATGGAACAAAATAAAACACTGTAATTTACAAAAATGTTATTCACTTTATTATTCATCAGTCATCACTCCCACTTTCATATTCATCACTCTTACTTTCATATTCATCACTCCCACTTTCATCTGATGAACCAGTGTTGACAGTGAAACACATATTTTCCACCACATCATCTAATAGTCCATCATTCCTCCACATTTCCTCAGCTATATGGTCCACATGGTCGCAGTGTTTGTTCCATTCCGCAGAACCAACTTCATCAAAGGCTGCTCGAACTAATTGTTCTATTTGAGCAGCACTTTGAGAAACATTTTTCATTGCCACTTTATGTTTTACGCTACTCCATATTAGCTCAATCGGATTGAGGTCGCAGTGATATGGCGGCAACCGTACCACAGTATGTCCATGTTTTGTCAACAACTCATCCACATAGCATGTTTTAGAATGGTTGAAACGTTTGACAAGATCCAGAAGTTCTGCTTTAAGCATATCATTTGTTGTTGAGATGCCATTTGCTTCAAGCCATTCTCTAATAATATGCTTCCGAGTTGATTGGGTTGGTGGCTTATTAATTTGAACACTGTGGTAAGGGGCATTGTCCATAATCACAATACCATTGGGAGGTAAGTTTGGTATTAGTTGTGTTTCTAACCAGTTCATAAAATTTGTATGGTTCATGTCATCGTGATAATCTCCTGATTTGCTTTTTGACTTGAAAATTAGTAGTCCATTCTTCACAAACCCATAACGTCCACCAGCGTGTACTATTATGTACCGTTGACCAGCTCTGTTGGATGTATACACACCAGGTTCATCTTCCGATTGCCAGCATTTACTAACACCATATGATGGATGGATATAAGTTTCATCCAAATAAGTTATTGGCTTCTTGTTGTGACCCAGAGCATCATTATCCCTCAGCCTTCTTAAATAACGAGCCCGCCAAGCTACAATATCATTACGTTCCATCAACATTTCCTTTTATTGTGGCATTTTTTATACTGAAATCCAATATTTTTTAAATGCTTTCTTAAGGTGTCTGGACCGCCAGAGTAATCTACTTTATTTTTCATTTTATTTACCAGAATATTTATTGTTGGAACTTGTTTATCAACCGTATAGCATTCATGTACGGTTCTTTTCAAAATACCCAAGTCACAATCATCCAATTCTATTTTGTTGGTACCACCACTTTTTTGTTTTTTTGAAGGAGACCCCAGTAAAACACCTTCTTGAAACAGTGATTTCTCCTTTCTGATACATTTTATGGAGGTAACTGTTGCTGCTGCAGCTAATTCTGTGGCTTTTTCCAAAGGGAATGACCACACACCAGCAGCTTTCTGTCTATCAAAAAATTCCACAACGTTTTTAATAATATTGCGAGCTTCACTGTGGACTGTTTTCCTTGATTTTGGGTACATTTTGTTGGGGAAAATTGAACTGAAAGAAAAACAAACATTAATAGGCCTGATGAACATTAAATGACTGGTTTTTGTGTGTTGTTCTAGGTTATGTTTATTAATTATAATTATAGTACTTACCTTACTATGTTAAGTTAATTATCAAATTAGTCTTAATAAAGACTGATTGTCCTGTAATTTATGAAGCAAATAATAACGTATAAAAATATAGAAGCAGATTATAAAATATCAGCTGACATCAAATATCAAATAGAATGCAATCCAGTGTTGCCGATGTAAAAATAAATATTATCCGAACTTACAATTCAAATTATCAGAATTTGTCAAAATTACCAAAAGGTCACAGTGTTGTCTAAATAAAAGTCTGCGACCCTAATCAATATTGAAAATTCCCAAAAACAATAGCTGTTTTATATATCATCCTTTCTGAAAAACTATTCGGTTAGCGAAATTGTCTAAAAATCGGATAATTATCTTCTCAATGACAACACTGATACAGACACTAAAATTGATGTATATTGATGAAATCACTCGGTCATATTATTTCGATTATGTTAACAATTACTAATGTACAATCGTTAACATTGGCTCCTGATTGGCTAGTTGCGATGACCTTTGTTTTAGTTCGCATATTTTCCGGGGCTCTTGTTTGCTTCTGAGCACTGTATTATGGTCATTGATAGTGTTGAAAATATATCTTTTTTACGTTTTTCTTTTAAAAAGTTGGATAAACCACAATTTACTCTGCAGATAATACTAGAAATAGGTGAGCACAATTGGTATTTCAATAAATTAATCCAAAATACTTTGTATCCGATAATTCACTGGAGCCACAATTTTACTTGTAGTCAATGTTGATCAATCCGCTCTACTATAACGTCAAAGAATATTTTTAAACAGATAGCTCGCTGCTAAAGCAAAAACTAAACAGTACACATCAGTATGCACGAATTAGTTGTTCACTTTGAGTTTAGTGAATTGTAGAAAAATAAATAGAAATTCTATTTCTATTTGCATTCGGCAATTGTTAGGTAGTCGTGTTTTGTATTGCGCATAATCATTATTACGTTTTTAAAAAGGTTAATTTTAATTAAATGTTTATTTATCATGTGCATGCTACAATTTTGTGATACTGATAAACTGTTGTCAATATCAAGGTAAGTGCCAACAGGCATAGTGAAACTAACAACACTAGAATTCCATTGTAAAAACTCTATTTGTGATGTGATTTGTTTGTAGATTGATTATATAAATGTGAAGAAATACATCAAATCAAATATAATATATATTCCTAGAAACGATTTATTATTTTAATGGAGCTGTCTTGTCAAGTAAGACTACCAGGCCCTAGTGTAGATAAAAGTGAAGTTAAAAGAATTCTTGAGGTGAGTTTACTAGCATTTACCACCAATCAACAATCAAATCTTCATCTAAATCTTTAATATAACACACAATGTAAATTAAAAGGCCGTGGATAGAGTTACAATAGTCGTAATTCTAGCGGTTTTAGATAAAGTTAGGACAGTCACATAATTATTGTATGTTACCATTATTATCGTATGTTATGCCGAATTTGTGTAATTGCAGTTTGTGAAACAATTCAATATTTACATCTACAAACAAGACCGTAATAGAATTTCGTACTATACCCAAATATTATTAATCTATGGCAAATAAAATAATTATTCCTATGCCCCACTATTTAGAATTTCTGTCTTGGTTAAAACAGATCATTGATTAATTTATCGAGAAGGGCAAGGAAAATCATTGAAGAAGCCATTTTTTTAACACTGTATACCTTCTTCAATGATCTTCCTTGCCCTTCTTGATAAAAACTACAACTATAAAATCTCCTAGTGGTTAAAAACAATGAACAAAATAAACTGACTAACTTTTTATGCCCTTTTTATATAATGCCTAGTCAGTTTATAATTTGTGCCGGAGTAAGTTCAGGCTAGGTAGTATATATAATGCCTAATTTCATATATTGACTGTAACACATGTTATAATATGACTGTCCTAACTTTATCTATAACTGCTAGAATTACTACTGTCGTAACTCTATCCTCGGCCAAATTAAAATTATAGTGTAGTCAGTAATTGTTTGCTTTTCTCAAAGTAAATTGAAATATCTTTCTTTTATCATGTCTAGCACTATTATACTATCAATTTTCAAGATATCTAGTATCAGAACATGTTATCTTCAGAAGAATAATATCGAACAGTAAAATTGCTAATATTTACCTACATGGTACCTAAGTAAGACGAAAAAATTAACTAACCATGGAATCTGTCAGTTTAATGTATTTGGTTTGGTGGTCATTGAACACATAATTATGTGAAAGTTTCATGAAATAAATCATTAGTCTTTACCTACTTAATTGGCATATTAATTTCTACTTGAGCATTTCTGATTAATGACCCTTGTGGAAATGCTTGTTTTTTTTTCTTGTTTATTGGTTCTAATAGAAGACAAATTTCATTACTTGATCTAATTAGCAAGTTGTAGTGGAAATTTTAAAAATAAACATAAGGTAGGTATATGTCTTTAATTTATAATTTTATTCAAAATATTTAAGGCATTACAAATAGAATTCAACAAGTCTTAGGTAAAATAATTGTCACCAGTTAATAAGAAAACACTAGTTCATTGTTTTATAAGTTTCCTAATTATGCAAAGTTCTATTAAATACCTAGGAGATTATAACAAGCAACAGGTTACATCAAACAAGACAAATTTTAAATTTGCATTACCTACAACCAACATTTAATTTAGGATTGATAAGGTTTTGGTTAATATATTTTGCTTGACTTAATTTACCTTGCATCTTGGAAGAAGTCCAAAAATCGGAAAATAAACTTAGTACTGGAAAAATAATCCAGGGCAAAGACAGGCAAAAAGGTTATTATTTTACAACCTTCTGCTCGCTATGCTAAATTGCTCTTGGAGCTTAAAAAAATCTGATCTCACAGGACACTGCTCACTCAGATACCTCTTTGTAAGATGGGCAAAGTGGACAGATTCTGCGATGATGCAGGTGAGACAGTGGAACATATTAATCTGTAATTGCAGGGTAATTGTTCACCAACATCTTACATACCTGGATCAGGTTTACCTAGAGCCTGATCATTTAAGATATCCACAATCCTCATACTATCTTCTGGAAACAGGAATTATTTAAATCATTGTATGTAGGGTGTCTCCTTGGGTCGATAATCGACAGAAGGCATTCAGTTATTACAAATATATATATATATATATATATATAACATTTAATTTTTTTTCCAGAACCCAATTGTAAAAGCATTTGCGTCTGGATCATGTTCAGGAATAATTTGTACTGTTTTGTTGCAACCATTAGATGTGATAAAAACTCGTCTTCAAAATCCTGCACTGTCACATGGAAGGTAAGTTCTCAATTCAATCAAATGAAGTTGTGAAATAATTTGTAATACGTGGCCGATCTCTAAATATTTGAAAAATGTCCTTTTCTTCTATGGTCACTGTAGCTCCTATCGCAAATATACCGGGTATTCTTGGAACAATATTGAGGCAACCTTTCAAATAGATGTAAGTTACCTGATAAAAATTCACTTATATAAGTTCGGGTATGTATTTGCCCCTCGAAAATAGATTATGAAATACTTATTACTAACTGTTTATTGCTGAAAACGCTAACTAATCCATTTATTCAAAATATGTTTATTTTTTATGTCTTCTTGTTAATTTGAGATGTTTATAAATAATTTGATTAAGTAACTTGATATTACAATGACCTATTAAGTTTATCAATTGTTTTCTTAAAGACACTGAACCTTATCAATAACATTTAAATATAGTTTCGACCCCTGCGGAGAATAATAATGCTGTTGCTGTTATGTCGGTTGCCTAATCAATATAAAAATGCATGATAAGCTGATTAAACTAATTCTGATATTTTTAATGAAATATTCAGTTCAATACAGAAAATATAACACATATTAATACAAATTAAGTAAAACCAAATATAAAATTCCACAATACTATATTATTTATTTTGGTCCTTGACCAGTTTCACGAACATAAGTTCGCAACATCAGAAGGATGACAGTGATGGAATGTCAATATGTACAAATGAAAAATACGACAGTAACTAGGATAACATCATTATAACAGCTATCAAAGGCATGGAATCGATTATATATGACGACATGGTGTTTTGACCTATTGCTTGAGGATTTGATGTTGATGTATTTCCATAAAATTTAATGAAATATATCCTTGAAACTAATCAAATAGTATATTACTGACTTAGGCCAGTAAAGTAGGAAATGTCTCAGATCACATGTAATTGTGACTGAGGTCGACTATATACTATTTTTCTGTTCGACGGATCCGGAAAGCGACAACTTCGTTTAGCGCGGAGGCCCGAAAGCTGTTGCTTTCCGGCCGGAGGACAGAAAACAATATTAGGTATTCAATAAACAATCTAAAGGTGGAGAATAAATTATATCTGGTTGTTCATTCACCAAGTTATAGTCAGGATCAAGGATGTGCTTCTTAATTTCCAATGCTTCTAGAAAATTTAACTTTAAATAATTTTGACAATTATGTAAAAGTTCGATGCGGCTATATAATGTTGGAGTATAATTTTCATCAAGCAAGTGTTTTGCATAGTTTGACTTGTCTGGATGTTTATTCCAATAGCAACTGAGGTGTTCACTATATCTTATTTCTACATTTCTTTGAGTCTGACCCATGTAAATGGCATTACAGTGAGAGCTGTTAAGTTTATAGACACTAGACTTTTGTAAAAAGTTTCTTTTATCTTTGGCATTCAATAAAATCAAACCAACATTGTTATAAGATCAAAAGGCAATTGTAGACTTGTCAATATTTGAAATGTTGCCGAAATAGGTTAAAGGTTGGTAGTTGGTTTCCTTAATTTATTTAGGAAAAATTGATTCAATTGCCTTTTTGTATTTTTTCCTAGCCGGTTCCGGTATCCAACCACTTATTTACAGTCTCTTCGAAATCACAGTCCGTGGGTTTAACTGATTTGAAGTGCTAGCCATGATGTACTATATCACTTTTTGTAACGTTGTTACTGACACGGAGTCTCACAGACTCCACTAATCATATAACTCGCCCAAAGTCAAATTAAATTTAGGGAAATTTTAACACGTATACTCTCGGCTGAATTTAGGAAGGTAGGTACTGAAAACTACAGCTACCTGATTGGAACGCGCTGGGAGAAATGGCAATTTATGGGCGTCGAGGAGTCTGGGAGACTCCTGTCAGTAGTTAAGGGTTAATATCACCAAGAAGATATAAGAGGATAAAGGTGTCATGTCACATTTTATAGTTCTGTGTAAATTAACAAAACGTGTTTTGATCTGTAACTTTTATATTATGTTTTTGATTGAAATAGGTAAAATATTATAAATTAGAACACTTTAGGTTATTATCTGTTATATACTTTAATTGCAGAGAAAAATTGATTTTTGTGTACATAACACCTTTATGCACTAACTGTAAAATAGAAATTGTATATGCTTTTTGGCAGATAAAGGGGTTATACATACTTTTACAAAACAATAAAAATTCTTTATTAAAAACAGTAAACATAAACTTGATAGTATACAAGAGTAATAATAACAAAACAGGATTTTTATTTATTTTTTGTCTTGGGATTGTCTGTATTTTGCTCTAAAACTTCTTGATAGTACCATCTATATAGTCGGGATCAATAAATTTGAGCTGGTCTCGTAAATTGGACATTTTAACAGTTGTTAGACCTCCACATTTGAGTAAAAGTCCTAATGTAACCATTCCTACCTCAACTTCTCTTGTGCCTTTATTATGTAAATCCACTTGCAAATATGGATGCTATGTAGCATAAATTTTTGGCAACGGATTGTGCTTGCCTATCAAACTTTTGGGGCTCATACGCAAATTCCCAGTCTTTATGATCTAAATTCTCGCATTTTGGACAGCCAAAAGATGGATTGAACTTGGTTACAAAAATCTTTCTATAGAAAGCCATTATCCAAGTTTGGCTCTTTACATTCTTCTATATATATCTAAGTCCTACAAATGTGACATAACTCCTTTATTCGCTAATAGGACTAGTAGTAAGTGTGACATGGCATTTTTATTACGTAAATATCTCTTTAACTATCAGGAAATTTAAAGACAGGTTCGAATTAGACGTTACATACAGGGTGCGGCATTAGTGCGAGGAAGTCCACTTACTCACTTATCGTGGGAAACACGAAAAAACTTTATTATTTAGATAAAAGTTAAGCCATATATAGGACCATATTTTGAAAATATTTTCAAATATACAGGGCCACCCATATTGGCGGGATAGGTTATCTTTTTTTAAATGGAACACCCTGTATATTTCCACAATATTTTATTCCCCTCGATTTTCTTGTTTCTGCGATATGAGGTATTGCAATATTATATGAGGTAATTTAAAAGATATAAGCACTTTTTAAATTAATTTCCTAGTAACATCAACACCCTGTACCATTGTATAGATTTGATATCAAGAAATCTTTTCACGTTCAAACGATTTTTGATATAGTTTACTATTGTCCAAAATTATTAACATAGCGCGATATTCGTTTTTTTATATACAGGATAGGCCATGAGTCGGATTGATCATTTACTGGGTTTTCTTAAATAGAACACCCTGTATTTTAGTATCGTAATGGTAATTGTATGGCACTTCATTATTTCTTAAGCATTCCCTATACCTAATTGTCCTAATTTGTGAGTTATTGGTGATACTTTCAGCCCTTCATTATTTGAAACAAATATTAGGTGACATTTTATAGTTTGACGGTGGAAATATTATTTTCCAAAAAAAAAATTACAAAATGATCTAGTCTGATCCATAATTGATTAATAATGGGTAAGATTGTTGGTGTATAAAACATTACTAAATTCATACAATATTCTCGTTGGCTATGAAAATAATAGGTTATGGTTATTGTATCACAAATATAAGCATCATCATACAAAATCCAAATTACTAATATTCTCAAACTTGATACCCATTATAAAATAAACAAAAAACGGATGTAACGTTTAATATAGTTAGGTACCTAACGAAAATAACAAGAAAATCGTTGAATTTACAATAGATGTTTAAAATGACCTCCATCGACGTCGATACATAATTGCAAGCGATCTTCGAAGGAGCGACTCACATTTCTGCTTAAGTTCATAAATTCATTTCTAATTTTTTCCTTCATATCTTCTTGAGTTGTAGGAGGTATTTTATACACCTTATCTTTTATATAGCCCCAGAAGAAAGGTCTAGCTTGTTTAACTCTGGAGATAGTGGTGGCCTCCTTATAGGTCCTTTCAGGGAATTGCTGATGATAAATTCTTCTTGCCAGTAACACATTTTTGTTACATTCTCCTAGCACAAAAACCTTATCAGTCAGCTCTTCCTGAGAAAAATTCATGTTTATAATAGTAAATAGGAAATAATAAAAGTAATCTAATGTCAAATTTTTAAACCACTTTATTGTCAAAGTCATAGCCAACTAGAATATTGTGTGATTTTAGTAATGTTTTATACACCAACAATCTTAAAAACTCATGTATTATGGTAATTCACCTAATATTAATCAATTATGGATCAGACTAGATTATTTTGTAATTTTTTTTTTTTTGAAAATTATTTTTGGCTAAATATTTCCACCGTCAAACTAATAAAATTTCACCTATTTGTTTCAAATAATGAAGGGTTGAAAGTATCATCAATAACTCACAAATTAAGGCAATTAGGTATAGGGACTGCTTAAGAAATAATAAAGTGCCGTACAATACCATTTCATTACGATATTAAAATACAGGGTGTTCCATTTAAGAAAACCCAGTAAATGATCATTCCGATTTATGACCTATCCTGTATATAAAATACGAATATCGCGCTATGTTAATAATTTTGGACAATAGTAAACTATATCAAAAATCGTTCGGACGTAAATAGATTTCTTGATATCAAATCTATTCAATGGTATAGGGTGTTGATGTTACTATAGGAAATTAATTTAAAAAGTGCTTATATCTTTTAAATTACCTCGTATAAAATTGTAATACCTTATATCGCAGAAACAAGAAAATCGAGGGGAATAAAAAAATGTGGAAATATACAGGGTGTTCCATTTAAAAAAAAGATAAGTTAGGTGCATCCTGCCAATATGGGTGGCCCTGTATATTTGAAAATATTTTCAAAATATGATCCTATATATGGCTTAGCTTTTATCCAAATAAAGTTTTTTCGTATCTCTCACGACAAGTGAGTAAGTTGACTTCCTCGTACTAATGCCGCACCCTGTATATACCAGGGTGTCCTAGAACAGAAATTACTCAATTTTTAATCAAATGTGACATGACACCTTTATCCACTTATGTCTTCAATTGTGGTGTGGGATTCAATATAAGCGCTACTCCTCCTGTGTAGAAAATGGAACTAGTAATGGAAACTTTGTGGCAAAGTAAATGTACAACTAGTGTTCAGTTGTAGCCACCGTGGAGCTACGATCTTAATTTGAATCGCCAATTGCTGCCACAGAAAATATTTAAGACTAATAAACTTTTCTGCTTTTTTTAAACTAACCTGTATATATTATTTTAGCCATTCAAATGGATCTGGTTTGATTCCCATAGCTACTAATGTCATAAAACATGAACAGGTGGCAGGATTATGGAAAGGAACGACTCCGGTAAGTACATGCTTGAATCCTTAATGAGACAGTTGAAAGGTGATACTTTTAGTGGTTTGCTTTATATTATTTGGAAATTCAGACAACATGATATGTTTATCATTGGAAATTATTTTATTCTTTTTCAAAATGTTCGGTGGGGAAGTTTGCATCCGTATTCCAGACGGAAATCTACGCTGTCGCCACGTGTTTGCAAATGGAAGGGGGTATAGATGCCAAAAGATCCTTATACTCTCAGATAGTCGGGCAGCACTGAAATATTTAGCATGTCCCCAGATCAGATCTAGACTGGTCTGGGACTGCATACAAAAACTCTCAACCCTGGCAAACCATAATAGAGTAACTCTTAAGTGGGTCTCGGGGAATAATGGTATTGTAGGCAATGAAACGGCAGACAACCTAAAAAAGCTAGGGTCTGAAACTGATTTGGAATATCAAAAACTGCTGCATGTAGGTGAACATATCGGTGGATTCAAACTAAACATCAGACGTACTGGAGTCACGTGCCAAAGCGGGAACACAGCAAACTCCTGAAAAACGAAATTTTAAACCTCAGCAGGGGCCAGATCAGGAAAGTGACCAGCCTCACACATTATCTTAGAATGTGAAGCACTGTCTCATTGGAGATATAGACTCCAAGGACTAGAGTATCCAAGGGAGGATTTCTCCAAGAAGGGCCTAGTGAAAATACTGTCGAGCCTGATAAGGGCTACTGGTCTCTTCATATAAACGGCACAACCAAGAGCACAAAAAGCCGAGGTCTTGATGCCTCTGACTGGTGGTGCCGAACCAATCAATTACATGTGATGGAATTAAAGTTTTCCACATATATTCTTGATTTGTGAGAATAAGGTTTAGGGTCAAATCAATTCGACGTTTTGGGCAATCCGTTCTTCTTTCTTATTTCATCGAATGCTTCTGGCAAACAAATCAATTATACTGAAAAAGCTGGCGACCATTTGCTTTGAAGTGCTTCGTTCGCTAATAACTTTTGGCATTCGTATTTTCTCGGAGATTACTGTTTGCTTTCGAGCTTATGAGCATATTTCCAAAGTCGTTTTTGATTAAATACAAGTATTAGACGCGTACACTGCATCGACATTTTCTGACACAACCGATGCTTTACCACCTTTACGGTATTCGCCTGTAAAAAAATCATAGTCTGGATGCCTAAAAGTGTCAAACTTCACCCAGGCAAGTTCAGTGTTATCAATTGCCGAAATAATAGCAACTAATCATATTATTTTACACTAATTTTATCTTGAATGATGTAATATTGTTTTAGGCATTGATGCGATCAGTACCTGGTATAGGACTGTACTTCTGCTGCTTAGAATATGTCAAGATGAGGTTTTTTCATAAGAAAACACCTACGCCAAGCGAGTCAATATTAATGGGTTTAATTGCACGAAGTATGGCTGGTGCTACTTTAATGCCGATGACTGTTGTTAAAACAAGGTATATTTTGCAAAAATGTGTGGTATTTGTCTTAAAATAGATCCAAATTTTCTAATTAATCCCCTGACGAGATTCCGTGAAGATTTTTAAGTATAAAAAGAAATATTTTTGTTTATTTAAATAATGCAGTTCGTTTTAGCCTCGAATTTACCTATTTTTTTTTTATTTAAAACAATTTAATAATTGATGGTTTTACAAACCTCCATAGGTATTGAGATCGATCGAATTGTATATTGCGATCGATCGAATTGTAGCGGCACTTGTCGAAAGTAGGTCTGAGGTTGAAAAATAGGTAACTATTAAGGGTAATTAATGTCATTTCACTCACTTAATAATGTCAATGTTCCCATGTTTCAATTATAAACTAGATATTTCATGGTTCCTGTGAAAAAGCAAGACGGATATATTTGTGGAAAAATTGTGTATTAAGGTGAGTCTGTCTAGTTTTTCACAGGAACCATGAAATATCCAGTTTATAATTGAAACATTGAAATTATTAAATGAGTGAAATATAGATGGTCCCACATTAATTACCCTTACTAGTTACCTATTTTTCTACCTCAGACCTACTTTCGTAATATGGAGGTATGTAAAACCAACCAAATTTCAAATGAAACTTTATTTTATGCAATTTTTAATTCCCAAGTTGTTTTAATGCTTAATCCCAAATAAATTTCTACCACTTCTTCCACTTAAAACATGTAATGTTTGCATTCTCTTTTCCCCAGTTGAAACCGACGTATTAAAAACGTGATTATTGGTTTAATGAAATAAGATAGAAAAGTGCGGTTCCGAAAGGTTTTAACCCGTTTTAAAGTATGAAATTCATGAAAACTGCTATTTTAAACAACAAATTGCATAAAAACTGCTATTTGAAAAAATTCCTCATTTTCAACTGAATTATTTTTTGGTGCAGGGTCAAGTAGTCATCCTTAGTCTTGTTTGATAAATTAAAGAAAAATTCTTGGTAGATATTTTTGGATTTGACATTCCTAAAATTTGTTTTAGGTTTGAAAGTGGAGTGTATCAGTATAGTGGCGTTCTAGTGGCGATACAAGAAATATTTCACCACGAAGGTATTAGAGGTTTAACCAGAGGACTAGTCCCAACGATATTTCGGGATGCTCCATATGCGGGGATTTACTTTATGTTTTATAATCAAGCCAAATCAGTAGTACCTAAAGGTAAATATTGAGTAACTTTTTTATAATTTTGAAATACATGTCGAGTTATTCCTATGGGGAATATCAAATGACTATTAAAAAGTGTGCTCCCATTGATAATAAACTAGATTAGATTTGATGAGGTGGCTAATCGGCCTATTCCACTGCGACCTTTTCAGATCTCTGAATCTAGATTACTTTAAGTAGACAATCAGCCTCGAGACTGAATATTTCATGTAATTTTTTGCCGGTGGCTTCTCATCGCCTATTACAAAAAAACGCACATTCGCCAGGCAGTCGCACTGGCATAGGATGTGCTCTGCAGAGATTCCTCTTCTAGGTGACAGAATCTGCACATGGCTTCTTCTGTCAACCCCATTATCTTTGCGTGCCTGTTAAGCTTACAGTGTCCTGTTAACATACTTATTACGGCTTCGACAGTTTTCCTATCTTTGCTTATTATAGTTTGGCAAGTCTATCAGAAGCTACGCGGCATCGGTAAGAGGTGAAGAAACATGGCCGATATCTGTCATAAACGTACCAATGGCGTATGGTACCTATTTTATAAAAGTATTAAAAATAATAATTATTATTATATAATAATTATAACTATATAGAAACTGATTCATGCTTTGCTTTAAAGGCAAGGTATTTTTCAAAACACGGTATTTGTTGAAAACAAATAATGTTAAAAATCGTACTTGAATTCAATATGGATACGAAATAATAAGATACCAAGTAAAACTGAAAATACAAAGGTAAACACTGACAACGCCACTGGATAATCAATGTCAGTCAATTGTCGAAGTGAGAGAGAAGAACACACGCACGCGCTTGCCAATAGGAAGAAGTCAGTCAACGGAGGTTTGATAAATATTCCCCAAATGAGTTAGTCGGAGGGCGTGGTAATTATGATTTTTGCACGACGTTGCCGGCTTGAAGAAAACCCATAACATATTTGGAAAAGTGTTCATCTTTTAATATTCAGAAATTGAAAAAATAATGTTAATAGACAAAATCCAATGAAACAAGCACATTAAAGAACTAACGTTTAATCATTATTGACATATTGTTAATAATAAAAAGTCCATTTTCTAATTATTATCACTACAAACTTAGCACTTTAGCTTTTGCATAGTTAAACGTGGCAACATCGAATGTTTTCGACCGCATTCCTTTCACAGCTTCAGTTATGTTTGCCAAACTATGTAAAAGTTGGCGAATGTCCTCTAATGAACTGTTTCCCCTGCCTCTGTCCTGGCGAGATTACCCACCATTCTAGAGATTTCTGTGCCGCCCACTTCCTTGTGGCCATATTTATAGTCGACTTGGCGACACCGCAAAAGGGTTCCGGTCCAATGAATTGCATTGATGAGCCTTGTCTGGCCGTTTCATCCGGCCAATTCGTTGCCCTTATGACCCTCGTGTCCTGGTTCCCAGGCTACCATTGACCTTGCAATGGTCTCCAAATGCGTTTAAGGCACATATGCAGTACCATACTAGCTTAGAATTGACCTTTAAGGAATCAAGAGTCTTCAGTGCAGCTTAGATGTCGGTGAAGACGGCAACTGAACGGTATATCCTTTCCTGCCTTCTAATTTCTTCGACGCAGTGATGAATCGCCGTCACTTTCGCTTGGAAAGTTGTGACGTCCTTAGATAAGCTTATTTTGCAATATCTATCCTTTGTTTTAGCTCCTTCCGGCTCCTACATCTACTTCTGTGTCGGAGCCGTCCGTACACCAGGTTGCCTCAGCCTATATGGATACACCTTTCTTCCAGTCTTCCCTACCTGGTATATTTATTTGTAACTTATTATTAAAGCTATATCTCGTGGCCGTTGCGTCAATGGGTTGCCCCATTAAGGCATCCGCTTTTAGCTCCTCGATAAGCTTTCGATATTCAGCACCGTGCGTTTGGCTTATGTGTTGCTGACTTTGCAGTAGTCTGTGCTTTGCAGATCTGACTTCGCCTTGTATAAAAATGTTATGTGGAGGTAGATTCAGCAAGACTTCCATCGCACTTGTGGGAGTGGTTTTATATTTATATTTTTTTGGAAAAATTAAAAATTTTTTATGGTAAGTACCATCTCAGTTCGTGTTATATTCACATTCAAGAGGTACTAGCTGTTTTAGAATGATACTAAAACTACCACGACTAAAAGAAATGTCAGTCAAAATTAACATTTCACCTTGTATATTAGTAAACAATGGGAGCAGACAAATTTTAATGGTCATTTGATATTCCACGTAGGAGCATCAATACCAGGTAGTAGCAAAGATTTTTTGTAATCTTTGGTAGTAGTATCTACAGTCCCTCATGACTCACCCTATAATACTTTCTATTTCTACCGACCCAGGCGAGTACGCTTTCCCTATAAAATGTTTCTTCTTTTATTTTAGATATTTATTCAACATATACATCACCCGTGCATTTCACATGCGCAGTGGTATCCAGCACTTTAGCTTCTTTGGTTACACAACCGCCAGATGTATTTAAAACGCAACTTCAGCTTTATCCTCACAAATACACTGGGATGTGGTCGGTGGTAGTTCATATATATCTTCAGCATGGTGTCTTCGGATATTTTCAAGGCATAGTTCCGAGATTAATGAGACGTACACTAGTCGCGGCCATTTCATGGACGTTATACGAAAAAGTGATGAGCAAACAAAGTATTAATTAGGTTTAAGGCTTTTTTTATGTATCTAATATTGTAAATAAACGTTTTATATTATGATCTGATTTTCAATATACAGATGGTAGTCTGGTCTATTTCAGGCATTCTTATGACCCCTTTTCGGTAGCTGAGGCGGCCACATACTGCCTATGAGCAGTATCATTGACGCACACACACACACACACACACATTGATGATAAAATAGACTTGTAGATAGAAATAAAACAAAATATTAAAATAAAATTATTTATTCTAAAATACTTCCGTCGTCAATTAACTGTTCCTTATCGATTAAACCTAATGAAACACAAGCTACAAGTGCAGCCCCTTGTTCGGCAAATTTTTTATTTTTCTCCCTAAAAATACATAAAAAATAAACCATGTGAACATGTTTCATCAAAGCATGACGATTGCGGACATGCGCAGATAAACTTGAGCATCTAATAAGTTTTAGTTCAGTAAAATACATTAGCGTAGATTTTGGTATTTTTATTGCGTCTATTCATATTCAAATAACAACAATAGATTGAAATATTGACCTTCATTTTCCGGCGCATTGCTAATTCTATAACCTACAAGTTTTACATTGGTAGTGGTTTTTTTTACTACATTTTACATTTATTTCAAGAAATCTAGATGTTTTTAGCGTTGTTCACATAATGGTGAAATGTTAATTACTAAAAGGGCCTGTTCAAACGAACTACTCGATGGCGCTGCGAAGATTTATACGGGCCACTGAGTGTTATAACTTGTTATACGTGTTAACGTGTAAGCTGTAGAGTACCGCGACTCCATGGTAGGGTCAGATTGGAAGGTAAATCAAATGTGCCAGTGTCATTATGGACTCGGACGAGGAAGTACTCCTTCTAACGCTTCTCGTAAGACGACGTTTGCGTAGAAAACATATATTTTGGATGCACCTAATACAACTGAACTTTTATTATTTGGGTAGTTTTATACTAATATGGATAAATTGAAAAACAATGCTAAACTTTTCCATTATTTCTGAATGTCAAGGATAACAATGAATCAACTTTTTAGTTTTCTTCAAGGCCGTATATAATAAAGTCAAGTACAAATATGTATTACTTTGAGGACGAATCGATCTGCATCGAATGTCATATTGCTCAATCCTAACCCTGACAATCATAATTAAATATTATCTGCCCAATGATTGTAGAAGTAGCCGAAAAAATGGACGGTGAGTGTCACCACTTTGTCGTGACAATTCGCGTCTCTTCGCTACAAACACTCTCTCTTTTCAACATTGAGTTAAATCCCTGGCGTTTACGCGACGCAGCGACGGGTTCTGTACTCATATGATATAAGAAGAATTCATGAACCGTTCAAATGAGAAGGAAATCAGAAATACAAAAAACATTATTTGGATTATCTATCAGTGATTTCGTTATTTGAACCTATTAACTAACATTCAAAAAATATAAATATAGTAGCGGACCCGATAGACGTTGTCTTGTCCGATATTATACGTCTACGATCTGAACCTTGGCTTGCCATCGTTCAGGAAAAGTTTAGTATGAACTCGATAGCAGCGCCACTTACCTAGACCAATTGTGAATCTAAACCACTCAAACACACGAGTTGGATTACATACACACGTAGGTACAGCCTATGTAGGGGTTGCGGCATGGCTGACGAAACGTCGGACCATGTTCTCCTCGTATGTCCACATTGGGCTGTGCTATGCAGGCGAATCTTCGGAGTCCCTGTTATGGCCCCCGGGGACATAAGCAGGCATCCACTGAAGAGGATCGAGTTCTACATGGATGCATAAGTAGCAGGAATGGCACAACGGGCCCGCCAGTGGCCTCAGTGCCGGAACCTTGGCCAAGGTTCGCCTGACTAAATTAGTAGTAGTAGTAATAGGTACAGAATAATCATACATATATATGAATAATATTGAAAGAAACGTTTTGTATTTAATTTCATACCAAATACACCTTGTTGTTTAATTAAATATTAAATTCAAGCTAACTGTGGGCTGAGTTGACATTGCCAAAATGTTATATGTTGGCAAGAATGCGTATTTAATTTTGTTAATTTGAATTTTTTATTCTTTTATCTGCGATTTGTTCTTTTAATAGCAAATATGTCGAAAAAATTAATCAGCCGATGCGAAATGTACAATTCTTCCGCACTCTAAGCTCCACGTGATTTCTAGTTGAGTAAAATTTGTAACTTACCAATATGAAGAACTATATTTTTTGTCATTGAATGTAACAACGGCTCTAAATAATTTATCTTCGTTGTAAACTTTGTACTTCGGTGATTTAAATTTATTTTTTCCACAATAGGCTATTAACCTCGACTTTGGTAATTGGGGATCTTCTGCGTAGTTTACTCGAATAAAAACACAATTTAAACATACGTCGATGTTTTCACCATCAAGATCAGTTTTTTGTTTTTTTCGTTGGGAGCTAAACATATCTGGTGTCACTTCTCTTCGACCAATAATACCTCGTGACTGATATTCGAGGTATTTTTTGCGACAATAGTCGCCTAAACCCCAAATAATGCTGAAATTAAAATGTATTTTCAGTAGTGAGTTTGGAATATAATGGTCACTAATATACACAGTTAATGCAAAAGTTTGAAATTGTTCAATAAATTCAAAGCAAGTATATCTACACACGAAAATTTAATTTTGATCTCTAAAAATTTTCAGATATATTTACTTGATTCTACACAATTGCCCACAATATTATGTATTTATTTCTGATGTGGTATGGCCGAGAACAAACAATTTTATGACATACCTACCAATGGAAGAATTTTTCGATGCTGTCTGAATAAAAAAAGCGAGCGAGCATTACATTAATCGCATAATATGATGTGTAAAATCTGACATCTTACCTTGGCAATAAGCAACATTAAAATAAAATCTTGAAAAAAATGATTCAGGTATTATTTGAAATAATTTTTGGTAACGAAGAATCATTTTTTTAATGAAAATTGTATTTTATTTGTTATATTTTTTGGGTTATATTAGTCACACTTCACCAGTGGCTGTCTGCAAGGGGGTGTCGTGTCCCCATTACTATGGAACCTGATGGTGGAGGATCTACTAATTACACTAGAAACGAGTGAACACAAAAAACTTAGGTTCCAAACAATATAGTCATAAAGGTCCAAGGAAAATTCAATACCACAGTTAGACGGAAAACGCAAATGGTCTTCAACCTGGTCAGTAGATGGATAGAAGAGGGTTTGAATATCAGTTCCTCTAAATGTAGCTGTTACCCAAAGAATTTCATATTTCCCAAAGAAGGAAGTTAGAGGGCTGAGAACCTCTGACCCTTCAAGAGATCCACATCCAGCTGTCAGGGGAAGTTAAAGTGGAACCAATACCTGGCAAAAATAAAGATGAAAGTCAAGCTACATTAATGATATTCAGACTGCAAGGCGTCGCTAAAGGCTCTTATGAACTCAAAAGTGACATCAGAACACAACAAAATAACTTTGATGTGGGTTACAGGACACTGTAGCATCGAGGGCAATGAAAAAGGTGATGCACTCCAAATATTGGGCCACGACCCGCACTCAGGGTTACTAAGTCTAAAATCCGAGGATGAATACGGGTCTGAGTCAAACCAAAACAAAGATAGACGTGGAATGAAGCCACTCTCATGCGCCCCGGGAAAATATTCATTAAAGAACAATCGGAAAACGAAACTGAGGAACAACTTCACTAGTCGCAATCCAATGAGAGGACACCTGTACAAAATGGGGCTATACAAAGGAGAACTTTCCTGCAGACAATGTGGTGAAGGGACAGAAACAGCCAAACATAAAATGTCAGAATACAATAGCCAACTGGCAAAGAACCTGTACAGGGTACTAGGTTACAGAGTGAGTGTTGTGAAACTAAACCCAGGAGATACAGAGATCCCAAGATGTTGAGGTGTAGCTAGCGATATCAACAGCATCTGAGTAAAAACAAAACACAACAAATATCTATTAAACAATGTATAATTCTATCCAAAGTTATATCTTCTCTAATATATATTTAATCAAAATAAAGTTTATCTACTTACCATATTTGTTCCAGAGTTTGACATTCCAAAAACTTTTTTCCTCGGGGCGTCTCTTGTAATTCCCTCAACATATTTTGGACACAATATTTTGTATTATTAGGAGGATTATCATAGTCTACACAGTTTTTTAAATATTCTACAATAATGTCATCCATCAATTTCATGCCTTCCTTACTAAATATAGAACAATTATATTGTGCCACTCTTGCTACCATAATACTGCTACATCCACAGTCTTCCCTAAATTTAATCATGTCTCTATAGTTTTCTATTTCTCTAGAACCACCACTGAAAAATAAATTACATGTATGAGCCCCGCCTCAATGAGTTGCAATTATGGAATTTATGGCGAATGGATGATAAAACTAAGATGATGTCTTTGGTTTTCACTTAGTTAATCCTATGAAAGTAATAATAAATAAACTTTACCTATTTCATTTAACAGATCTTTCTACTGCATATTAATATTGTTGAAATAGTAATTTGACTAAATTCAACTCTAGACAATCATTATACTAAATTTTGAATTGTGCCAATGTAACTCAAAAGTATACGGTACATTCTAGAGTTCTGTATTTCAAGCAGAAATGCCTTCGTCAATCTTCAAAACTTGTTGAATGTTTTTGCCACTTTCAATTCAAAAGGTAGATAATAGTATATTTTTTGGCATTGAAGGTCATGGCATTGTTAAATGAACATCAACATTTTTTCTTCTTGTAGGGTAACTATGAATTGGTCTTTCAGATAAATTGTGTGCTTTTTAACCACAGATTCCAAAATAAATAGATCAGGAAAAGTAAAATTTTGTATTTCTTTAATAGAATCTGCAATGTATCCTACTACTTAAAACTTAAACCATATAATATGTAACAATTAGCTTTTTTTGGAATTTGAAAATAGATTCGAAGAGGTACAAACTACAAGAGTCCCAGAGGGCAAACCATAGCAAAGGTGCAATTCAAACAGAGAGTAGTAAGTTGTTAATGCAGTAGAAGAATCAAGCTATTTAGAGACAGATTTAATGGCAGAAGAAGCAGAGGATAATTTTTTCGCTACATGTACAGACCAATTAAGAGCACCGTCAATATGGAGACCAAGAAACTTAATCAAATTTGAAAATCTTATTGAGTTATTGTTTTGTTTAAGAGTTTGTATAGCTTTTCTGTGTGATAAAACTGTAGTTTCCTCAGTATTAAAATAAAGCACGTTTGAGTCAGACCTAAGGATGAATTTTTTGAAGCGATTAATTTATTTTTATTTTTGTAGGTACATATCTCATAGTTGTACTTACTTTGCTATCACAGGGATCTTCAAAGTCTCTGAAATTTTTTTCAGTACCTGGTTTCTATTAGGATGTTGTGGTCTTTCTACTTTTGTTCTACCATGTACAGCTATTGCGGATATTCCCGTTGCCTCCAATTCTTTAACGAAATTTAAAGTTTGGTCTACACTTTCAAAAACTCTTATTTTACATGTTACTGGAATATTACAATTTTGAACCAATATGGAAAGTATCTGCTTAGCTTTTTCTGGCTGGGACATTAATGCAGCACCCATGCCGCCTTTTAAAGAGAATTCCTTTGGACAGCCCATGTTGATATCAATGCCTGCAATGTCATTTTCACTAAAAAATATACATCATGTGGTTCAAACTGAATTAAATTTTTAAAGAAGGAATACTTAGGCTATGTATAAAGAAAATGAAACACTAAAAACTGGAATATCTACCAATTGTTTCAATAAAAACTATTCAATACAAATGTATTTTAACAATATTTTCTAATGAATAACAAATGCATGTTTAAATACGTGTATATTTGAAGATCTTTTCCTCAAATTTATGTAATATAAGCTTTATTACTTAAACCTCAAGAGCCCTTGAACTTGAAAATTTATCTACAATATTAAATCTAAAATAAGTGTAGCATAAAAGCATAATGATGCTATAAATTGTTAAAAAAGCTTGTTAAGGATGCCCTTACAAAGAAGGTGTACTACAATATTGAAGAGCAATATAATGAACTTAGCTATGATTTAGTTTTATATTGAAATATTTATTTTATGTTTTAAATGTCATGTTCTGAGACATTTTTTACAATATTTTAATATTATGGACCCTCGGTAATCCGGCCCCTGTATAATCCGGCACCCCCTGTAATCTGACATGTCTATTATGTATTATTGAATATTCTTTTGACAATCTTCGCTAATGTAGATATGTAATGCAAGATTGAGCAGGCTAGAAATCTTATCATTGGATCTGTAATTTGTCAGATTACAAGGTACCTACTCTTTTGTAAAAAATTCCGGAGTATAGGGGGGTCTTAGGCAGTATAGTTTCCACTTTTTGTGTATCAATCCATTAACAGTAGATAAGTGTTACTATTTTTTGTGATTAAATTCATTATCACTTGATAAAAAGACTGAATCAATTATTGGCTTTATACTGTTCTGATATAGTTCAGGAATTAAGTCTACATTTTTGATCCCTTTTTACGATAGTCCAGGTGTAGCACTTCTACAATGGCCAGCAGTTGTTCCAGTTGTGGAGATAAGCTCGGTGATAAGTTTGCCACGTGCGATAGCTGCCACGTTACTATGCACCAAACTGAACATTGCACAGAATTAGGTGCCTCTGAATTACGTGCCGTTGTTATTTTTTTTATAGTGATTGTCGTTCATCTTTTAAAAGTGTACCCAAACTTATTTGGGAATTGGAAAGTCTTCGAAATGAAATTAAGGTTTTGAAACAGGATATGTTGAAAATTAAATCTGATAAAAGTGCTACTTCTTTCTCGATGGATGATATCGTAAGCGAACTTAATGAACGAGAAAAATGATCTAAGACCTACTGATTTTTAATCTTTCTGAAATAACTAATACTTCAGATGAATCTATTCAAGTCAAATCGATTTTAACAAATGCTCATGGTTCTATCAACATTAATGAAGTCAAAAATTTTCCGCTTCGGAAATAAGAATAAGAATAAAGCAATGGTTTCTTCAGCTAGTGATGCTCTCTGTGTGATTAAGAACAAGCAAACTATCAGTCGTGAAAAAAAGAGATTTTCATTGCTTTAGATCAGACTCACTGATTTGAGCCTCAGTTTTCTTAATTGTACCTATGACATCATCATTCTTACTGAATCTTGGCTCAATAACAACATCAATAATGCTGAACTTGGACTAGACAACATTTATAGATAGGATCGTGCCATACAAAAATCAATGAAAATGTTGGATTTTGTAAAAAGAACAACTCGTGAATTTACCAACATAACTTCTAAAAAAGTTCTTTACTTTTCGTTAGTTAGGTCTCATCATGATTATTGCTCATCTGTTTGGTCTCCTCACTACTTAACTCACGGATAAAAACCTGTGCAATTGATACACACTGTTTCCTAAATTTGTTCGTTCGCGTGGTTTGTAATTTAGTTTATAGGCCAAATCAAAAGTTAAAAAGTGTTTCATCAGTGAGATGAAGTGGTTATAACCTCCTGTGAGTGTTGGTGTGAGAAAAATCCTTCTATAATATATATTTAGCAGTATTCAAACTATCTGTTTATGTCCTTATCAAGTTCATTATCAGAAATTCTTTAGGTTGTGACCAACTGCACTGGCAGTTTATTTTTAATCCATTTAAATAGCGATGTCTTCAAGTACTTGCTGCTTCATTTGTGATAGCGTTGAATTCGATACTGCTAACTTGATCGCTTGTGATAGTTGTGGGCGCTTTTTGCATAAAAAATGTTCTGGTCTAAATGCTTCTGAGATGAGAGTAATGGATCTCAAAGGCCCTCGTCAATTACGCTTTCACTGCAAAGACTGTCAGGAAGGCTATTTACAAGTCCCGAAGCTAATCAAAATTGTTGATGAGCTACGAAATGAGTTACAGAACCTGAAGGCTTCCCAGATCAACGTTGGTACCATTACTTCTACCCCAATGTCTGATGAGCTGCTTTCAGAATTCTACGAGCGACAGAAGAGATCTAGTAATTTGATGATATTCAATTTACCAGAATCGGATACTGATCGTGACAAGGTATCTGAAATTTTGCGTGATATAGTTGTAACACCTCCTTCTATAGTTAGTCTTCAAAGGGTTGGAAGGCGTAATACTAAGGGAGCTCGTGTCCTAAAAGTTATGTTTAACTCCGCCTTTGATGCTCAAAATATCATTAGGAACCGTACCAGACTTAAGGGTAGAAAGATCTTTTTCAACTACGACCTTACGAGCAGTCAAAGGGAACTTGAAAAACAACTAAAAGAAGAACTCAAGAGACGTCAAGAGAACGGCGAAAATAATCTCACTATCAAATTTTTGAATGGGTGTTATAAAATAGTTGTTAAAACCAACCCAAAAAACTGATTAATCCTGGCCCAACTTCAGCTTCTAGCAAATTGCGATCAAATTCTATTTATTATCAGAATGTTCGAGGTTTGAGGACCAAACTAAACAAGCTATCATTAAACGCAGCTACTAATTCCTATGATATAATTGTTTTGACTGAAACTTGGCTATCGGATAATTTTGGAGATGCTGAAGTTGGATTAGATAATTATAATATGTATCGGCGAGATAGATCTGCACTCACTAATCCTGCAACTAGAGGTGGTGGAGCTCTTATAGCAGTGGCTAGAAATATAACTAGTAGCCTGCTGCAGTCATCAGAAGAAATTGAACATGTTTTTGTTCTAGTTGGAAACACTAGGAACAAATGTATAATTGGAGCCGTCTACTTTCCCCCACTTTCCCCTATTGAAGATTATTTATCCTTTACTGAGAACCTAGACGCCATTTCTGAAAAGTATCCTGATGCTAAGATCTGCATTCTGGATGATTTCAACTTACCTAAAGCAGTATGGTCTGACTTAAATATTTGTTCAGAAGCTATTTCACCCCCTGGTACCAGAGCTGATGAAGTGAATGCTACTTATACCGTTTCTAATATGTGTGCCTACCATAATCTGTTTCAAATTAACTCTGTTCATAATGAATTTAACTCACTTTTGGATTTAGTTTTTAGTCATGATCGTTTAACTACATGTATTACAGCAACCGATCCTCTGATTGATGTAGATGTTTGCCACCCTCCTTTAGTAACTGAATTGAACTTGAGCTTGGACCATTGTAATTATTCTCCTGTTGCTGATGAGTTTTATTATGACTACAAATCAGCTGATTTTCACTCTATTGAATATCATCTGGGACTTATTCGGTGGGATCCTTTGTTATTGAATAGATCATTAGATGATATGTTAAATATGTTCTATGATATTTTGTATACCGTGATTCACCTGTTTGTACCTGTTAAGAAAGTTTCATCCAGAAAATTCCCCAGATGGTTCTCATCAGATCTAAAACATCTCGTATATTTAAAGAAGCAAGCTCACTTGAAATTCAAACTAACAGGATCTCCTGTTGATTATTTGGAATTCTCTCAGCTGCGTTCTCGGTGTAAGCTCAGGTCTAAAACTGACTATAACGATTATATTAGGTTTACTGAATGTTCTGTTGGTGTTAATTTAAAATCGTTTTGGAACTTTGTAAACTCCAGAAGAAGATGTAATACAATTCCTGATGAAATGTACCTCAACAATGTCAAATATCCTGTGGGAATCGATTTAGCTAACCTGTTTCAAGATTATTTTAGCTCTGTTTATTCTGATAAGACCTGTCCTAGCTATGGTTATATATCTTCTACTCCTTTGAATGCTTCTGAGTATTGTGTGTCTATCTCTGAAATATATGAACATCTTTGTGGTTTGAATGTATATAAAGGTCCTGGGCCCGATGGCATCCCTCCTTCCATTTTAAAATATTGTAGTTTTGTATTGTCTCGCCCCTTACATATCATTTTTAACTACTCCCTTAAACTTGGTATCTTTCCAGATTTCTGGAAATCTAGTTTCGTCATTCCTATTTACAAAACAGGTGAAAAATCAAACATATCCAATTATAGGCCGATATGTATTCAGAGCGTAATTCCTAAATTATTAGATAATATTGTTACTAAAATCCTTACCAAACTTTTGGATCCTTATATCATTAACCAGCAGTTTGGCTTCCGTTCAGGGAAGTCAACTGAGCTTAATCTCCTTACATATGTGGACTATCTTTCAAGTGCCTTGGACTCTGGTTATCAAGTTCACTCTTTGTACACAGACTTCTCCAAGGCATTTGATAAAGTTAATCATGGCCTTCTGATTCAAAAAATAAATAATATGGGTGTTAATGGTAGTCTCCTAAACTGGGTTCAAAGTTACCTTACTGGCCGTATTCAAATAGTCCGTGTGTGTGGCTTCTTATCATCTGGCTTTGTAGTTCCTTCAGGTGTTCCCCAAGGATCACACATAGGACCACTTTTGTTTAACATTTTCGTCAACGACATCCAGAACTGTTTTATAAACTCTCAATTCTTATGTTTTGCTGATGATCTAAAATTGTATTTGACTGTACGTTCATTAGAGGATTGTCAGAATCTTCAAGCAGATTTAGATAATTTATCTCGGTGGTGTACTGCCAATGGCATGGAACTGAATCCAGCAAAATGTCAGTTTATTAATTTTAGTAGAAAGCGTCACCCTATTGTTTTTATCTATAACATTAACCAAACACCTCTTATTAATGTGTCAGAAGTTAAAGATCTTGGTGTTGTGATTGACTCTACCATGTCTTTTCGGCCCCATATATATGTTTCAATTAATAAGGCATTAAGGATGCTTGGTTTTATCAGAAGGATAACTTGTGACTTTTGAAACGTGCAATGTCTTAGAATACTTTACTTCTCCCTTGTTAGACCTCTTATTGAATATGCATCTTCTGTTTGGAATCCCTTCTATACGAACCATATCCACAACATTGAACAAATACAAAGAAAATTTCTAAGACTCATTGCCTATAAATCTGGAATTCATCCTGTTAACACCTACCACCTAAATTACCATGATTTGCATTCCCAGTTTATGTTGGAGCCTCTTCTCTTTTGTTGAATATTGGTTTTTCTGCACCAACTAGATCTACTAGAAATAGTGTTACTTTTTCACAACCACACTACTATACTAATTATCGCAATAATTCGTTCATCCCCAGGTCCACAAGATTGGCCAATCGATTGAATCTTGATTTCTTTACATCTTCTTCTGAGTTTCGCCGACAACTCCAAATTTGTAATTTTTAAAAATATGTTTAGTTGTTATTGTAAGTGATATGTGCTTTATCTTATGTGTTAATTAATGTATCTATAAGTTTATGGTTTTTTCTATTTATATATATTTTTTTTTTTCTTTTTTTTTAAATTCTGTGTATCAATTATTGTACTCTATTGTATTTAATGGGTTCTAGCCCGTCAATAAATAAATAAATAAAGTAGATTGAACAAGTTAAAAAAATTTTTTTTCATTATATAGCATTTAAGCTTAATGCTTATCAGGATTACAACACATGGCAGCATCAATTGGGCATCTCTTCTCTCGAGAGCCGTAGAAAACAAAACGCTATTTAACATCTTAAATGGTATTTGTAACTGTCATCAGCTTCTTAATAAGATCTGCCTGTCCGTGCCACATCGCTTAACTAGGCAGGTGAGAACATTTAATGTGCCTTTCCATCAATACAATTATGCTTTCCACTCGTTCTTACCCAGAGCCATGAGACTAGCTAATTCCCTTAATAGATTACAGATTTTCAGTAATTGTATTAATCAATTTAAGAACCACCTGTCTCAGTCTCAACTAAACGTTTGAATTTAACTGATGCAATTGCCATAGTTTTGTTTTTGTTTTTGTACTATATACTTAGTAGTAATGTTTTTGTTATGCATGTAAAATTCTTTTTTTTTTGTTTTACCATTTTTACTAAATTGTCCTTTTATTTCTGTATACAGTTTTATCATTGTATTGTATTTTTTTATCATTAATTCTATTTTTTTTATTACTGTATTTTATAATATAAATTTTTTTCATGTTCACTTTTTTATATGTAATTGAGCTTGCCCATAAATAAATAAATAAATACTCTATAATCTGACAAATTTGATAGTTCGACACTACAATGGAAAAGGTTTGTCAGATTACCGGGGGTCCACTGTATTATTTTTAAAATACATTATAGCATATTCTCTGTATGAAACATATTTCTGTTTGCACTTAACATTCCTATTAAGTCCCTGTCCAGTAATGAACATTGCTGCAACACTTTATTTGATGTATGCATTAAATAGAGTTGATCGGAAAACTTTTGTCTAACAGTATCCAAAATACACATAAGTAATAGGAATATTAACACCTTCAATATTAACACAATGTATACTAATATCTTTATAATTAGTTAGAAAATATATATTTGCTCAATAATAAAATTGAAACATAAATTAGAAATAAATATCTAAATATACTTACATCATTTTTGCTACTCTTAGAGCTCGTTGTGGATCACTAGTTCCTAATTGTACTACAACTTTTTCTTTTTCTTCTCTACATGTACGAAATACAACAGTGCCATTTGTTGCATCCAAATAATCAACAGTCCCCAAAACTTCTATAAAATAGGTAAAAAACACATTTCACATCTTTTAGGAGCATAAATTACTAATTATTTTCCACTTATTAAATAGGGACTGTCTATTCGTCCGGGCACTCGGACGAATAGTAAATTGCGCTATACATCCGGGCGTAAATATACGCCCGGACGAACAGTGTGGGAGGCTATTAATCCGTGCATTCTTAAAAAAATAATAATGTTGTATTATCAAGTATAGTTCCGTAATGTGCAAAATAAAATGTGAATACTGCCTAAAAATGTAAAAAAATTGTAAATGATTCATTTAGTAAATAAGTTTACCTACTCTTCTTAACACACAATGCAATATTATGTTCTAAAGTGATTGCAAAAGTGTTCTAAAAGAGACTACAATATAATATGAGAAGGGAAAAGTTTACCTCCCTATAGAAGAAATCGGGATCGCCGAGTTGTACCACAAGATATCAGGTAGGTATAATCCTTCCGTCGAGTTGGATTTCCTGGGGGAAAAGGGCAAGGAAAATCATTGAAGAAACTATACAGTTAAAAAAATGGCTTCATCAATGATTTTCCTTGCCCTTCTCGATAAATTAATCAATGATCTGTTTTAATCAAGACAGAAATTCTAAATAGTGGGGCATAGAATAATCCCCAATAAAGGCGGAAATGGATTAACTCAGGTAGTCGTGGTACAACTCGGTAGTCCCCGAAGAAATAGCAGATTGTGCTGGATACCAGATGCCTGTAAACATGTTACATTAAGTATACGTAAGTTCTATATGATCTCTCTAAATGGTAAAACTATACTGAAGGAGAAAATTCATACTTATTAAAAAACCAACATTTTATTTTAAAACTAAAATACAAAAATAGTAACTCTTAAGCTAAAAAACAAAGATAAATTCGCACATAGGTATCACTTAAACTGGATAGAATTAGTGAATTAAATAGTGCAGATAAATAGAGTAATATCCAAGTGGTGAAAATAAATTAGAACTAATATACCGAGTGTAAATAAATTAGTAGACGTTGAGTATAGTGTGTATATAAATTAAGTTTAATACAGAGTGTGTGTTTCTTTAAATAAATAGATAGTAATTAGCCATAGTGTGTATAATTTATCCCAAAACAACTAAAAACTGTTTAAATAAATAACTAAAAACTGTTTAAATAAATAACGAAAAACATTACATTATAAACTAACTTTATTTTTTTAAGAATGCACGGATTAATAGCCTCCCACACTGTTTTTCTGGGCGTATATTTACGCCCGGATATATAGCGCAATTTACTATTCGTCCGAGTGCCCGGACAAATAGACAGTCCCTATTAAATATGGATAAAAAACTTTTGTGAAACAATAAATTATATTTATAAGATTTACCATTTTCCCTTCGCACCGATTTTAAAAACTTCCAATCAATGATTTCTTCCGAATAAACTATATCTGCACCATATTTTAAAGCCAACAACCTCATTGGTAAAGTACCCACTCTTACCATGGGTGCAAGAATAATTTTGTTTTCATAATTCAAAACATTCTTTTTTGTAACTAATTTTTTTTTCATATCTCGATTATAATAATCCACAATGAAAAAAAAGTCTTTAACTTGTCTTACCCTTAAGGTAAAAGTTGGGTTAGGGTTAGAATTTCACAGACATTCATTATCTGACACTTCTGACAGTAGAGGAACGTTAGCTAGCTAAATTCATCTTTCAATCACTCTCTGGGGGTTAAGCACTGATAATCTCATGGAGATTCCATACTTTGACTATGAACAAGGTCTGCTAAATAAGAATAACCAGAATAACTGAAAAAACTTTGGAATGTGTGGAATCATGGTGTGGAATATGAAAATATTCGCGCATTGGATATTTAAATAAGTTCATGTTGGATAAACTGTAACATCACAGATCACCTACACACCCTGTCGACCTGAACAAGATTTTTTAAAACTGAACTAAGCCAGAATCAAAACTAATCGTCGTAAACGTGGTTGTTATTAGTGGTGACATATGTGGAAGTATCTGGAATTACTACCAGAGACACTATTAAAGGCGTTACAGTTCTCGTTAAATCCGCAATTTTAGAAGTGCTCTGGCTCCCCAGGTGGCAGGACCATCGCGCGCTCAGAGTGCCCATACCCTGTGTAACATAACATCTATGATATCATGTTACTTTTGACAAATGACAGTAACCACGTATCGGTAAAAAAGGCGGAAGCGTCTTTTCACCGAGATTCAGTGATTAACGTTTAAAAAATAGCATAATTAAAACCCACATAATTTAAATCGTATTTTTAGTTATAGACTCAACAAAATGACCGTGGAAGAAGATGTAATGAGAATTCAAAAAAAGTTAAATAAAATGACATCGGAAGATGGAACTGTATGTAGTATTTTAAAAATAAAACTTTTATGTAAAGCGTTAAAATCTGCGGTATTTTGGCATAAATAGTGATCAAATAGTACACTTTATAATTGATTCTAGTTAAACTAATGTACTTGAATGTGTTATATTTGTCGAAATATGTGTATACATTAGTTTTTGGTGATTTGATAACGTATTTGTGCTACACTGAAACAAATAATTCATTCTAAAAGCATGCAATTCTAAAATAAAAGTATGTTGTATAATATTATAATTGTAGAGCATGGAGTTAGCTGCACTCCCATTAACATAGTATAGTTTCAAGTTGATTTTGAAAGTATAGCATTTTTTGTGCACAGGATCAAATAATTTATTTATTCATGGGACATAGACATGCTTCATCAAAGTGTAGTTATATATTTATAAATCCGAACAGGCTTATTAGCCTAATTACATAGACATTACATTGATTTTCATACAAAATTTATAAATTTTTGAATGGCCCTTGTGAAGAAGTTCATTCTATTTTAGTTATTGCATTAATTTGATTCACAAGGGGGAATCTTTCTGTACTTAAAGTATTGCATTGATTGAACATAAGGGAGGCACAAGCTCTACGTAAAAACACATTAAACAGTAAAAGATGTAATAATTCTAGAAAATCTATTTTGTTGTTTATAATTTTATGTAAGCACATCATAGAGTTTAAATTTGTATCTGTTTAAAAGACAACATATTTAATTCAGATCATAACTTAGTTTTATGTATAAATCTAAGTTCTGGCCACTTATGATGTTTTTTTGAGATTGCCTTTAAAATTCACCCATCCAAATATCATTTTTGCTGGAAGAAAATTGAATTAAAAAAACCCAACAATTTGTTACATACCTTACTTATTAACATTTGTAATATGATTGGCAGATGAAGTGGTATAAGTTACTCCTTTTTGTTTCAATTTTACATTCCAATATTTCTGGATCGATAATAATTCTTATAATAGTCATTGTATTGAATTTGTTCACATTAAAAAAAGTCTATTGTCAAAGCTCCACTCATGTGTATTGTTTATATCATAAGAGTCTAAATTTTTATTTTATTCTGAGGTCGTCTGCAACAGGAGACAATTTAATTTATACTACAACAATTTTCAATTGATGGTGACTGATCTACAAATTGAACTGAGGACTAATGGCAACAATATTAAATCTCAGAACTAAATTTTTACCGGCACTTACCGGGGTCATTTTTATTGTTTATACACTTTTCCAATGTGGATAAGTGGAAAGTAAGATGATTCCATAATGATGTTGCCAATGAATCACCATCAATTGAAAATTGTTATACTATAATTTAAAACACTTAACAAATCATTGATAAATACTGGAAATAATAATAATGGTTTTAAATTTGACCCCTGAATTGGCATTCAATTTTCCATACATATTACCATTATATCTGACAAAGTAAAATCTATTTTCCAAGTAATATTTAAAAATTGCAGGATACTTACCCAGCTTTTGTAACATAATAACATGATCTTCATCAAATGCCTTACATTAATCTAATATCTAACTGTAGTTTTTTATCAAAACTTCAAATCCATGTTCAGTCAATATCTGCAAATTAGTATTACAGATCTATTAGTCATAAAACGATGTTTCTGAGTAATTATATATTTTGACCCAAATTAATTAATGTACTTAAATAAAGAGACAGGTAATTTCTGAATATTATTATATATATTATTATTATATTATATTATTTTAATTTTGTAGCATATACATTTTATTTATGAGTTAAAACAACAGAATAGGTCCTTAATTTTGTTTAGCACAAAAAGACCATTTTCAATAAATTTTCCAATTAAGTGTTTTCACCTATTCAATTTTGTAGGTGATATTTGCTTCTGATATACCTGATTAACAAACTGAATTCGAACCATTTTCTCCTAATTTGCTGCTTAATTCATACAATGAGAATATTTTCAAAATCATTATCAGCCAATGTTTTCACTTGTACTTTTTCCAAGATTTTCAAAATGTAAAATTTAGAGTTGGTGAGATAATTATCTTTGTTTTGATGTATTTGCAGAAGATTTTGTTCTTGCATGTGTACATGTTTATTAGACTGTTTCAAAAAAAATTATTACTTTTTTTCCCTTAAATATACTGAAAATATTATCGGAAATGGCGAAAATAAAATACTGTAAAAGTTTGAACTTCTTGTAGGAAATTTGAAGCACTACAAAAAAGGTCTCATAATTTTTTTATATTTTACTTCTTTCAAAGTTATTCAAGGTTAAAGTTAACTTAGTAATAAGATTTGACATTTTTTCAATTTTTCGACGCTACAATCAAGCTTGGAAAAAATTTTATAGGATATTTTTTGTAGAGCGTTTTATTGGCTATAATTTATCTTGATAAATTTTTTTTATATCTTTTATGGGTCGTAAGTTATTCGCATTAAATTGAATATTTTCTTAAATAATCATAATTTTATTGTTTATAATTAATTATATTAATTGAATAACTATATTTTCAGTCTGAAAATAGTTTTTTGATTATATTTTTATTTATTGTAATTGTTGAACTAAAAGATTTTCATTACAATAAGGAAATTTCTTTCTGTATTGACTTATATTATTTAATGCAGTTTAATGCGAATAACTTACGACCCATTAAAAATATAAAAAAATTTTAGAGCGATAAACTATAGCCAATAAAACGATCTACAAAAAATATCCTATACATTTTTTTCATAAACTTGATTTTAGCGTCGAAAAATTGAAAGAATGTCAAAATGTATTACTAATTTAACTTTAACCTTGAATAACTTTAAAAGGAGTGAAGACATCAAAAAATTATAGGAGACCTTCTTTGTAGAGTGTCAAATTTCCTACACGAGTCATTCCGAAATATTGCTCCCTATGTGAGCTATAAAATTCCAAAGCCCAAGACAATTTTGTTTCCATGTTATTTAAATGGAAAATAGAAATGATCAATGTGGCACCTCTTACTATAAATATTCAGAGGTCAAACTTTTACAGTATTTTATTTTCGTCATTTCCAACAATATTTTCAGTATATTTAAGGAAAAAAAGAATCAATTGTTTTGAAACAGTCTATTGTTTTAATTAAAGGTAAATTTGAGAAGTGAATTAGCAGAGTAGTGAACTAGGCTCAAAAATGAATGTCTTAGTTTTTGTTAAATTTAACTTTAAAATGTAGCAACTCGAATGAAGTAATTGGAAACACATTTTAAAAACAATTTCATAGAAATCAATATTGTAAACAAAATCTTTATATATTTATATAAGAAAAGGAAGTCATTGTGAATGTTTAAATTGATTATTTTCCTTGTAATTGTGTTATAAGTTTAACATCCAATATGTCAAAAACTACATACTTAGTATCTAGGTTAGTTATTCTGTCACCTTGGAAACCCCAAAGAAATAATTACATTTTATGTAAAAATTTTTAAATTTGTAGTAAATGTTTCAATTTTTACGAATATTATTCAAGATTTGGCTGGAGATATTTAGAACACTTGAAAATTAAAAAGTAATAATTATCAATAATTTTGTAAAATACAGTGTTGGATTAATTTTATATTGATATTTACAAATAGTAAATTTATGCCGCAATATTTAGTTAGTTTAACTTCTAGGGACAAGAACAAGCACTGGATCTTTTAAAAGAGCTGCAAACGTTAGACATAAACCTGGAAGTACTAACCAATACCCGCATAGGAATGACTGTAAATGCTTTAAGAAAATCTAGTAAAGATGACGAAGTTATTAGTTTGTCTAAGACTCTAATAAAAAATTGGAAGAAGTTTCTATCTGGAACAAATTCAAATGAAAAATCCACTAGTGGTAGTAGTAGTTCAAATAAACCAAAAAAAGAAAAAGAAGATAAATCCAGTCGGGAAGATAAAGACAGAGATAAAGAAAAGTTGTTACCAAAACATTTTCCACCTAGCTCAAATACAACAGATTCTGTGAGGTTGAAGTGCAGAGAAATGTTGGCTACAGCCATCAAAACAGATTCATCAACTGACGATTTCGAAGGTAAATTTAGTGTACTTATGTGAATTAACAACCTTCTATATTATTTGTGTCAACATAGAGATAAATTGACAAATTTTAAAAAAGTTAAACGGACAACAGATTCATGCAAATTATTTCAATCAACTATAGTAAAATCCTAAAGAAAAATGGACAAGACAGAAATGTGAGAATTAGTGTAAGGAAATGAATTTTAGGTTGAAAAAATTAAACAGCACTTTAGCACAACAAAACCAACATCTCTTTAATTAAAAGAAACTAATTTATTAAAAAGGGACACTGATAGTTTATGAAAAATGTATAAAAAGAGGAGTTGAAGAAAAATGTGTTAGAGAATATAGTAGATCAAAAACTTTGGATATAATAATAATTATTGGTTCATTTTTCGACAAACCTTTAAAAAACTTGAATTTAGGAAAAGCAATTGACCTGGATGAAATATCATAAGACTTATTCATTGTAAAATCTGGAAAGATGCCTCATGATTTCAATCAGAGTTACATATTTGCACTACCCAAAGTATCGGGAACAGTTTATTTATTCAACGGAAGACTCCCAAGATATGTAGTAAATAACCTGGAGACCTGAAGGATGACAAGATTTAAAGTATTAATAAAATAACATATTTCAACAGACTTGGAACTATAATTTTCCCTTTTAGAAGACAAAATTATATCCTGATATCTTATATATTCAACACAAACGGCCGTGAATAATTTTTTTTGCCTTCTGTAAGTTCCTTGTGGTATAATCATCATTCTTTTAGCTGTGGTAGCTGGGTCGCCAATATTTAAAAAAAGATTTTGGTTTAATTTCCCAAAAATAACAAAGAACATTTTTCTTTGGTGGTCCAACTAAGATCGTACGAGTATACACGAATTACAACCATTAGTTGAATAGTTTTCGAGATATATAGAGTTTTCAAAACCATCCTGTAAAGAAAATAAAATTTTTCCTTTTTAGGTTGTGCAAGTGCGGAAGAACTGGCAGAAGAATTGGAGGAAGCAATATTCGTAGAATTCAAAAATACCGATATGCGATATAAAAACAGGGTTCGTTCTCGCATAGCCAATTTAAAAGATCCCAAAAATCCAACTCTTAGATCCAACTACAGAATCGGTGCTATATCAGCTGGTAGATTAGCAGTAATGACCGCCGAAGAAATGGCAAATGACGAAGTGAAGAAACTTCGAGAAAAATTTATGAAAGAAGCGATAAACGACGCTCAATTGGCAACAGCGCAAGGTACTAAAACGGATATGCTCAAATGTGGCAAATGCAAGAAGAGGAATTGTACTTACAATCAATTGCAGACGAGGTCTTCTGATGAACCTATGACTACTTTTGTACTATGTAACGAGTGTGGCAATAGATGGAAGTTCTGTTGATGTAGTGAGGTTTTTATATTTAATTTTGTTAATTTAATTTTGTTTTGGTGACTAAAAATATTCGCATCCCTACCGCCAATTGTATTTAACAATTGTGCATAGATTTATAGTAAATAAACTTGAATTTTGAAGAATTTTTTATTTCACTGATTATCCAAATTTCAATTTTAATGATAAAATATATGGATGGTTTGCATGTCTTTCTCAAGTAATAAAAATGTACGAGATTTGGTTCTCTTTTCAAAGTTTTAATTGCTTTGAGCTTCCTTGTTTTTATTAAAAGTGTGCCAAAGTGCTTTGTGAACTCGGCCAATAAAAAAAATTTTATAATGCTCCCTAGGCGACGTCAGTTTTTTTGCAGCTCTTCGACTTCTCTACTTGATTGATTGGTTTGGCACCTCAGCCTTTAGGTTTTTTGTGCTCTTGGTTGAACCGTTTATGTGAAGAGACTAATAGTCCTTCTTGGAGACATCCTCCTTTGAACACTATTCCTAGGAGTCTATATCTCCAATAAGACAGTGCTTCACAATAGAAGATAATGTGTGAGGCTGTTTCCTTCTCTCCTTATGCACACTCGATAGATAGGTTCATCCCTGTATATGCAAATTGTATGCATGTGTTTCCTTAGGATTCAGTGACCAGTGAGTAATCTGGTCTCTGCTGAGGCTTGATACTTCATTAGTCAGCGACACAGAGTTTTTTTACCAAGAGTTTGCTGTGATCCTGCTTAGGCACGTGGTTCCAATACGTGTGATGTTTGGTTTGAATCCACCAAATTGTACAACTAAGCGCTGCACTTTTTGATATTTCAAGTGCTGGTTCAGGACCGGTGAATGCAGTTCTGTCGTTTCATTGCCTACTACCCTTGTGGCCCATTTAAGTGTCACTATATAGTGGTATGCCAGTGCTAAGAGTTTTTGAGGCAGTCCAGTCTAGATCTGATTTGGGAACATGCTAAAGATTTCAGTTCTGCCTAACAATCTGAGAGTATAAGAATCTTGTGGCCTTTATACCCCCTTTCGATGTTTATTTGCAAACAATTCTCAATAGCGTATATTTCCGCCTGGAATACGGTTGCAAAACTCCCCTTCTACTTAAATATTGATGTTCCGTTATTTCTTGTTAAGTCGCCAACGTTCCCTTCCCATTGTGAAATATTAATGAAAATTGATGAAAGGATATTTATTTGATTAATAGTTCCAACCCTTACTACTTGGAAGTTTTCCATAATTATTAAATAACAAATTCCACAACGGAAATATAATATATTTCTATAATTTATTCCTGTCGATGCAAATGTTATTTGTGAAACCGGTAATATGATATATTTCTGTTGTGGAATTTTTTATTTATTGATTTTGTTTAATAATCAATACAAAACAACCAAATCTAAAATCTAAGCAAATAAATGGGCGCGTTCAGCCACGTTAGCGCTAGCAGCGCTTGAAGGTGGCTGAATGTATATGCCTATGCTTTGATGCTCTGTGACAAACAGATAAACACATCATATAACCTTTAATAGTGTATTCTGTAACAAAGTTAGAATGAAAATTCGATGCGAGTGGAAAGTTCAGTGCGCGAGCCGAAGGCGAGCATGAGGAACCACGAGTACCACGAATTTTCATTCTATCCGAGTAGCAGACTATACTTTCTCCACGATCAAAGATTTTAAATATTATAAACATTCTACACTTTGTATTGTTATATTTGTACAGTTCTCGAAATGAAAAACTGGTGCATTATTGGAGGAATTTTCAACAATTGCGTGGTTCGTAGAATATGAACTAACACATAATTTGAAGTGGTGTGACTGCACCACTTTTGATAGTTTTCTTGTTCAAATTTTTTCGTTAAATGAGTCCAGCATAAACTGTATAATTTCAACATTTCAGCTATCGATTGCTGTAATTAGAAATATTTAAAAAACTCCGCAACATTTTTTTTTAATTCTTGAATATTTGGCAGTCACCCGCAAATTGGTGTGATTGCCAATGCCTTTAAAATGGACTTCTTAGCAATTTTAGGAAGTGTAAAGGGTGTCTTTGCCTACCAAAAGTGTTTTAAGAAAGTTTGTTGAAGACAAGGTAGGTATTAGAGGCGAATAAAACAACAAACTATAGGAAAATAAAATATATTATTCTTTATAAAATACATAACATAACATCAGTCTATTCTTTATAAAATACATAACATCAGTCTTTTCGTGAATTTATAAACTTAAAAATGGCTCTGAGATCAAATAAATGACTAAACACATTTACAAACGCGTCCAAAAAACAAGCTAATTAATATTATATAAACTTAAGTCAATATTAAAACAAAAATATCCCCTGTAAGATGTTGGTCTCTCTAATATCTTGATAACATTTCTTTTACATATGAATGTGTCCTCAACATTGAGATAGACAAATCCATTTTTCTTTCTTTTGATGAGTGAAATAAGAGGCAGGTTATCTTCTTCAGTTGCATCTTCCAAAACTTCCGAACTGTTGTTTCTATCCAACATTTCATCCTCCAAAAAACTTTCGGTTTCATTTACGTCTTCCAGATTTGCCTGGCTCACAGATGTAGATGGTTCGTTTTCTTTATCTCAATCATCACTGTCTTCCAAGTTGTTACTATGCCTCAAAAAGTCATCAGTTCCCACTGATTTTCCAGGTTCTACCCTAAACATTTTTTTCCTTCTTGGAATTGTAGATGCAGATGGCGACCTGGTCTCTTTCAAGTATTGTAAAAGGGTATCACTTACTGTTTGGCTTAAGTTTTCTTTAGTTCGTTGAGTAGGGAGTCTTTTTAAGACTTCATTTCTGTTAAATGGAATGACCCCCGTAGCCCTGAAGGCACTTCGTATATTTTTCTCATCACTCATCTTTAAATCATCGACGAGCATTTTTAATAAATTAGGAAATGTGGTTTTGTTGAGTGCTTTTTCCCGTGGGTTCTGAAGTTTATAATTTGTAAGGAGCTTTTTCCAGCAACGCTTTAAGGGGCCGTAATAACCAACATCTAGCGGCTGCGCTAGATGGGTAGAGCTAGGTGGTAGAAGGACAAATTTTATATTAAATCTTTGACAAGCAGTGATAATATTCACATTAAAACGTGATGAAAGATTATCACCTATCAGGAGCTTTCGTCCTTCCTTATTTTTGGCCCAGGGATGTGCAATTGTGGTGAACCAGTCCTCAAAACAAACTCCATCGAACCATCCTGATCTACTACGATTATACCTCGCCTTGCTCGGAACACCTAAAGTCCACTGATCATATATACAACCTTTCAGCTTTGTAAACCACGTATGCCGGTAAACTTTCTCCATCGCCGGTGATCGAAAACATTACTGATGTGGCTGACTTTGATACATTCATCACACTCTCCGGGTATTTGGTTCCTCTTCTAAATATGCATTTGCGTGAACCGGGGTCATCCGATAGGTTCGTTTCGTCGTAATTCAAAACATTTCCAGGTGGAACGTCGTCTAAACTTATTTCTAAATTGTCAAAATAGGCATTAATTTCATCGTCGGTTTTTTCATCTCGAGCCCTTTTAATATTTTGGCAACTCCTTTGAGTTAATAGATGGTTATATCTCTCAATGAAATTTTGGCACCAATCCTTTCCTGGGAGGTTTAATGTAAATTGGGGCACTGTCCGACCTTCTTTGTCCAAAAAACGTTTTACACGCATCCTTTAGGTCCAAACTGGTCTGCGGACATCCGTATTCTGCTGTAACTAGTATAGGACATCAACAAAAACCCTTTCTTCGGCTTCTGTAAGTGCCGTAATACCTCCGGGTTTTCCCATATGTCTTCTGTTAATCTTATTCCACAGAGTTCTTCTGGCATTGATTGCTTGGTTTAGTGTTTCCTCCGTATAATTACGATAACGCCTCGCACCCAACTTCTTCTTATACTGACGACCTATAGTTATAGTTAATAATATAAAAAAATTTTGGTATGTGGCAAAGTTACCCGCAAAAATGCAACAATAGAAGAATTCCCCAAAATCTCGAAACCCTTAACCAAATGCTTAAAATTTTTTTTACATAACCCTAAATACGTGTAAATTAAGGTGATAAATGCATTTTAATGTACCGCCTGTCATATTTTGTACACAACCCTTAACATTTCGCATTTATAAAGGCATTAAAAACTTACCAGCTCATGTAAGGCCGTGTAGCACTCCAAACAAACAGTGGCGGCTCGTGAACTTTTTAAGAGAGGAGGCTGGACATAAAACGTTTTCGTAAAAATATACTCTATTCAGCCAATTAATTTAACCTTTGCGCAGCGACCGTACCAGCTACTTCAGTGAGAAAATTAATTGTTGCCCAGCAAGAACCAACGTGGAGTTATAAAGTTTTTCTTGCCAAACAAATTTTTTATTGTTTTTTGGATTTTTAATATTTTTTTTGGAATTTTTCATATTTTGTTTTTTTTATTAATTTTATGAACTTTTTTTATATATTAACGGAATTCTACGGTATTTGGTTTCCGAAAAATGATCAATAATATCATAAAATGTATCATTTTGTTTTAAGTGTTTTACTAAATCTTTTTCAATAGATATTAAACTAACATTGTATAAACGATTTTGGCCCATTGTATTTCGCAGGTAAGTTTTAATTCGTTTGAGAGTAGAAAATATGATTTCTCCACCGATGCCGACGTGACAGGAATGGTGACTGTCAAAAAGGTAGTTTATAAAACTGAGGTAAAACTTGTTGCAAATCATTATCTATCATATCGGCGCGACTGTCGTACTGACCTAAAATATCTTTATCCGAGTATACAAGCATAATTCATTGTCCACTGCTATTTTATCAAAAAATTTATATTTTAGAACTAAGTGTGTAACTAAAAGTGTATTGGGAAACTCTTGAAAAAGATTCGAATAAGCTAAATACAATTCATGTACCTAAATCGGAAAATCGAATCTCAATTTGACCTTTAATAGTATCTAAAATTTCATAAAAAGTTATTTATAATGTAATTTCTTGTCTACCAAATTATATGTTTTCCTCATTTTCGCGGGAGGAGCCTCATCAGTTGAAAAATTTTCAAATAAAATTCAAAATGAAATTCTATATTACGGAAAGTTGAAATTTTATCAATGAGATGTTTCAAACGATCTCTTGAATAAATTATATCACCGAATTTATGTTGTAAAATTTGAAAAATAAGATCAGTTTGTTCAAATATTAATTTAAAACTATCAAGAAAAAACAAAAATTCTTCCTTTTTTAAATAAGATTATACCAACAGCAGCGTATTACTCGTATTCCGCGACCGCTTGAAGCAAGCCTCCTGAGAGTGTTGCCATTTCTACTATTTTTTACGGTATTGAGCTATTGGTCTGGTCGAAAAAACGGCAACTGTGCGTATATGCAACTCGTGTTTGTATCACCGAATTGAAATATTTGTAGAATCTAGCCTCAGGGCACTGTTGTCAGATTTAAAAATAACTATTGAAAACGGGGAATTAATTGTAAATTTTATTAGATAAACAGGAAATAAAATGAAGAATTTTCAACAAAATATTTCTGGTGCTATTTGCTGGATAAATTGGTGAGGAGGCTGAGCCTCCTTCGAGGAGCCGCCACTGCAAGCAAAGCACACCAGACAACTGCGAACGTCGCAACACGAGGAAGGCTTAAATGCAGGAACCCATGCTTCGTTTCGGTCTTCGTTCGTGAATAGTCGATTAATGAGGTTAAGTGTTTGTTTTCGTTTTATATATTTTAGCTCTTACTTTTTCAAGAAGGGCAAGGAAAAATAAACATTTCATTAACCTTTTCCCTTGAAGGTTCATTAAGGTGAAGGGTGTATGGGAATGGTTATTTTTCCTTGCCCTTCTTGAAAAAGTAAGAGCTAAAATATATAAAACGAAAACAAACTCTTAACCTCATTAATCGACTATTCACGAACGAAGACCGAAACGAGGCATGGGTTCCTGCATTTAAGCCTTCCTGCAACACGTGGTGATACAGTCTGGGTAAAAATTCCGCCTCGTGCTGTTACAGAGGTTTAGCCAACTCACAAAAATAAAATTTAAAATATTAGGCGGTTTATCTGTTTTCTTTGTTTTGTTCCAATCCATGAACAGCTTGAAATATTTTTCATATTCATTCTTTGATTTTTTTGGTAGTACCAGTATATTATTTGCACTATTTATAATTTCAGGTGGTGTATTTTCACACTCTGATTCTGAATCACTGGATAAATTCATGATACTTTTTATATTTTCGAATGGAAACGTGACAGCAATAATTTTGACACTCAAGTTTTGCCACTACGATGACAATCAACTGCGTCAAGACTAATGGGTATTATTGCTAACCAGTGTGAGAATATTATATTTCGCTTGGCTTTAAACGAAGTACTGCAGACCCATGTTTATTTATTAAGAATGAAGGAAAAGACATGTTGATATTAGTGCTGTATGTTGACGACGGTCTAATAGCATGTACGAATGAGATAATGAAGATGGATTTTTTGAAGAAACTTCAGGAGAAGTTTAAAATAACAGTTAAACCAGCTACATATTTCTTAGGTTTGGAAATAGAGAAAAATCAAGACGACTCAATAAGTGTTACCCAGTCAGCTTATACAAAAAAGGTGCTAGAACGTTTTGGCATGGAAAATAGCAAACCGGTCTCGACCCCGATTGTGAAAGAAGCCATCCAATTAGGGAAGGAAACTAGTGAAACGGAATCGAATACTTCTTTTCCATATCGCGAAGCAGTGGGTGCTCTTATGTACCTAATGACGGGTACACGTCCAGATATAGCTTATGCTGTTAGTGTTGTATCCAGAAAATTAGAAAATCCAAGTCAAAACGACTGTGTGAAAGTTAAGAGAATATTCCGCTATTTGAATGGTACAATAAATTATCGCATAACTTATATGCAAAAGCCAGAAATACAACCTCAGTTAACAAGCTATAGTGATGCTGATCATGGAGGTGATATTACTACCGGAAGATCGACATCTGGGGTATTGTGTCTTTATGCTGGAGCAGCTGTATCTTGGTTCAGTCAGCGACAAACATCAGTAGCCATATCGACAACAGAGGCAGAAATAGTAGCTGCAAGTGACGCTGCACGAGAAATAGTCTGGTTAAAAAGAATATTTACGGAATTAACAGGCGTTAACTTGGTTCCGACACTACATGTGGACAATGAATCTGCCATAAGATTAACGCAGAATCCCGAGTTTCATCGTCGGACTAAACATATACATATTAGACATTTTTTTGTTAGAGAAATGGTGTTGGATGGATCACTTGAAGTAGTAAAGGTATCATCTGAAAATCAATTAGCCGATATTATGACGAAGCCACTGTTTTCTAACAGATTGAAAAAATTACTTTTTGGAATGGGGTTGGCAAATTACTCAATGAGGGAAGGTGTTGAAGCAGAATGAAGAATACATCTAAGTAATTTACCATCCTGTATTTGAAATAAGTTAATGAGTGAGTTACGTAGTTAATATATAGAATATGTCAATTTGATTGAAATAAAATTATAATTAGACAAAGTCATTATTTTATTACGAAGGGAAGTTTTTTCTAGTTAGACGATCTGATAATATTAACAATAAGAACTAATAATGTAAAATGGTTGAATTCGTGATGCTACATCAGTATACCTTGCGTTGTCATGGAAATGAGAAAAACATAAACTAATTTGCATTTTGTCTTTAAGATATATTGTTGACACCGCAGTGCATAAAAATGAATTCTAATAGTATTAATTTAAATACCATTTCCTCCGATTTGAAAAATCGAAATATTAATATCTCAAACAATACCAACTGTACTTTCCATTTTCATTTATAAAATTGAAATTGTTAAATATTGTTCGAATAAAGGTTTTGACGTTACAAAGTACTCCTGTCAGATCAATAATAAAAAAATTGTCATTTAGACTTCGTTTCTCGAGTTGTTGATGTTGCCATGGTAACTTTAAAAAACGCGCGTTTTTGAAAGTTCGATTTAAACACGCTGAGGCGTGCTTTAAATAGGTAAAATGGTTCACCAATAAAAAAAAATAGATTAAAATAAGAGATATTAAGGGCAAACAAAATGAAGTTCCTCTCGTACGGCATTTATTTTAATAATTTTTATTCTTGACTAAATATGAACATATAATAATTATAAAACTCCTAATTTTGATGTATAAAAATTAATTGATAAAAATACCCATTTCCCAAACAATCTAAATGGCTCTTTAAAAAGTTTGCTGCCTTTCTATCGATTGCATTTAACGTTGTTTTATATAGTTTCTTACACATTGGCATCCTATAAAATCAAAATCGTCTCGCATCATTTATTACAATACGTATAAAAATATTCAAAGACCCGCCAAAGGCATCTGACACAACCGCATTATAATGTTAAGAAATTTTATTATAGTTATTTATTAATTTGAGATTGACACTGGAAAAATAAGCCTACTACATTAAAATCAATACAACTCTTGGATTTATGGATCGGTCAACTTCTGTGTAACTTTATATGGACGTATTTCGAACAAAATACATTAAAAGAATACTTAGCCATACAAATAAATTGGCAAGTTTGTATTTTCCATCTGTTTTAACAAAGGACCCTAACGACACACCACACTATGCTTTCCAAGAGATTTCTTGAAATTCAATTATGTTTTAGATGTCCTGATCAAAATTATCATTGAATCAAAAATCAATTTTTAAATTTCCATGTAGTATTTTTTGCCACGTCTTTTACTTGTATAAAGGGTGATACAGGATGATCAATTTGTCTTATGCATTTAGTTAAATACTCTCCACGTGTGGTTTTTAATTAAATTATAAACAAAATAATATTTAGATTGAAATATTCAATTTTGGGGTGTAATATTGAAAAGAATATAAATTTGTATTGATTGATACAATAATCTTACGAATTTAAATGGGAACATTATAAATACGTTGAAACACAATAATTACATTGCGTAAAATCATTTATGGATACAGCCAAGTCTTATATTAGTGTAAAATGGAACAACGATATTTGAATTGTTCAGAAGCAACTCGAACTGGTAAAAAAGTCATAGTTGAGCACCACCTTACCAGAAACTTTGTAGATTCATTTAAAAATATATATACTTTTTGGTATATTTTGGATAAAAAGATGTTTTTCAAACATAACTGTATCAAACTAAACAAATAAAAGACCCTTTGTAACAATAAGTATTTTAAGAGAAAGCTGTCGAGTATGGATAATCGTGAAAAAATGATAATTTCCCTCAATTACCAGATAATTAAAATCATATTATTTGCAACATATCTGAATTTTAAAACAACCTAACGAAAACTGTATTTGTTGCAACTGATACAATACAGGAAATGACAAGCTCAAAAAGCGTGGGAGTTACAAAAATATGAACAAACCTTTCACTCGTGGACCTATTCAAAACTTCTATTAAACTGAGTCCAAGAGAGAGGAAAGTGAATTATTCAGAAACAGGAATTTATTTTAATTATTCTCTAAAAATAAAAAAATCGAGAAAAATGCAGAATGTATTTTTTAAGTCAGGCCCGAAAGCGAGGAAAGCTCTACGATTACTGGTATTCAGGCAGAGTTTAAATGTGGTCAAGTAAAGTCAGTGTATTTCAAATAGCAAGATGGTGCGCTGTATTGACGCTTTTTTTTTAGCAGGGTAGATCCTTGCTAAAATATATACTTGTAAGTGCAAGAAGCGTGATGAGTAGTTTTTTAATGATTTCATTAATAAATTTTTGTTTATCGAATTTAGCTTTTCTTAATGTAGATATTCAAAACCCAAGATGCTGTTCGCAATAAAAAGGTTAAGAGGCTTGTGCCGTGAAACGATTTTCAAAGAGAAGCTTGAAATAAAAAAAATTGTTCTATATTTGGTTTTTCTTACCTCAACAGGGACTTAAGCACATTTTCTTTTCAATTTATAAACAATACATTTTTTATAGAAAACATCCTTTTATCACGCCTTCCAAAGAGGTGTTTCTACTTAACAAAATAAAAGACTAAGTTTATATTTCTTGTTTTTTTTTTCATATTTAGATTTTGAAAACCTTTATTATTCCTAAAATTTATTTCCTAACCGTATCCTAATCCTTACAGTTAGACGGATTGAACTATGATGCTTCTCGCTAAGATTATAGACTGGAAAAGTAGATCGCAAAATGTGACTCTCGCCTCAATGACAAACTTCTATGTTAATTTTTATACTGTAGTCTGCAATCTACTCGAAAATACGAAATATCCAGAAGTCATATACACTTGTGAGTGGATGTGATGTCCTAAGCTGGAAACTTTTTGCTGTGCAATATTACAAGTATCACATTTCCTTCAGGACATAGAATACATAGTAGAACCGACGCGCATCTAGTGAAATATTGTATCGCAACAAAAGGCGATTCCGAAGACCAGAACGCTATTAAAATTTTCGTAAATATCAACGCAGATATCAGCTACCTGTGCTCGTTTATCCAAAACTAGTCGTATATATTGTTTTTTTGCAACCCGTTCAATTTTTTTTGTGGTTCAAATGTTTTGTAACGAAATGATGTATTTGAATTGCACAAATCTGCCTCAAAAAGTGACACCAGCGAATCCGAATCATGGTGAGTCATGACTCAGAGCGAGCCGCCAACTGTATACACAAATTCCTTAGACTCGCGAACGAGACCGACTGAACGTTGGCTCACCCCGCATCTGTGTCGCTACTCGTTATTTGTACCACATCGCGACGATTGATGCGCGTATCTGACAACGCAACGCCGGTTAGTTAAAGATCCTACCTTCAACAATACATAAATAATTTTAAGTCAATTAAAAATAAAAGTATGATGAAAGTACAAGTTTTTTTCTTTCAAGGACATGATTTCGTCTTTCCACGAATGCGCGTTCTGTACCACGTTTTGTTCTGTTGTTCGTTTAATCTTCAGTTGCGTCGACAATTCAGACTCTGTGTTAGAATTTTTTAACTTTTCAAAAAGTCTTTTGGCGCCACAGATTTATTTCGAATCCATATGCTGATCCTTACAATTAGACCAAGGTATTAATAGTCGCAATGTATGTATCTTTAGTGGGTAAGTATTCTTTTATGTATTTGAATTTGAGGTAATAAGTGTGGAGACAATTTTTCTATATATATATACGTAATAATATTATCTAGTTCGACTTTTTTGCAAATTAAAATGGGTAGCAATAAAATATTGACAAGTACAGGTTGAATTTCAAAATTATTTGTTTGTTTTTTAATGTCCTGCTATCGGTTTTAACTCCTTAATTTGTCGTATAAGGTACGCTTTTTCGTCGTTGAACTGTTCGTCTTCCGCTCGATCCGTGTGAAATCGCATAAGAAATTCTACGAGTTTTTCTTGATTGCGTAATAAAATGTCTAGTATTGGTTTCGGTTTGTTGGGATTGGCTACAAACACCTGAAAAAAATATTACAATTATTAATGATTAACTCTGAGTGAGTCGATAAATTCTCCTCGTAAGTTCGTCAAAAGACTCATTCGAAAGTAGTTATAAAACTCAACTTAGGACCCATCCTCAAAGCTAGTCTGGCATGGGGATACATACCGGAAGTATGGCAAAAGGTTAAAGTCATTTAAATTCCCAAGGTAGGTAAAGTATCTGACTTAACGCCAAAGTCATACAGGCTAATAAGCCTATCCTCCTGTCTACTAAGAACGTTAGAAAGGTTATTGGACAGGTACATAAAGAGTCGAAGTATTAAAGGATAAGCCCCTAAGCAATCGTCATTTTTCCTATCAACCAGGCAAATCTACGGATCTAGCGCTGGATGATCTGAACAGGCTTATCTCAAAGTCATTAGAAGACAAAGAGATAGCGATGGCCACTTTCTTTAGACATCGAGGGAGCATTTAATCATGTTACCACGAATTCATTGGTTAATGCAATGAATAGACACGAGATATCCACAACAATATGCCGATGGATAAAGGCAACTCTGGAGAATAGGATAATAATCTCCACTCTGGGACAAGTCAACATCAAGGCAAGGACGGGTGGAGGATGTCCACAAGGTCCATTACTATGGGCATCCGTAGAACACGACCTGCTTACAGAACTGTCCAAAGCAGACTTTTACTGTCTTGGATAAGCAGACGACATCGCTATTGTAGTCAGGAGCAAGTTTGTAGGGGCAATATCGGGAACAATGCAAAAGCTATAGCTTTAATAATAAGTTCCAAATAACTATACCAGGTAGGGAAGACTGAAAGAAAGGTGTACCCATACAAGGTGAGGCAACCTGGTATAAGGACGGCTCCAAGACAGAAGTAGGTGTAGGAGATGGAATTGTAGGGCTAAAACAAAGGATAGCTATTCCAATAAGCCTATCTAAGGACGTCACAACTTTCTAAGCGGAAGTGACGGCGAGTCGCCACTACGTTGAAGCAATTAAAAGCCAGGAAAGGACATACCATACAGTTGCCATCTTCACCGACAGCCAAGCTGCACTGAAGGCACTTGATACCATGGAGGTCAATTCTAAACTAGTATGGGATTGCATAGGTGCCTTAAACGCACTTGGTGACCATTGCAAGGTCATGGTAGATGGGTACCAGGGCACGAGTGTCATAAGGGCAACCAATTGGTGGATGAAACGGCCAGACAAGGCCAATACTATTCATTGGACCGGAATCCTTCTGTGGCGTCGCAAAGTCGACAATAAATATTATAGAATGGTGGGTAATCTCACCAGGACAGAGACAGGCGAATCAGTTCATTAGCGGACATTCGCCAACTTTTACGGCAGACCTAATAAGCAAAGATAGGAAAACTGCTAAAGCCGTAGAAGGTATGTTAACAGGGCACTGTAAGCTTAACAGGCATGCAAAGATAATGGGGTTGACAGACGAAGCTATGTGCAGATTCTGTCACCTAGAAGAGAAAACTGCAGAGCACATCCTATGCCAGTGCGACTGCGAATGTGGGGTTTCTTGTATTAGGCGATGAGAAGCCACCGGCAAGAAATTACATGAAAGATTCATTCCCGAGGCTGATTGGCTACTTAAAAAGAGTCGGGCTTCTAGATTCAGAGGACTACAATAGATCTGAAAAGGTCGCAGTGGACTAGGCCGATTAGCCACCTCATCAATTATAATCTAATATATCTTAGGCCCGATACACAGCTACTTAGACTCGTTTCTATTATGCCAATGGGGATGCGGACACTGCTAAATCCACAGAGACATGTTGGTGCTTGCACAGCTTCGCAGTGGGCGCATCCGGACGAAGATAATGTTACTTCTACTGGTGGGCAAATTCGAATACTTTCCCGTTATTTGGAGAAATAGGGGTCTAGTACTTTCGAGATTGTCGTCTGCATTTTCAACAAGTTCGTGAAAAGCACATTTCGGCATACAAAAATAATTTCGAAACAAATAAATTTTTGACACAGAGTGCGATTCATCCGCGTCCCTATGAATTCAACGTGTGCATTGGGCCTAAGGGTTCCGTTTTTTCATTAGAACGTACAGAACGCTGAAAATCATGCTATTTTTGTTAATTCATATTTTAAATCGAGCTAATGCATTAAGAAGATTCTTATTATATCTAGTATTTCCGTAGTTGATGAAACTTACCTTAAATACGTGAAAAGCTTCGAATTGAATATTTCGGGATCGTTCTTTCAGCATATTCATCATCAACTTTAAATTATCGGGATTTGAAATATACCTTGTCATTACCTAAAACACAAAACAATCATTATACGAATATAGACTATTTTTGGGAAAATGTTTTAAACCGTTAATTAGTACCTAATATAGTTGCAAATATTTATTGTATTTTTTTAATATGACTAAAGAAAAATAATAGAAATTTCGTCTATTCACTAAACGACACTACAGACGATTTTTTCTTGGTATAGCACATATACTATGATATACCTAGTCTAGGTACTTGACGTTTTCGTCTTGCCAAACCGTACTAGAAGTATGGGACCAGAGCATACACAGAGTCACTTCTTCTCTTTTCTTTTTGTTGTTATCTTTATTCAATTAGTCTAAACTCTGCAATTAATATTTATGTCTCTGGTTTTAAACCGTATAAGTATAACCATAAACCATAGAGACAACCCTCTGATAACTACAAAAAGGTCGATCGAACTTGTGTTTATTATACGGCTACAAGATGGTGAAGCGTAAAGGTTCATGCGAAATTTTACATTAACTAATTCACTGGTGAGTATGGTGTCATGTGCATAGTAGACTCGAGGTACCCTATAACGATACCAAAGTATGCCTGGTACATGCAAGAAAAAATCGTCTATTGTATAACATGAAACAACCTAAATATGGATTAAAAGTTTCCTTCGTACGACTAAAAACAAGGGAATCACAAAACTCCTGTTAATGTTGCTGAAGCGCTACCGAAACGTTGAAAATAAAAATATTCAATGAAAAACAAGCCAAATAATGAATATACTACAAGTAACATACAGAAGATAACAAAAAATCTCGTTTAAATACGTGTCTTGGCAGCTACCCAAATTAATTCGCTCTTTCGCCGGTCCTCTCTGTGAGCAGACAAGCGACTAATTCTTAACGATTTTTCAGGTAGGATAGTGTTTTTAAGGTATATAAGGTTATTAATGATTTGATCAAATATGAATTCATTTTTAGATTTTTTTTTACTTTTAGCCACGATGGATGACCCGCATTCAGTGGTAGTAGATATTGGTTCCTTAATACGATTATAGGGTGCTGTCAGAAGATCATGTCCTATTAGTTCCAATATGTAGTTAAACTGATGACGTGAAATTATGAAAAATTCTCTAAATTTTGATTCGTTATCAACCAAATGTTTATTAATCATACTGTCTATTTTTAAACGTATGCAATACCTTTTTCCGCCTTCTTTCAGTGCTAATTGAAGAAGCAAGTTTTCATCTTGAGCCTGATAGTGTAGAATCGTTAAAATCACTGTTTGTTTAGAAATATTCATCTTTTTATTATACTATCATAGGTGTAGCAGAAAAATATGATAATACACTAATTTTAATATAAAAGCGACATCTAAAATGAAACTCGTTGACGAATTTATTAACAAGATCCGATCGGAGGAAAACATCTCTTTACAAAATTCGTCGACGAATAAAATCGTTGCTACTTTGGTCGGCGAATGTTGAGGAAAATATACCTTTGTGCTTTTTTATAAAATGTGGAAATAATATGTGTACCAGTTGCGCGGTAGGCAAAAATCTGCTGTTCCGGACCATTCACCGCAAAACAATTCACCGCATCGACAATTCACCGAGAAAGGATACATTTTGAGTGGAAAATGAATTAACCCGTTGCATTCAATTAAAATATATTTTAAAAATGGAATAAGATATTGTGCACAGTAAACAATTTAATTTCATAGCAGAGGCATATACATAGAATTTTATTATAGGCAATTGCGCCAAGAAACCTTTTCAGGTATAAAATTCAACATGTAATCTGGCCAAAACTCACCCCTTTCGGACTATTTATTAGGTAATTCTGTTTTATACCCTCAGGATCAGTAAATATAACTCCGTTGATGGCATTTAAAGTTGCAGTTTTTCAATTTATGCGGCCATTTTTTCAACACTGTATACCTTCTTCAATCATTTTCCTTGCCCTTATCGATAAATTAACCAATGATCGTTTTAAAACGTAATAGTAATCGCATTAAACCATGATATTTACAACCCCAAATATAGAGTCATAAACTTCCACCTGAAAAGTGTTTTGGCGAGGTATTTTCAAATTCTCGGTGAATTGTCGATGTTGTGAATTGCAGGTGCGGTGAATAGTCCTAGATCCAAAAATCTGAAGGCCAATTGCATAAGCTGTAGTTACCATTAAATCAAATTTGAAAATTTGACGTAGTGGTTATGTGTTAATTATTATTATTTATTTATTGACGGGCTAGAACCCATTAAATACAATAGAGTACAATAATTGATACACAGAATTTAAAAAAAAAGAAAAAAAAATATATATAAATAGAAAAAACCATAAACTTATAGATACATTAATTAACACATAAGATAAAGCACATATCACTTACAATAACAACTAAAAATATTTTTTAAAAATTACAAATTTGGAGTTGTCGGCGAAACTCAGAAGAAGATGTAAAGAAATCAAGATTCAATCGATTGGCCAATCTTGTGGACCTGGGGATGAACGAATTATTGCGATAATTAGTATAGTAGTGTGGTTGTGAAAAAGTAACACTATTTCTAGTAGATCTAGTTGGTGCGGAAAAACCAATATTCAACAAAAGAGAAGAGGCTCCAACATAAACTGGAAATGCAAATCATGGTAATTTAGGTGGTAGGTGTTAACAGGATGAATTCCAGATTTATAGGCAATGAGTCTTAGAAATTTTCTTTGTACTTGTTCAATGTTGTGAATATGGTTCGTATAGAAGGGATTCCAAACAGAAGATGCATATTCAATAAGAGGTCTAACAAGGGAGAAGTAAAGTATTCTAAGACATTGCACGTTTCGAAAGTCACAAGTTATCCTTCTGATAAAACCAAGCATCCTTAATGCCTTATTAATTGAAACATATATATGGGGCCGAAAAGACATGGTAGAGTCAATCACAACACCAAGATCTTTAACTTCTGACACATTAATAAGAGGTGTTTGGTTAATGTTATAGATAAAAACAAAAGGGTGACGCTTTCTACTAAAATTAATAAACTGACATTTTGCTGGATTCAGTTCCATGCCATTGGCAGTACACCACCGAGATAAATTATCTAAATCTGCTTGAAGATTCTGACAATCCTCTAATGAACGTACAGTCAAATACAATTTTAGATCATCAGCAAAACATAAGAATTGAGAGTTTATAAAACAGTTCTGGATGTCGTTGACGAAAATGTTAAACAAAAGTGGTCCTATGTGTGATCCTTGGGGAACACCTGAAGGAACTACAAACCCAGATGATAAGAAGCCACACACACGGACTATTTGAATACGACCAGTAAGGTAACTTTGAACCCAGTTTAGGAGACTACCATTAACACCCATATTATTTATTTTTTGAATCAGAAGGCCATGATTAACTTTATCAAATGCCTTGGAGAAGTCTGTGTACAAAGAGTGAACTTGATAACCAGAGTCCAAGGCACTTGAAAGATAGTCCACATATGTAAGGAGATTAAGCTCAGTTGACTTCCCTGAACGGAAGCCAAACTGCTGGTTAATGATATAAGGATCCAAAAGTTTGGTAAGGATTTTAGTAACAATATTATCTAATAATTTAGGAATTACGCTCTGAATACATATCGGCCTATAATTGGATATGTTTGATTTTTCACCTGTTTTGTAAATAGGAACGACGAAACTAGATTTCCAGAAATCTGGAAAGATACCAAGTTTAAGGGAGTAGTTAAAAATGATATGTAAGGGGCGAGACAATACAAAACTACAATATTTTAAAATAGAAGGAGGGATGCCATCCGGCCCAGGACCTTTATATACATTCAAACCACAAAGATGTTCATATATTTCAGAGATAGACACACAATACTCAGAAGCATTCAAAGGAGTAGAAGATATATAACCATAGCTAGGACAGGTCTTATCAGAATAAACAAATCAAATTTGACATAATGGCAACTACAGCTTATTCAATTAAAGTAATAAAGATAGAAGTTGTCCATCTTTTCAATTGTTACTTATTTATTGTCTGCATAAAGACTCACTAAAGGCTAGACAAACTGTATAAATATACATATTAAAAATTCCAAAGATAATAATAAAAAATTACTGACCGTAAAATTATGTCTATCCAATAATAATTCTCCCAGAAGTTTCAAACTCTGACGGCGGGTTACGTAGTTCTCAGAGTTAAGAAGTCTCTGATAATGACTAAATACTTTATCATAATTCATTTCTAAGAAATCAGCACATAATATTTTATGTCTGGTTAACAATTCCTAAAAAAAAATTACAAAATAAATCGTTTATTTAATCATTAAACTCCACAAATATTATCAAGAAAAACGGTAGTTCACCGAGTGAAATTGGTCAGGGACCAAAATATCTGTGATTAAAGTTGGTGATTTTTCTTACATAGGTTCATTGTACACTTTATTTATTTGAATATGGACAAACCTTAAATGTAGAAAACGCATCCGATGCTATATCAAAAGTAGACACTTCCACATATCGAAAAAAGTTATAAAAATCGTCCGAGTATAACATTATTTTGGCCAAAGCTTCATATCTAGCACATTCACGTAACATAGTACCACAATTTAAAGCTATTTCTTGATGTTCATACCTAAAAATAAAAAAAAAATAATAAGCAACTAAATAAATCATAATAAGATGTGACTCGATAACTCCATATTTATATTAAAATTAAATAACGAGGTTTCTGATTTGTCAGTTTCGTTGGAGCAGTTTGACTTGTTCAATATTGCTGAACAAATAATGATTGTTAGTACATATCTTATATATAAAAATGAATGTTTGTTTGTTCGTATTTGATGCGCTGCCGTAAAAGGATAGTATCCCAGTGGCACAAAAAATAATATAAATATTTGTTAAATAGAACTCCCTGTATTTTATTGTATTTTCGTTAAGCTCATATATTAAGTTAAATATCTGAGAGTGACACTTGATTCCAAACTGAATTGGTGGACACATTCAAAGACAACCTCTCCTTGGTATTACGGGGGCAATCTATTAGAGAAGTCAGCTCTACACAAATAAGTGGACGGCGACTTTCCAATATTACTGTATGTTTGGTTGCTTATACCAAAATCGTTTATTAATAGGAGTCATTAATGAATGATTTTGTGGATATTAATAATAATAGCTCAAAAATACATGGTCGACGGAAAACTTTATTATTTCCCTATTTCAATTGAAATAATATTTCGCCAATACAAGAAATACATAGAATTTAGTTTTTACTGAAGTATTTTGGGTAGTTCATTTACCAAATGGGTATATCAGTTCAAATTTAGCTAAAACAGATTTCATTTGCAACGAGCTTAAATACACCGATACTGTGAATATGTAACTCATCTAATCTTGGTGTCTTATATGTGGATATTAACAAATGTACTTCTTTATTTCGGGATATCGAAATGTACTGAGATTGGAATGTACTACATATCCAAGGTTGTTGCAAGAGCTTTTATAATATAAATGAGATGAAAGATGTTTTAGAAAATACAGGGTGCTCCATTTCCGTTATGTATTTGGTTTATCCTGCATACATGATTTGTACAAATTTTTTGAATAAACAAGATACGTACCCAGTCATTAACGTAAACAATATTTCAGGTTTCGTACAAATATATTCTACAGTTGGCGATCTAGTTCCAATCTGTCTTCGTAATATATTATTAAATACTTGTGCTACATCTTTTTTTCCTTCAAAATCGATTCGGTTTAGATTTTGTATTAACAATAACAACAAATTACTATTGTAAAGTTCTTGAGCTAATTGCGCTACTATAATATCCGCTTGTGGTTCGGCGTCTGATGTACCATACAGCATGTTCTTAATAAGAACTAGATTTTTAGATACATCTTCTTGGGCTTTCTCTGCTTTTTTATCACCTGAAAATAATAAAAGTTGAATTTAATAAAGTCATAAAAAGTATTGGTCAAATTTTCTGTATTAACTTTTTATGATAACAAGTACCTAGTATTGATGGTGATTTTCCCCTACCCATATAATACAGTGTAAATCAAAATTTTGTTCATAGATGAAGATAAGTTTTATTTAAATAAGACTGTTAATAAACAGAATTCACGATTCTGGAGTTTAGAAAGTAATTATTAAATAAAATCAATAAATCAACAAATTCCACAATAGAAATACAACATATATTACTCGACCGGTTTCACAAATAACATTTTCATCGTCAGGAGTGAATTATAGAAATTTATATAAATAAACAGGTAACTAGATACCTCATTTCGATATGTAACTCAGGATATGTCGCCTCTTTGCGAGAAAAGCGTGACAATTCAGAAAAGGTTTTTTTTATCCGATAATCAAAACCGCGTTCAACTTTATTTTCTGCAAAAACGTGGTATTTGATAAGTGAGCTACAGTGACTCATGTAATTTATTGCCGATCTAACGTTAAAAAACAATAATTCACTTAGACGTCAAAAAATAATAGTTCAATACTATTATAATGCTTTACAAAATTAGAAAAATAAATTTCCAAAGAACAGACCGTTCACTAAGAAGCAACAACTACTTTTCGGGATATATGTCCCGACAGACATTGAATTACTCTTCTAAAGTAAACGGGGTTGGTATATCTGTTAAGATAGAACCAACCATTCTGGTTTGCGATTAGAAGGAATTGCATCACTTGTAGACCAGTTTCGGCGAGTTTGCGCCTCATTAGTACAAGGTAGATGCTAGTCGTCCAGAAGTTTTGAGAGCATAATCCTGGACTGGAGACTATATAGCCCGTGAAGTAGTTGTTGCTTCTTAGCGAACGGTATATTCTTTGGAAATTTATTTTTCTAATTTTGTAAAGCGTTATAATAATAGTATTGAACTATTATTTTTTGACGTCTATAGATCACGCTTTACTAATATGACAATTATTTACAGGTAACTGCAATTAAGTAAAAAATAATTCACTTGTCATAATGTTTTTAAATTTTACATAATAGCTTCCTGTCTCAAAGACAATCGAACAATCGAACAATGGAGAATGTAGAGTATCTATCTGTTCATTTATAAGAGTATATTGAACATACTTTTTATATATTAAACATATGGCATTTTACTTTACTTGTCATGTTATCTTTGAACCAGGCTGAATATTTCCAATTAAAATTACCACTTTTATTGGCGACATTTTGTATAGTAAGAAATACGTTTTGGTTCATAATAGTATAACTATTATTTCATTGTCTTTCTTAATCAATTGAGTCAATATTTAAATATACATTCTTCACATTTGTCTAAATTCCTTTTTTACGATAATCTAACATTACCTAGAAAATGTAATTCCTTAAAATACATTTTAATTATCGAATTAATTTATCGAAAAACATACGAATTAAGCCAACATGATGAATGTATATTATCAGCTATTTTTATTGATAAATTCTTAATCACTGATAGATAAAAATATTTACGTTAAAACAATTATATTATTGAGATATTTCATATACAATTCCCCCAGAAATTAACGCACCACTAAAAATTTGTCACTATTTCAAAGTTGGTTTTCTCGTAAAATGTCACATCGATTCGAACAATTTTTTTTTTAAATGTATGTTTATTTTTCAGCAATAAGACTATTGCAAAGATGTGAAGAATCAAAAAAACGTTACGAGTATATACAGGGTGTAAATGAAATGTTTGTCCCCAGAAATGTAAAACGCCCTGTGGGATGTCTCAGGTACAGGAGCAGGTGTTCAGTAAATACGAACTGCTCTCCCATTTTTCCCGAATAAATTGTTTTTTAATTCACGTTATTATCTCTGCTAATAGAGGAGAAGCACATGTCTATTTCAGAACTAGTTTAAATAAGGAATGAAAAATTTGGCGAAACATAAAATGAACAGCAGAAAAAAAGTGTCAGTAGCGAGTATTGCCGCCTCTAGCACAAATTACTTCTTGACAAACGCATCGTACACTTGATAAAAGGGACCGTATTTCATTTTGGTCTAGTTGCTACCAGATTTGACTTAGATTCCGTCTTACTTCATCCAGAGTGATTATTGTGAGGGATGTAGAGTGTCTCAGAGGTTCTCTATGGGATTAAAGTCCGGGCTGGCCAGTCCATGGTACCAATTCTCACTTTTTCAAGATAATAATTTCTCACAATTCGAGCAGTATGTGGTTTTTCATTATCATGCATTAGCATAAATTCTGGTTCGATATACAGGGTGATTCATTAGTGCGATACAGTCCAATATCTTGTAAATCCTAGGAGGTATTTGAATAAAATTTTTACCGATTTTAGCCAGCCTAAAGGCCCATATTTTAAAATTAGTCGCAATCGTAGGTACAGCGTGCTCCAGAACGCCGTGCCAGATCAAAGTTAAATGGGATTTTACTTCAAATTCGAATTCTGCTTGTCTAAAAAAATGTAACTTTGATCTGGCAAGACGTTCTGGAATACGCTGTACGATTGCGACTAATTTTAAAATATGTGCCTTTAGGCTAGCTACAACCGGTCAAAATTTTATTCAAATATTTAGGAGGATTTAGAAGATATTGGACTTTATCGCACTAATGAATCACCCTGTATAGTGCAAATGGCATTGCGTCCTTTCAAAGAAATACCTCCAGACTATTACTGATTCTACTCCAAACAATGTGGTAATTGCGAAATTGCACTGAAGATTCATTGGGACATCGATAAACACGCATCCGCCTATCAATACTGTAAAGGAAAAAATCGTGACTCATCTGTAAATAACCCTCTAGCCAAATTAAATGCTCCCTGGCCAAATTTGACTTAGCCGTACGGTGATTTCGAGTTAAAGCTGAACCTAGAGCTAACACAGTTAGCGAAACGCGCCACAAATTTAAATTGAACGTTAGTTCAAATATAATAAAGTTTTAAACAAATTATATTGTTATATTGTTTTATTTCAACGTTCAGTATGGATCTTCATCAAGTAAAAGCCTCATCTATTCAACATATTTAGTTACTCCCTAATTGACCAATAAACGTTTCGAAAATTTAATATCTTCACAGTATAGCTAAAAACCACTAAAAACTAATTTTGGTTTATCAAAGAAACTGCAATTTACGAAAAATAGAGATAAACCATTTTTTATGTGGGTTGAATTTTAGGGTAATCATTAAAAACGATACAAGATCATTCTGGAAATTGTGGTTGTGCAAGAACTTTTGTGACTGCGTGGAGGATGAATGCTGCGCGAGACTCAGCAGCATGAATCTGGTTGCAACCTTGATAATATTTTCTACTTGATTATCCATTTACTTTCCTCGATTTGTGACTTTTGAACCCTTCACCTAGCCTTATACAAGGATTCCAATAAAAAACAAAACATAAATGTATGTCGCAGGCATATTGTAAAATTGGTCATATTATAATAAGCCCATGCTTGTTCAGACTAAGCGAATTGTATTGCTGCCGAAATAATCAAAGGTAATATCACGAGTGCTTCAAATTTTATCGATATTTTTTTCTTTTCCACGAAAACTTGTTTATTTGGCAAAAATATGAAAACAAACCGATTGATAAAATCACGAGTCCGTCAGGACGAGTGATTTTAATTCGGTTTGTTTGAATGTTTTTGCCTCAAATAAACAAGTTTGAGCGATGAAAATAAAAAATTATGTGATAAAATTTGAAGAACGAGTTGTATTTGGGAAGATTATTTTTTTCAACAATTTAAAAGGATTTTGTATTAAATGTTCAATATTCTCTTGGGTGGTGGCACTGAATCGGTTTGTGTTCATTTTTCAATAAACTTCGAAGCACTTTTAGTTGTCAATAATGACAAATTCAAAGTAAAATTTTGACGTTTCAATGTAAATAAGGTATTATCGATGAGGAAGCACAATTATCAGTATAATTCCGAATGATTGGCTAGAATAATGTATGGCTATTGGTTAAAACCACCAGCACGTCATATTTTGACGTATGAAAAAAATAATCAAGAATATCATTTTAGGCGCATTTTCACGCGATTATTTTAAAATCCGTCGTATAAGGTCTGTTCCAACCGCAATCGGAAACTGTCAGGAACGATCAGAGAATAACTGGTCATAGCAAACAACGAGTTTACTTTCGCGTAATTCCTATCACTGATTGCAATGGTCGACTATTCTCTGATCGTTTCTGGTTGCGGTTGGAACATGCCTATTATAAATACGACTGTCTGTGTGCCAGGCGATGATATGAGTTTTTTCAGAGGTTTTCTTGTAGCAATAGGCGAATGCTGGGTCAGTACACACCTCTCAGGCACCTACCACCGTTCCCTCCACTCCCATCCCCTGAACAAAACAATCCTTATTATTTCCAATGTTGGCTGAAGAGATCCCGGAAAGCCTATAGCGGCCCGCTTCCCTCGAGAGGGGGGGAATGAAAAACTATCATGAATTATTAGTTTCCTGTAAAATTGTCGTATTTAGTAAAGCGTGTTACCAATAGATATCGAAGAATAAAAATATATTATTATTATAATATATTTTTATTCTTCGATATCTATTGAAAAACTATCCTTCCTTCCTTTTGCCAGGCGAAGTGTAATCGTTGTTGAAACTTTAAGTACAGATGATGTGGAAACAATTTTAAATAACCCTATACTTGAAGATTGCTAGGGCATAGTATACATGATAATAAAATATCTCATGAATTACAAAGTGCTATAGCTACCCGATACTATCAATTACAATGAAAATTCTACTAACGTGACCGGTGAAAACAATACTGATGACGGCATAATACTGATTTATGTATCTAGATTGCATTATGTGAAATTCTTGATTATTTCGGTAGTATTACAAAACGCCTAGACGTATTGAAAAAGCCTAGTGTATTATACGATGATTTTAGAATAAGTTTGCGACATATACACTTAATAATTTAATGGTTGTGCCAACAAAAAAAACAGGATGTATTAATATACAAAACAGGAAATAGTTATTTGTTTTACTAGGTAGCAAAGTAGTAGATTGACTGCTACTAGGAATTCTGCTAAGGCTGTCAATCTACTTTGCTACCGAGTTGAACATATAATTTTTTCTCCGATTGTTTATAATGATATATGTATGCTGTATTTGCAAATTATTACAATTCCCACAAGCTTTTTATTTTTCCTGTAGTGTTGCTATGGAAATGTATATGTCCATAATAATTATAGTTTGACAACTTATGAAATTTCTGCCAGTTTTGTGGAAAAATATAGGTATATTTATTTATTATGGACAGTGATAGTGACTTAGAAGTACTTACTGCTCCAGAAATAAGGGAGGTGGCAAAAAATATTGAGTTAAATTTGTTGCCGGAGAAGTCTCGGATGAAATATGAAGGAAATTATAAACGATTTATGGATTATTGCATGGAGAAAAATGCGAAGACTTTTTCGGAGAATGTATAACTTGCTTATTTTTCTGGATTATCTACAACAATGAAGAGTGCTACACTTTAGTCCGTATATTCCATGTTGAAGGCAACTATGAATGTTAAAAATGGTGTAGATATAGGAAGATATTTAAAGTTGCGGGCATATTTAAAACGGGCATCCGAAGGCTACGTAGAAGTTCCGAGTTTTCGAAAAACAAGATATTACAAATTTTATACTGGATGCTCCAGATGATGAATATTTATTAGCAAAAGTAAGTTTTAAATAAGATATTATACGATAAAGTGAATCCTTATTAAATACGAAGACGAAGAATTCGAGGTCTTTCGTAATAATGGAATATTTAGATGTTGTTAGAAGCCTGCTGAATTAAAAGACACAAGATTTTTTTAAAATACGTAAAAGGTAAATCCATAAAGCAATTTGTTGGTATCCATAAATTTGGTAAAATACCTCAAGAAATAGGTGTCTATTCAAAGTTGCCGAATGCTAAAGAATATACGAGACACTGCCACTGCAGAAGTTCTGAAACTTTACTTGTAAATTCAGATGACATAACGATGTTGAAAAGACATGGCTGAGGAAAGCAAAGGTGGCCTATTTATTCAAAATTGTAGTCATTTTACTAACAACTAAAAATATGTTTTTTAAATTCTTGTTAAAAGTATTATGTAATAATTGTTAATGTGTAAATATTTTTTTTCTACAAACGTCAAAAAATGACAAGGTTTGCGCATTGACAACAATATGCGAAGTGACACTTTTTTTAGGATTCTTACGTTACCATGACACCGTGCGCGAAATATTTCGCGCACTAGAGTGCGAAGTATTTCGCACACTGCATGTAAATTAATAAGACTTTTGTATTTCAATCTTTGAAAAAATGAAGCAAAACTCCAAATTATTATTTATGTTTACATGAACAACAATTAAATACTTTTAAAATAATGATAGAATTTTACAATAACTTTAGTTATTATTTACAATATTAACATTAATCCATAGTAACAGTGAAAAATTTGATTAGGAAAGACATTTTAAGCCAGCTCAACACTATTTTCTATAATAAATTAGACATTTTACTTATTTATAATATTTTTAAAAGATAGATTTTGACGTTTGTAGAAAAAATATTGTTTGCATCTCGTGCGCGAACTACTTTGGTGGTCTCGAATAATTCAATTCTCGATCACAAAAGTAGCATTTGGCGCACTAGATACAAAAATAACTATTTCTGTAAAAAAATGTCAAATGTTTTATTCCCATTGATAATAATCCTTTTGCTGCCTAGGCAGGAAAAGTAATACTTTGCTGATTGATATGCTTCTGTAAAAATTAATATTTGCTGCCAATCGGAGAAAAACCCTTTTTTTTAGTACATCTTAGGGTCAACTTAACCCATAAACTTTAGGTAAAACGCTAAAATACACATATGAAATCTTAAAATGAATACCCAGCATTAGTTTGAGGACTAAACAGTTATATTTAAATCGACAATTTCAAGAAATGGCCAACTTTCTTCATCAATATTATTGTCTTTTTATCTTGAGAACTGAGTTAGGTACATGCGGTGTTACAATTTACAGTCCTAGTGTATTTTTAAAACAATGTTATATTCCGAATTTATAATCGATTTATGAACGTTTTCGACGCATCCTATTGGATATCTAATGAATTTGTACCTGTAATACTATAAGTAAAATTTTGGCCGACCGATTGAGGCTATATTCAATTTACAATAATAATCATCGTAATTAGAATATAGCCACGATCAAGTCACGTTCGTTTATTAAAAAAAAAAAGAGTTCAGAGAACTTTGGAATTTTTTTGGCATAACAATTATGTATTATGTTAAAACTCAACCACACGAAATATGTACATTGGCTTTAATATTAAAAATAGATTTATGTATTTAAAATGCTTGATTCCTTCCATGATTATGATTACCCAGTATAAAAATCAAATTTTACCTGAGCTCGCCTAGCAGCATATAAAATATTTTGGGTTATTCGCAGTCAATTCAATGGTCATATGTTTTCACTTGTGAAAAACCTGAGCCTAAAAACTGTATAAGACCAAATTCAAATTCAGTTTATTTCAAAAGTACATAATTTACAAAAATATATAAACTTGTCGAGCAGCATACGATGAGCTTTAGAAGCTTGTGTGTGTGCTGAATCTGGCTACGTATTTATTTTAAGATATACAGATACATTCAAACAAAAACGGAACATAGGGATTTTAAGCATTGTATCTGAACTGCTTTTGAACTAGTCGACCAACATCCAGCTTCAACAGATTAAAAACACGATTATTACAATCGTTTATTTGGAAACCTATAACATATCATACAAATCCCACCACTCCGTATTCTCATCGGTGGGCGGTCCTTAATTAGCGTCAGACAGTTAGTTAGTCAGTCGATCGGTGAGAGTGTCCAAGCTGATAACTTTGTTTCAATTTAAAGAATCCTATTTTGTTTTATTTACGTATTTATTTTTATTTTGAAAGCCGTTATGGCCAAAAGAAATCAAAACATATTATCTTAAATCGAAACATTAATTGTTAAAGGGAATTTAACAATTAATTTTCGATTTTAACAATATAAAACGTAAGCATATTGTTTCGATATGTAGCGACGTTTACTATTCCCCCACCAAATGATTATTCAATACTAAATCGCAGTTCGCACTTCGCACACACCTCGCACATAATTTTGGTAGGACAGTGATTCTGAATCCAGCTGTCCAGATCAATACTTGATATTCATTGAAGTGAACTTATAGAAATGTTTTGTTGGTGGACTATTTAGATCGGCGAATACACTAAAACCCTATATTCCGTTTTTATTTGAATGTATCTGTATAAATATATATATATTTAATTATGATTATGAATATTAAGACTACATATAATTTGAACATAAGTACCTACATTTTAAAGTATCTGATATTATTACATATGCTATCATAGTTCTCCACTACCCACATTTTGATTTTATGCATAAATCGTTTATAATTCATACATTTCAGGTTATTAGGTAATAAATTTAGTAATTTCGGACCCAAGTATCCCAAGTGTCTTTGTGTTAGTGAGAATAAGTTATTTGGTAGTATTAAATGCATGTTGTCTCTTGCCCTTGCGTTTATATCATGATTCACATAATTATTTATTTATTTATTTATTCACGGGCAAGCCCAATTCACATAAAAATTAAATTGTTAGAAATTACAGTGTTAAAAGTTACAATGTTAAAAATTACAGTGTTGAAAACAAAAACAAAGAGAAAAAAAAACATGTAAAATTAAATTTGAGAGTGATAACACTACAACATCAATAGGCAATCAAACATTTTAAAAATTTTAAAAACATTTTAAAAATATATCAAAGTTTAAGCTCTAGCAGATGCTTTTTAAATTTGAAAGTTGACACATTAAAAATTGAAATGTCCTCAATAGAGTTAGCTAATCTAAGTGTCCTAGGGAGAAAACTATTCATTGCATAGTTGTACCTATGAAAAGAAACATGAAAGGTTTGCACCTGCCTGGTAAGACGAGGTGGAACAAATAAATATATTTTAGAGAGAAGCTCAGGACTATTACATATTCCATTTAATATATTGAAAAGCTGTATTAGATCTCTTTGCTTTCTGCGAATCTCTAGGGTAGGGATGTTTAAGAATAGTTCCAAAATATCATAACGATGGTAGACATGCATCTTAAAGGCAATGTATCTTAGAAATTTGTGCTGAACAGATTCTAGTTTCGCTTTATAAGTAATGTAATGCGGAGACCATACTGGAGAACAATAATCTAGGTGTGTTCTGACCAGAGAGCAATAAAGAGACTTAATAGCAGTGATGCTAGTGAAATCACAAGTGGTCCTCTTTATAAAACCTAACATCTTCATAGATTTTTGAATAGCAGCAGTAACATGGGACTTATAAGTGAGTGAGGAGTCTAATATAACACCAAGGTCTTTTATTTGCGAAACAGAATTTAAAGTTTCATTATTAATGCTATAATCAAAAGCTATTGGGTGATGTATTCGATGAAAACGCATAATATGGCACTTGGATGCATTTAGATTCATATTATTTTGTTTACACCAATTTGATAAGCTATTTAAATCAGATTGTAAAATTGAAGCATCATCATTACTATTAACTACTTTAAAACATTTGAGGTCATCAGCAAATAACAAAGCTTTGCTACCTTGAAAGCAATACATAATATCATTAATGAATAAGTTAAACAATAATGGTCCAAGATGAGACCCTTGGGGAACTCCAGAAGTTACAGGAAAAGTATGAGAATAGTAATTATAAAATAAATGAGATTTTTTACAGAATTTATAAGCATTCACAATATATAATATAATATACCAAAGAAAAGAAATTATTTACAACCAAAGCAATATTGACTGCTCTAGGCCAATGAAATTAACCTAGCCTAAGATTTCTCTAACAAGCCTGGTTTGTGAATTGTCCTTAGTCATGTGTTATGTAGACATGGTTGCGTTGCCAAGGCATTTTTGGTTTACAACTAACTATTAAATTGGTTCAATTGTAGTCTGTAGGGATTCCCGATTGCTCAGTTCAATATTCCACAGCATATAAACCTTGCTGGCCTTGTTGCGAATATTAGCTTATATTAATTTACTAAGAAATTCTCAGTAATGCACACTAATGCCTACTAATACCCAGTAATTCCCCACTAATTCATAATGCCTAGCTAGAATATGTACACAGCAATGCACCAACTGTTTACCACTCCAATCAAACAACTAAATCAACATATAAGGAAGCTCACAGAGAAATCATCTGACAGTAATCCATCATAACACTGACAGTAAGCAGTGGTGTCAATGATGTTTTCTCTTGGGGGGCGGGCGGTGGTTTTAAGGATGAGGTCCCAAGGAAACTTTGACTGGGTGTACTGATCAAATATATCAATCAAAATTAAAGATTCCAATTTCATTTTATTTTTAAATTTTTCTGTTTCCCTAACCTACTTTTCCAGGCATTAATTATTATTCAATCACTTCAAACTTCTTTATCCATATGATTTTTGTTTAATATTCTTTTTTTTCATTTTGCATTTTTCCATTTCAAATCTTGTTTATTGGTTCTAGAAAGTCATCAGTGATACTATATATCTATATAGGTACATATATCTTCAGAATATTAACAACATTTTTACTCTCTAGTCTCTATAAATTGATTTCAAACTTTTTAAGGTTATATTGACTTTATAAGAAGGTAATATATTTGAAGGAAATTTCAAATTCTATTGTATAAATGTGAAGAACCTTATAGAGAGACATGTCAGCAAATTTTTCTGATGTCATGTTCAAAATCTCCTAAGCTCCTTTGTTGTATTCATTTACAGGCGAACCTCTGTATTAAATAAGCTACACTCATTTAAATTCAACTAATTGTTAATATTTCATAAATTGGGGAAACTAAAAATGTGCTATCTAAAAATATTGGTCAAGCTATACATAGATAATATATGTATATATATTTATTTCACCTCATATCCCTTAAACCACAATACCAGTAGTAAACTTGGGTTTCACGAGTTGTTTTGCATGTTAATCAACATATATTTCAATTAATTCAGATAGTCATTCACAAATATTTATTATTATTAATATGAGCAATATTAAAAACAAAAAACAGGAATAACAACTACCTTTCATAAATAGAAAATATAAAACAAAATACAGATATAATCATATCATTTTTTGTATTTAACTAAGATAAGAGCTTATATGTATTTGTCACACAAGTACTGGTCATAAAAGTAACTGTTTTATAATAATAAACCAACTTGGAAAAATGAATAAATAAGTCAAAATTATACTTTACATTCTCTAGGAGATATGCACCATTGGGCAGAACATTTTTATGTGAATTTTTAATTATTAGCTAGGTATAATGTAAGGAAAATCCCTAGTCCTCCCATTATTTTATTTCTACTTACCTTTTTCAAGAGAATTTACTGCTTCTTTAAGAGCCTTCACAACATCTGCTGGTCCTTTTTGAGATTTTCCAAATAGGGGCATCGTTCAGAACTTTATAATTTGATTATGGACAGCAATTGCTTCAATATTACAATTAAATTTTTAAAAAGTTACTGACAAAACGAAATGCTTGGATAGATAATATCATATAAAATTTTTGAAAATGATTAGGATATTACTTCATTCATTACAAAAGGAAATTGTTTAACTAGAAAAAACACTTGTAGAAGACACATCGGATAATGATACACTTATTTAATGCGATAATTAGGTAACGATTTAATGAAAACTTCACGAAATTATATTTTTTAATATTTTTCGTTTTCACTTTGACTAATCCTTAAGACTTCTGATTCTTCTTTTATTTATGGTTCTCGATACTCAAGCTATCTAGTTACATTTTTTTATCAAAACAAAATATTGCATAAATCTTTCCAATTATAATTCGTGTGTTATGTATAAAAAATTTTGTTTGAAATAATGGAAAAATATAATTGAATTTGAAAAATGGTATGGAAAAAATTGGAAAATTGATCCTGATGGATTTCATAATTCATAAAAGAAGAATTCTCATTCAGCCAATCACAAATTTCAGGTTTCTTCTTTCCTTTTGACATGCGAGGTCTTTTACGTTGTACCGTAGATGTAAGCAGCTGTTATCCACCACCATGTAATGTATATTATAAACGATTAAAATTTGAAATTGAGTAATTATTTATCCTACAATCTGCTAATTATATCCTTGTCTATCATTAGGGAAGATGTACGGTACCCTGCAGTCCCCAATAGTGCCCATTATTTACATTTTAGAGTGTATTCCTACCATAGAATAATACTTATATTCCTACTTATAGTGTGGTGAGCGATGACGTATGACGTTTGACGAGTGCCGACTTCATGACACTTCATGACAGGTGACGTTTGTGATTGAACCTAAATATATTTTTTAATTCGTTTTTTTAGTTTTATTGGATCGTAAAACTATTATTTTATTCACATATTCCTATGTGACGAATTAACATGTGATATCTATTAGTTACTTAATTTTAATAATTACCAATAATATTCGTAGGACAAAGGAAGGGTAAAGTATTCATGGCATATAGTAGTTATTTTTAGTTGCGTTTCAAATTTAGTTTAATAGTTATTTAATAATAAAGTCGCTATTAGAAATGGCTAAAGAAGAGGAATATGACAAACTACCTGACAAAGATGCAGCAAAAGAGTTTTATGCTAAATATGAACCTAAGGAAATATTAGGCAGGTAAATTAGTCGAAGGTTCATATATTTATTGATAAATGTAAATTTGCCTAGGTTACTTGTTTGAATTATTGTATCATATTTCTTTTGTGCTATATTTTAAATTATAAAACACATCATTTGACTTAAATTCAGGATATTACAAACTTCAGTATAATAAAAATATCTATTGTACCACCAACATTACAAAACAGCTTGTTTTATATCTGTTACAGTCAATATATGAAATTGGGCATTATATATACGGTCTAGCCGGTATGTATATTGCCTAAACTGCTCCGCTATATATGAAGTAAGGCACAACTTATAAACTGTCTTGGCGTTAGTAAGTTTATTTTGCTCATTGTTTTTAACCACTAGGAGATTTTATAGTTGTAGTTTTTATCGATAAAGGCAAGGAAAATGAAGAAGCTATACAGTGTTGAAAAAATGGCTTCTTCAATGATTTTCCTTGCCCTCCTCGATAAATTAATCAATGATCTGTTTTAACCAAGGCTGAAATTCTAAATAGTGGAGGATATAGAAATAGTTATTTTATTTGCCATAGATTTGGGTATAGTACAAAATTCTATTATGGTCTTGTTTGTTGATGTAATAATTGAATTGTTTCACAAACTGCCTAAAAATAAGTACGCAGGATAATATAAATGTCTGTATATAAACGGTCTGCGAGGTATATATACGGCGTCTTTTCACAAATTGACTGTACCTAACATATCTATTAATTTACAATGAGTTGTTTACAGATCACCTTATTTAGTTGAAAGAGTAATTAATGGAAATTCTTTCTTAAAATTTAGTGGACTAAAGTTGTCATTTATTTTTTTGTTGGGATTTGTAATTAGTTATCAATGAGGAAAATTAATAATAATTATTTTCCAAACATGTTTTGCAGCTCCCATTATCATGTTTTCATAAATGTAAAACCAACCATACAAAGATTAAAATTAAATTACTAACAATTTTGAAAATATTAACCATACAATTAATATTAATGATATATTTCAAAAATCGTTACAAAATTAAATATTTTATTTAAATTGAAGATAAACTTAGCATACATTTTTATATCCTCAGAGGTATATCATCAACAGTGAGAAGATGCATAGAAAAAGAAACAGGAAAAGAATATGCAGCAAAAATTATTGACTTAAGTACCAGTGATGGAATAAATGATAGCTCTACACTGGAAGGTACTAAACAAGAAGTTCACATTTTAAGACATGTTGCAGGTCATCCATACATAAGTAAGAGCTTAAAAATTTAAAAAAACTGTTTTTATAACATTACTTAATTTTATTTCAGTTGAGCTGCAGGATGTTTTTGAATCATCTACATTTATTTTTCTGGTTTTTGAACTTTGCAAGCAGGGTGAACTCTTTGATTATTTGACATCTGTCGTAGCACTTTCTGAGAAGAAAACAAGATATATTATGAAACAAATTTTTGAAGGTGTTCAACATGTTCACTCTATGCAGATTGTCCACAGAGATTTAAAACCAGAAAATATTTTACTGGATGATAATTTAAATGTTAAAATTACAGATTTTGGATTTGCAAAAGTGTTGAAACATGGAGAACTTCTACATGGTAATTATTCCAATTTTTTATTCTTCAATAGATAAATTGATAGGTAATAGTTATCACAGACTGAGAGTGACTAAAGATGATGAATAAATCGTTGAATGTTGATTCATATATATTAGTCCCCTCACAGTTCTGACATCGCACAGTGTACCCATCTGTAGGGAAATGTGGACATTCTCTACAGAGTTTAATAACTTGCTTGTTAATAGGACAGTCAATGACGCCTAGATATAAACCATGGCAATTTCAAAAACTTGATATTTCTAATTTTCTTTTCCATGTAAAATATTGCACACACCAATTATAAAAAATATGCACAACTTTATTAATTCACAAAGTACCATTTACTTATTGTGTCATAAGCCGATTCTAAAAAAAGTTAAACACAACATACATTGTCCTGTCTGAAGTTTGGCTTGCCTGACAAAAAAATTCTCAACTTCCAGCCTGGATAACTTAATTATGAAATTGAAGAAACCAAATATTGTTTACTATTTATGGTCATTCTTCCTCTATCGAATGGTACCCAGAGCTGTTATGGTTTCCAAGTAATAGCAATTTCAAGAGAGGCATGACAAAGATTTTTAGAAAATATCAGTTTTTCAGCACAAAAATTTCCTTATAATTAATTGTGATTCTAAACCAGGGACTTACTCAAACACACACAAAACATGTCATCCAAATATGTTGACAAGAATTATACATAGAAATCTATGCACTTTCTAGAAACGGTTTTTTAAGGATAGCACTTTTTTTGCTTATTTTAGAAATGTTAATAAAACGTTATTTTTATGTGAGATATTATTTATTTCCCAAAATAAAGGAAATACAAATGAAAAATAAAAAATGACAAATTTAAATTTCTGCAAATATTTCTGGAACCCCCTATTGAACATTTTATAATGCCACTAAATTACTTTTGAAAATACTCAACTTTTTTCCCATTTAACCAATTTTATAACGCAAATGGTTAAGAGATAGCAATAATTAACATTGAAATTTGTACAACCCTGTGTATGATATACAGTATTCAATTATCGGTTTTATAATAGTATGTTTCTTTTTAGATTTATGTGGTACTCCTGGGTATTTAGCACCTGAAACCTTGAGATGTAACATGCTGGAAGACGCTTCAGGTTATTCATTTGAGGTGGATATGTAGGTTCGAAAATTAGGAAAGTCAGAAATATTTAAATTAATTGAAAATTTTGTTATTTTCAGCTGGGCATGTGGTGTGATAATGTACACCTTGTAAGTATACCAAGTAGTAAGTAATTCGTTTTGACTATTTTGAGAGTATATTTTTTGTTTTTATTATGTTCTGGAAGGTTTTTTTAATTATTTTTAAAGAAATTATTTATTCAATATACTCATACTTATTCTTTCCTGGAAGAAATGCTCATACTTTCAGTTCTTGCTTCAACTTAATTTTTTTTGTGTTTATTTTTTACTATATAGGGATCTATTTTTGTTATTTTAGATTGGTGGGATGTCCACCATTTTGGCATAGAAAACAAATGGTCATGCTAAGAAACATTATGGAAGGAAAATATTCCTTTTCTTCGCCAGAGTGGGCAGATATATCGGGTAAGCAATAAGGGCTAAAATCAATATTGACTTTGAAAAAAAAAATTGTAATTATTAAAGACTAGCTGGAAAATATAGTTGATGCAACAATTAGGAGAACAAATAAAATTTGAGGTGTAATTGTGTAATGGGGATCCTGTTTATAGTGCGAGGTCCGCTATAAGAAATATATACACTCGTCTGTTATTAATTAATGATAAGAAATAAATGATAGACAATATACACATTGACACATCACAAATAGGTTGCCTGGCTAAATTGCGTGCCGATAATATTAAATAATTAAATTTATTTAATCTACTTCTCTCATTGGTTATTTATAAAAATCGTGCACTAGTTAAGAGAATATACCCAACAGAATTGGAAAAGGCAATGTGGAGTTGCCAGGTATAAACAGGTCAGGAAGTGTTAATAATATACTCTCATCAGGTATATATCCAATGAAAGCTTATTTTATTCTCACTCTAACCGTATTAGGTTGCCTTATTAAAAAGTTGATAGAATCCATGGTTGCCTAAATTTCCATCGCTAGCGGTGAGAGTCAAAGAGAAGCGTTGCACGCGCAACTCTATGCTACAGACAATGATGAAGCGAGTTCTTATTATAATTTATTTATTTATTCACAAGTACTAAATTTGTTAATGCAATTTCTGATGAAATAAATATTAATAGCGGAATTCCTCATTGTAGTGTCCTTGGTCCATTGCTTTTCATTAATGATATCAACCATGTTTCTGGCAACCACCATATCAGCCTTTTTGCGGATAATACATTGATCTATTGTGCTGATTCCAGTCTGGATGAGGCAATTCTTAATATGAATAATTCTTTAAAAAGTATTGAGAAATATCTGTTTAAAAATAAACTTAAATTAAATACAAGTAAAACAAAAAGCATGATTGTGACTTCTGCATATAAGTATGATCAAATTGTGTGGAACAATATAGAAATAATAATTGATAATGTCAGGATTGAGTTTGTTCAAGAGATTAAGTATTTGGGATATATTATTGATAAGAACTTGTCTTTTAATAATCATGCTGATTACTTGTGTAAAAAAATCTCTAAAAAATTGTATTTCTTCTCCAGAATTGGTATAAGTTTGTCAATGTATGCAAGACAGACTCTTTTTATTAGTCTCATTAGTCTCACTTTGATAATTGCCCAACATTACTTTTCTTACTTAATAAAAATAAAACATCAAAACTACAAAAGCTGATGAATAGGGGTATGAGGCTGATATTGGGATGTAGTAGATCAAATTTATGTTGGAAGCACTTGGCTGGTTCTCTGTTGAGAATAGAATATTGTTTATGAGCATAGTTTTTGAATTTAGATTGGATAAAGGATTGCTACCGAATTATTTTCAAAAATATATTGTGAGAAATACAGATATTCATAATTACAATGTGAGAGGTCAAAACAATTTTTATATAAATAGAACTAATGGTAGGTTTGCAATGAATAGCTTGTTTCATAGGGGTTTAAATATATATAATAATCTTCCTCTGTTTGTAAGAGACTCCAGTACGGTCAATCAGTTCAAGTCTGCACTAAGAACGTTAATGGAAGGTGAAACATCTTAATGTCTTTGGAATATATTGTCTTACTGAGGCAATTACTCATATTTGAATTGTATACATTTCTGATGCCCGTTGTTATTGTGAGGATATTGCTTTGTGTTATTGATTTTGTTTAAGTGTCGAAGGTTATTGTAATTTGTTCTCGAATTTAATGTCCCTACTTAATTTAATGATTATTGTTATTATTTTTGTATATTAGGCTAGTCCTACTTGTGAATAAATAAATAATTAATAATAATAAATTCTTATTAGTTCTTATTATTTTTAATGAAGACTTTTCTGATAGCGCATTTATTTATTAAAATATTACATAATTAAGTATATAAACATTTTTTAATTCATACATTTTTTAGTAACAAAATCAGTAAAAATGTATTCTGATTCGTCAGAAGTGGCTACGTCAAAATCTAATTCTAGTTCTTCATCGATTTCTTTTTCCTTTGATACTCTAAGTACATCCTCAACTTGTAAGGGAGTGGGATCCCCTACGAACCATCTGGGCTTCAAATAGCGATCCAAAAACCAGCTACAATAATCTTCAGGATTTAGTTTGACGCAGCATGTATCTATTGCATTGAATATTACAAAGATTGTGCGTAAAATTTTCTGTTGGAGAGAGTTCCAGGATGGTGGAATCAGATTGGAGTCCATGCCTCCAATTTCCTTTATCAAATGCTCTTTGTCATTGTATGTTGCATATGTTTTTTTGGAACAGCTGATATCTAGCTGCATTGACGTTATAACAATTCGCTGAAACTAAATTGCTACAACGCGTTGTTTTATCATAATTTATACACACATACAATTAAAAATGAAAGTTTATACCTACCAATGTCAAACTAGTGTAAACAACCTGCATATATGTAACTTTTGAAGGTTTTTCATAGAGTAACCGACATATCTGTCTGTTCGGCGACGGTATAGCTTATTATAGTCTTTCCGAGAATCTTTTTCCATAGTTTAACTTATACCTGCTTTGTAAAACGCTAGAATACATCCTATTCCGAGAGTAGGCTTACTCTTAGTTTATACCGCTATTGTAAAACCGGCCCTTACTCACCTGCTTATACCTTACAATCCCACAGAAGGGGGAGTAGACAGCCTTTACCTTTCCAATTCTGTTGGGTATTTTCTCTTAACTAGTGTACGATTTTTATAAATAACCTATGAGAGAAGTAGATTGAATAAATTTATTATTATTATTATTCTTATTATTAATTTCTTATCATTAATAAATAACAGATGAGGGTATATATTTCGTATACCGGATCTTAGACTATTAAGGGTTGAAAGCAGGTTTTTTGATTTTCGGTGAAACGTGACATCTTAGTGAATTTTTTTTTGGAAACAGATGATAACTGATAATAAAACCAATTTTTTTTCTGCAGAGGCACCAAAGGACTTAATTAGAAAATTATTGGTGGTTAATCCAAAAGACAGAATTCCCATTAAAGATGCTTTGCAGCATCCATTTTTCCAGACAGTGGTAAGTGCACGAGACAAAAACGTGTTCTCTAATACAAGAATAATATTTTATGTTAAAACTTATCAGTTATAATTTTAAATGACATTTCTAAAAATTTTATTTCATCTAAAAATTTTTTTTCTATTCCATATTTTAATTTTATCATTGGATATGCATGAACTGTTCGTAATGATATTCATTAGGATACAGATTCTTCATTAAGATACAAGTTTATATCCGATATAACTGCAACATTCCAATAATTGATCAATATCCTATATGACTACCTATCTGACAGATCTAAAATTAATTAAAATTTAACAGTTCTCTGTAATTTACTCGCCAGTACTTAAAATTTATGCATATATAATGATAAAATTAAAGTATGAACGTAGAAAAAATAGTGTACGCAACTCGCATGTAATGGCTATTGAGACACGTAATGAATACGAGCATTAAATGATCATTACATAACATATTGTAGTTTATTCATAAATGCGGCAGAGTAATAAATCTTCGTGACCCCTGCACAACCAATACATCCAAGTAATATTAAAATTGAATAGATGAGGCTTTTACTTGATGAAGATCCATACTACTGATGAAATAAAACAAATTAATTTGTTTAAATCTTCATTATTTATTTTGAACTGACGTTCAAATTAAAATTAGTGACGCGTTTCGCTACACAGTAGCTTTTTCAAACTAGTAATAACTAGTAATAACTAGTAATAACTAGTAATAACTAGTAATAACTAGTTTGAAAAAGCTACTGTGTAGCGAAACGCGTCACTAATTTTAATTTGAACGTCAGTTCAAAATAAATAATGAAGATTTAAACAAATTAATTTGTTTTATTTCATCAGTAATATTAAAATATCGAGAACATTAATTTTTTTCTATTTCTGTGTCGGGTAGGTAACTTCACCCCGTTTCAGAACGAGTTTAGGATCTTTTCTATTGTCAAGAGATTAAAAATTGAGTTATTACGGAAGTCAGTGACGTGGGCTGAGAATGAAATGAATGTTTTGAACGTTTTGAGTAAATCTGAATTGTATAATTTGAAAGTAATTGATTGTTTCTCTTTTGGCTTATTTTATGCAAACAACGGAATATGCCGAATTTTTATTTTAATATTGAATATAAAAAGTCATATTGAGCCACACATTCTTAAACTCATATTAAGTACGCTTATGGAATTTGGCCAATTGATTGATTTGTTGCTCCGCCGGATTTATGAATAAACTATATTCTCAACTAAGTTTTCCTTCTATAATAGTATATTATTCAACAATCCGCAGGGCTTTGCGGACGACATAGTGATTGTTACCAATGGGAAATTCCCAGAGGTATTTACAAGAAGCACTACGAATTGTGGAGGAATGGTGCCTTAAAGAGGACCTTTCAGTTAATAAAAAAAAAACTAGTTGCTTTTACGAATAGAAGAGTTCTCCCACAGGGTAGAGTACTGCTGTTTGGAGAAGAACTAGTAATATTAAGAGAAGTTAAGTATATGGGAGTGACCCTTGATTCCAAACCGAATTGGAAGACACACTGTGATAAGGCCAACGATCACCTATGGAACAATAGTCTGGTGGAGGAGGACAGAAGTGCCCTCCGCAGTGAATATATTAACTGAAATCCAAAGGCAAGCTGTTCTTGGAATTAGCGGGGCAATGAACTGCACGGGGACGGCATCATTGGAAGCCCTTATTGGACTTCCTCCTTTGGAACTTTTTGTAAGGGCGGAGGCGATAATGGCAATTCTTAGGCTGAAATCCGGAGACTTATGGTCCCCGAACAATGTTCGTGAAGGACACCCTGATACAACTGGGACAATACTAGATGAACCCATATTTCATATGAGTTTTGATTGCATGACACCGGAGAATATATTCATTGAGCGAGTGAACATCATCATCCCATCTAGGGAATAGGTGATGCACCCAGGTAATTCTGGAGAAATCATCTGGTTCACCGAAGGTTCTAAAGCAAACCATGGCACTGGGGCTGGTATAAACGGACCTAGAAAGATAATTTAAGTTATTTAGTCTTGGTCAATATACGTCTGTGTTTCAAGCTGAGACGATTGCCGCTATAGCCTGTATTGATGAAAACATCAGAAGAGGATATACTGGACAAAAAATTAAAATATTCACTGGCTGTTTAAAGCTATCAGTAATCAACTAGGTCTAGACTGGTAAAAACTGTAAAGAATCCCTTAACAGGGTTTGCAAGAGACAATAGGGCACATGAGGGGATTGCAGGTAATGAAATGGCGGACTAGTTAGCTAAAGAAGGTTCTAAAGGAGACTTTATAGGTCCGGAACCATTTTGTGGAATCACAAAAGTTTGCATGGGAGGGGCAATCGGGAACTGGCGAGATAAGGAACACCAACTCAAATGGAGGTTGATACAAAGAGTTTACTGAACAAGGTAGACAAGGAACTCTCAACCAGGCTATTGAAACTGGGTAAGGGACATTTGAAGACAGAACTCTGAGGAAACATCTGCACAAAATGGGCAAAGAACCTGAACCTATGTGCAGAAAATGTGAACTTTATGATGAAGCACTTTGGAGAAGAAATAATACAACTACTGAAAATCCCCCCAGTCAAACTAGTGGCATATATAGAAGACACAAAGCTTCTGGAATAGAAGTAGATAACATGGGAAATGGTACAAAGATTCAGATCAAGTGCCTGGACTGTTGAATCAATGAATGAGTCGTGGATAAAATAGTTGAAAGAAATAAGTTATGCAAATTGTTTCCCATTAATTGGAATTTATATTCCCGATCCCTCCATAGCGAGAAGGATACAGTGTATAATACTAATTTTATTTGTTTTTAGAAACCACAACATACCAAATTTAATGCCAGGCGCAAATTTCAGTGGGCTGTATTGGTAATAAGATCTGTAATTCGAATACAAAGATTTAAATATACACCAGAACCATTAAGCTTAGACATTGCCAGGAATGATCCTTATCGTCTCAAGATCTTAAGAAAAGTAAGACAAGTTTTTGTTTATTAATATCTTAAGTTTCAAGAAAAGTCTCAATCATTTAGACTTGAAAATTTTTTTAAAGGTAGCTTAATTTTTTTTGTTTTGACAATTTAAAAAAAAGTGATCGAATAATTGATTTTGATACCAAAAATAGGGGAACGAGTAGATGGGGCCAAAATAATGTTAGAAGTTCAAATAAATTTTTGTAATACGAGCTTTTGGTTCGGAGTTATAGGCATCTGTGTTTGACGGTATAAATAAATCAACTTACCCACACAAAACCAGGGGCGGATTGTAACCCGTAGTAGTGGTCGACAATTGACAAAAAATGTACTATTTGCAGTGGATAAGATGTTCAGTTTCAAAGGAATTTGTTGCCAACATATTGCTAATTTACAATCTACTAGTGTTGTTGAAGGCTGTTTTTGTTTAATCTTTGGTTGATGGGTCAGTCCCTGTACAGGTTTTCTATTTGGTCATTTGGGTGACCAGTCAATCATATTTGATAATTGGTGGAACTTGTTTTAATTACTTCTGTGACATGGAATTTGAATATTTTCATGGTGGGTTGGATTACTTATATACCAGGGAGCATTAACAATTGATCGCAGAGTTTTCGACTGGAATATTTGTATTGTTTTTATTCTACTGGGTTTTGCACACCATTGGTCCAGATAGGTTTTAGATTTCTTTGTATAGCAACAGCTTGTTTTTAGTTAATAGTTTCGATTTTCGGCCTATTAGCCAGTAAATTTGTTCGAGTTTGATATGTCTAGTTGCCTTCTTCTGGATTGTACCGATTGTACTGATTAAGAGAGGTAAACTGCTCTATCTTAGAAACAATTTATTGTACAGCTTAGAGAAAAAATCTGTATTACAAACTCGCATACGAGATACTGCTGGAAATTATTTTCAAGTTTCCTATTCCATCGCTAGAGGGCGTAAAATAACTGGTAGAGGTGAGTGGGAAAGCTAGCTCAATGAAACTGTTATAACTTTTCTCCCGCATTATGGATTTTGACAAACTTAGTATCATTTGAAACAGAATTCAATGCCTAATAAAATATTATATCATCGTTTCATTCCATTGGTTTTAACGGTCGCTAGGTGGCGGTGATTGAACAATTGTTTAGTTTTCAACTATGGGATGCTATATTTTTTAATCATTTACTCGAAACAGGATGGAATTTAAAAAAAATGTTAAAAACCGCATCTCAATATCTATTTTCTAAGTGAAGATACGAGAAAAAATAGGTGTACATAAAAATAGAATTTTGACAAACTCAGTATCATTGTAACAATAGCCAACAATTAATTACGTAACAAAACAGCAAAAATAAACTACATTGACCTAATAAAGTAACCTAAAGATAATGCTTGAAATGCTTTCCATCTTTTTCGATGCAGATTTTCAATCTCTGTGTGGTAGAAAAGAGAGCAGCTTCTAGTTCAATCCTGGGAATACTGTTAATTGCGTTTTGTATTCGTTGAATAAGATCTGCTCTATTTGCAGGTCTTGTCTGAAATACTAAATCTTTAATTCGACCCCATAGATAAAAATCTGACATAATAAGGTCGAGAGATCTTGGCGGCCACGGGAATATGCTACCCCTTCCTATCCACCTATATTGTTGGTTTAAAAAATGCCATCTTGTTGTATTCACATATTTTGCCGTACTGCTAAAGAAACAACTTCTACTAATAATAATAATATAGGCAATTCATCTCTTAAGATACACGTAAATATTATTAAAAATCTATTTTCTCTTAACCTGGTATGCATATATCGCCCCCCTGATACACAACTTGCGATGGACAACATATTGTTTCAAAAACTCGAAGAGTTATCACTTCTTGATAATCTCATCATTGCTGGAGATTTTAACTTCCCAGAAATATCCTGGCCGATAACTTCACTATCAGATGTTGTAAATTCACACAACTTATTTAAAAACTTTGTTGCAAATTCGAACCTCACTCAACTTATTACAGAACCCACAAGATTCAGAATTAATAATCTACCTTCCATTCTTGATCTCATACTCACTAATGATGAACAGCTAATCTCTTAATTTCTTTCCAGGTTGTTGATGGCTGTGCTTTCCGAGTCTATGGTCACTGGGTAAAAAAAGGAGAAGGTCAAAATCGTGCAGCTCTATTTGAAAATACACCAAAGACCGAATTAAAACATATATACATGACAAACCTTAGTCGATAGTAATTTTAAAATAGTTTTAAGTAGACAATTCATTTAAATAATCAATTTTGACAAATTAGTTCGTCTTGTTGCAAATAAATAATTCTAACAAACATTTTTTTTTGATTTACACTTTCCATATGCATGTTCCCCACACGGAAACTAATTCTAGTGGCCCAGTATTCATTTAATAATCTTCACATCTTAATGATATCTACTCTCTTAATAAAAATTAACTGCTGTCACACTCTGTTTTTCCCAACTTAGCTTGAAATGCTTCTTTCAACGAAGTTAAACACTTTGGAACCACTGTATATCGGTCACTCAGAATTAAATCGTGCTCGTAGTGCATTCACGGAAGAATTTCGTGGAAAATCAGTTGTAGTTCCTTAAAAAACTCTCCGATATTCAGGCACCACTGAAATCCTTATCATGTCCCCAGATCAGATCTAGACTGGTCTGGGACTGCCTACAGAAACTCATAACCCTGGCAAACCATAATAGAGAAACTCTTAAGTGGGTCCCGGGCCACAAGGGTATTGTAGGCAATGAAACTGCATTCACTGGTCCTGAACCAGTATTTGGAATGTCAAAACTGCTGCACGTGGTTGTACATCTCGGTGGATTCAAACTAAACATCAGACGTACTTCAGCCACGTGCCAAAGCAGGAACACAGCAAATTCCTGGTCAAAAAAAACCTCGCAGTCGCTGACTAACGAAATAATATGAAATTGGCATATAAAGGAAGGAACCTGTCTGTCGAACGAAATATTATATTTGCATATATCGGTTGTGCATGAAGGAAACTGACTCGCACATTATCTTCGAATGTGAAGCTCTGTTTCATTGGAGATATAAAATCCTAGGAATAACACCCAAGGGAGGATTTCCCCAAGAAGGATCTAGTGAAAAGACTGTTGAGCCTGATAAGGGGTAGGTACTGGTCTTGAATCTTTGTGTAAGATTTTCATTTTTAAAGTGAAAACTTCTTTAACTGCGTTGAGCAATTTTTATTATAGTAAACGTAAAATTTATGGGTTGATGGCGTAACCGACACCGCTTAATCGACATCTGTCACCGCAATCATGCAGTAAGTGCAGTTATTTATTGGGTAATATACCGGAGGATAATTTGCCCAGGTTATTCAGGGGAGTATTCTAGTATTCCTTTATTGGACAATCAAATATCTCTGAGGTCTGGTTGTACAATCTGATTTAAACCAAGCTTAAATATGATATTCTGGATCGGTTGTACAATCAACCTTAATAAACGTTGGCAACAAAGTGCGGATCAGAGAAGATTTGTTAGGATGGTAGTTTGTACTCATGCGTATTGCCTGGCAATCATGACAAACGAAGTGTTCTGCCATGTGATTTAAGAAGATCAACAGTCACATAACCTATTAGTAGCTTACTTTTTAAGAGGCGGAGAGATAACTTCTGCCGAACAGCTGATTTTAAAGAACAATCTTAAAAACACGTTTTAACACTGGCTGATTGTCGTAAGTCAGGTAATAACTAAGTAAACTAAATAAAAACACGTTTATTTCAAAAAATAGAAAATTGTTTTGTAAAAAACGGTTTACAATGTTTGACTTTAATTTTTTTAATAACGTTTACATTTAACCTAACTAACCTTTTTTTTATGGGTGGAAACCTGCTCACAGGCATCGGGTACTTGCTCTACCGTTCCCCGGTAGTGTGGGATTTTCTCTCTCTAGCCGGGTCCCAACCCAACTCGGTCACCCCGCACGCAGGGAAACCGAGCAGCGTCGATCCCCGACCAAAGCCGACCGCGCCAAAACCACCCCGATTTCCTGGGCCGGCGAAAGGCTAGTTTAACGCCCGTGCGAAAGGCAAATTTTCCGCCCCCTCCTCCCTCGATTTGATGAAACACATATTTTTAAAATTTTGTAAGTTTTGCAATAACTGTTATGTGGAATCAATTTACAAAGTTAAAATAAAAATACTCAAAGAAAAACTAATACGTTACTATATTCACTTTCATAATCGTGAATCGTGTGTAAATTAAAATACAAAAGAACAGAAGAAAATTATTTATTAAATATTAAAAGAACTAATAATGACACTCAAAGTTACAAACATCTAAAACATTATATTTTAAAAATAAACATAATAAAAATCTTTTCTCAAAAAAGCATAAAAATTATATTATTCTACTAAGTACAAACTAAATTTAATTAAAATTAACTTTTCTGGCTTTAGTTTGCGATTAGACACTTTTAGTTCTTGCCAGTTTTTTATTAACTATCTCTTGATTTGGCGCTCCTAGATGTTGGCGCCCCGTGCGGGCGCACGGTTCGCACGGGCTTTCCGCCGGCCCTGCCGATATCCACCGTTCGCATCCCTTAGCTCTGGAACCACCCTTGCGAGTCTAACGTCAGAGCCCAAGGTCCTAATGTCTGTTCCTATCCCAAATCTCTTCTATGCCTCCCTTCTTGCTCTTTTTTCCCATGACAGATCTTACATATCCTCTTACACATTCGTAGTCCTTCTCCTTTGCAACCATTATCCTAATTACATTTTCTTTGGCGATGACCTGTCCTAGCTCATTTTCCATGTTCGCTCGCCCTTTCATACGACCATCTATTACAAAGGAACAAGGTATGCTCCTGATCATCCATGCTCTGGCAGTATGCACAGCTATCATCAGTAGTCTTCCCAATCATTTTTGTGTACGTTGCGAAGCAACCATGTCCTGTTAGGACCTGCGACAAAAAAGTCCAGTACACGATGCCTGCAGTGCAACCACTTCGCCGTGTCCCTTATGATTTCCCTTGTCCACCCTTGTCTCATCTTCTACCTTGCTTTTGTTTTCTCGTCCCCACTTATGCATCTAACTTCTTTCCATGACCAATAGGTCTATCGGAGGAATCCCTGTTATCATTTGTAGTGCCTCATTATATAGGCAGACGCTACTCTAAGTATCATCTTCCTCTACGTTCTCTCTAGCTGGTCCCTATATTTAGCGATGAGCATTGCGTCCTTCCAGACCGGTGCCCCGTATAGAGTGATGGAGAGAATCACTCCCCACAACAATCTTCTTTTCGCCGTCGACGGTCCTCCAAAATTTGCAGAATCCTGCCTAGCTTCGCTGCCCTATCACTGGCCTTTTTTGCCGTTTCCTGGACGTGTCTTCTGAAAGCCATATTCCCAGATATTTCTGATGTTTAATCAACGGAATGCGAATTTCATTTAAAGTGATATCTAGTTCCCTTTTTCGAGTACTTACCATATAACACCGTTACTTCCGTTTTTTCGGGGGCCATCTCCATTTGTCTCTCCTGCAGCCAGCGCCATATCTTCCACAGCGATTCTTGTATCCCGATCTCCAAGAACTCTTTATTACGTCCTGTCGTCACCACGGCTATATCGTCGGCGAAACCGATAATTTTGAAACCCTCCGGTAAATCCATCTTCAATAAGGGGTCATAAAAAACATTCCACATCGTTGGCCCAAGTACCGATGTCTAACCTAACTAACCTAATCTAACCTAATCTAACCTAACCTACCTAACCCACGATATATCGTGTTCTAACCTAACTTTCTGAGAGTGAGAATTCGCCCACGATCCAGCTACAAACTATATTTGGTAACGTCGGATCGACGTTTGAGATTAATCCGCCTCTACATTTTACTATAGACCATTCCAGAATGACGTCACTGGCAGGTCGGCCATATTGTTCTGAAGGACACATGTCATATTCTATTTGGTTGTCATTGTTTACTGGTAAACAACGGATGATAGTTAGACTTTAATTAGTAATAAGTTCTTATAAAATTATCTAAAATGCCAACGTTTTGTAGTGTTGTTAAGTGTGGAAGAGATAAGGTATCTTTTTTTAGATTTCCAGCTGTTTTAACCAAGGGAGGTGAATATTTAATTGATCTATCTGTGCACCTGAATCTGCTGCTTTGACTTTCGTTGAATTCACATGACTCCTCTGTAGATTGCTTTTTTCGTCGACTGACATTTTACTTATAATTTAATTCAATTCTGAGACAGTTTACTGACTTACAGTACATGCCAAAACACACAAGCTTCAACTCCAACTGGGCATCAATTCTTGACAGCAATAGAATAGAACTTTCCCCGGCGGGGAGCATTCCTCTATTCTACTCTACTGCTGTTTTCTTACGATCATAATTACGTATTCTGGAACATCAAGGAGGGAGCATGAAACAGGAAACAAAGCCACAGCGATGCCAAATTTCTTGACCAATCATAAATTTTTTGATAGACATAATATTTGAATCTGTCATGTGAATTTTTATCACTTTTTAATTTGAAATTTTTAATGATTTACAAATACAAATATTGTTATAAGTACCTAGGTACTTATTATAATAAAAAATAACAGCCCAGTGTTAAAGTGATAGTAATAATAATTATGTCATAACATACCGATCGTCGAACATCTTCCATAATTTCTTCTTACAACAAAAATCTTTGAAAATTGTTATTTATTATTATTTAATTGAATATAGGTATGAATTGAACAGCAGAGTATAAAAAAGTGAGGTTGATGGTCCACTACGTCAAATAAATTCACTAAACTGTCAAATTATTCCGTGTTCCCGGGCTGATCCCTTCAATTCACCCAGTAGAAGCATGAGGAAGTAGTCATCCTTTTATTGACGTTCAAGAATACCAGTTATCAATTTTCGATAGAACCACGCCTCCTTTCTCTCGGCTGTTCTACTCCCCTTTTTTCAAGAATTGGGTCCCTGATCGGTTGTCCTCCAGAACAATAAGTCCGACCTGTCAGATGTTCTGGAATGGTCTATTGTTGGAGAAAGTCTCTAAAACTTTAATATCTCTGTTAAATCTTGTAACATTATAAAACCCTTGTGAAATGTGAGGAAGGCATCTTTATGAATTTATTGTAGATGCCCGCAATGGGTCTTGTAATTTCCAATACTATCCGGCTTTCACTGTTATCTAAGTATACCCATATAACATCACCTACCACCTGAAGAAAACTACCTGTTGCATAAAATCTTAATTTCAGGAGAACTTTCTGTTCTACTGTTATAGCCTAGTTTCTCTAATTAAAAACAGCTTTTCAAATAAGGGCTTCAAAGGATAATCCACATTATAACTTGCCGTTTAGTGCATCGTTTCTCAACCATTTTTATGTCGCTACCCACGAAAAAGCCAAAAAGTTAAGTACAAAGTCTTGCGACCTCGACACTATTTTGTTGGAAATAGATTAATTTTTTTTTGTATAAAAATACATATTTTTTGACGTCATAGTTTTATTTCATTATACTTTCCTTGCATTTGTATAGCATAAAATAAATCTACTGAATTTTTGATAATATATTTACTAATGAAATAAAAATCGAACTGGCAACCCTGGCGAGGCCAAGCTTCATTGTTATTTACATTTTTAGAGAAGTAGTATAGGCCAGGGAAGCAAGTACATACCATAACTATCTTATCTCACTCACACTAAAATTCATTCCTTTAATAAACGAATTTTTTGTACCTATATGTAGTTTTCAACAGACTGCGACTCCCTTTAAAAACAAACTCGACCCCCCGCTTGAGAAACGATGTTTTAGTGTGATAGGAGTTTTCTAATCAGATTTATTATAAACCTTTTTCCTTGTTCCTTGTTTTGTAAATCTCAATCTCGAAATCTAAATCTCAATCTAAATCTCAAAACCTCGAAATGGTTAGTCCTTTCTCAATAATTTTGAGGGCGGCGTCTAACACCTAATAAAATATCAATGATTTTTACAAAGTGTTCGTCGTCACTTGAAAAATTATGAAGGAAGGACGAAAAGAATTAGGAAATTCATTACAAAAAGCGTGGAGAGCTCCATATTAATTGTTACAAATATTTCATTAATGGCTAAAACCATCTCCTCCTGGTATGGTAAAAAAGAAATTCGATGTGGAATTCAGTAATAAGAAGGAATGAGATCCCAACACATGAGATCCCACGGAAACGCTTAATTTTACTAATATGTACAGCCAGCCTTACTCTCAATACTATTGTAAAGAGTTTAAAGCAAAAATTAATAATTAACTAACTTTTGCACCAAAATACAGAAACATAAACCTGTGAAAACAACAGGTTTTTCCCCAACAAACCAACTACTAAAAGGAAAGTCTTTGGATAGGAAGGAGATAATGCAAACACGATGGGAGGTAGGGCAAATAGACTGGGAAGAATGGAAGGAGGCTAGAGATAGGAACTGGGATGGTAAAGAGGGGAAGGGAATAGAGGTGAAAGTGGTAAATCCAATGATAGCAGATGAGAAGGTGAAGATGGTATGGGTGACCAAGGAAGACAATGGAATAGAGAAGGGGATACACAGGATGTTAAGGGATAGATACCCGATGCTAGGAGGAAAAGGAGAGGAAATGGAGTGGGTCAAGGAGGTACGCCCCACGGATAAGAAAGGGGTAAGGAGGAGATAGTAGGGATGAGAAGCAACTGTTCGAGCTGATGAGTCGGCTGTTTGGGGAAGTGGGGAATGGGGACAGCAACTTCACAGGATTGAGCAGGTGGAGGTGCTGAAGAAGATGGTGGCGTGGGTGAGAGGTGGCGAAGGTAACAATCTATACGGATGGGGATATGGGGAAAAGGAAAATGAGGGTAGGAATGGGGCGATAATCCTGAAAGATATCGGGGAAGTCGATCAGGAGGGGATTGAGAGGATTAAGAAGGGGTCGGGGGAGATTAAAGGGAAGTGGGTGGATAGACTATAAGTATCTTTCAAGCCGAAATTCACACCATAGGAATGTGTGCCCAGTTGAATATCGATAAAAGATATAGAAGGCAAAGAATTATCATCTTGTAGGATAGTCAAGTAACCATTAAAATACTGAGTTTTTAATAGATGTCCGAGATAATAGTTTAATACTCAGTGGCGGATTTACACATTTGCCGCCAGTAGGCTATTCAAATTTTGCCGCCTCTACCGACCTCTACAATTCGATACCCTAGTTGGCAATCATATTAATAACAAATTTTTTTAATAATGAAATTGTAACTTCATGGTTTGTCTACTATCGTCCTAATTATAACACTTTTTTCCAGAAATTAATATGATGGTGACCGATGTGTCAGTTCCTAGGTTATTTTCCAATCCCAACAATTTAGTTAAACCTGCACTATAAATAGGTTGGGTTTTTGAGCTAATTCTCACTCATGTACTACTAATAAGGTACTAATTAGGCTCACTTAAAGTTTAGAAGAAATATATTTGATTATCTACTAAGAATCCGGCTGATAATGTCGATCACATTCCATCACAGCAGGTATAAAAGTTTCACAATATCATTTTGTACATTTTTTGTAGAACAAAGCTAAGGCGTTTTGGTTTTCTTGGCTTAAGGTAGATCTTAGACAATTTCTTACTCGTTTCCTGCAAAGGAAGCTTTTATCAACTGCTGTTGCTGGTGTTGCTAAATACAAGTTAGCATAAACGTTTTGCAAATTCTGTTTCCGCAGGAACGAAGATATTTTCAATGACCCAGATTCCGGTTTATCAAAATTGGTGAGTGTCGTAATGGATACGAGTACAGTTCCTGCATTTATAATGATGGAATTAAAGCATGGGAGTAGCAAAGACATATTTATGAAGTCATCCATGCCCCACGCTCCCCTACATATTGAATTGTTTGTGTGGACCTAATAACATTTAGGTATATAAATATGATTTTTATTTATTTTTGTGAGATATAAAAGAAATTAGGGCTTCACACGAGAGCGAGATTTTTCTCGTCTCGTCTCGTCTCGTTTCGAAAAAGCGAGACGAGATGAGACGAGACATTTTTAAAAATATTATGGTCGATACCGAGACCACATACAGCACAACCCGAGAGTCTCGTTAAATTTTTATTATGAAGTTTTTATTAAAAAAATTAGAAACGGTCTACATAGAGAACAACACATTTTACAATATATAAAATCTGGTGACCATCTGTAAAATATTTTATTGTAAATTTAAAGAGGTGAGTCTTTCTTTTTTTCTATGTGGAATAAAATGATATAACAGGTCGGTTTTACCAAAATTAAATCGTCACATCCTGTATCGCCTCAAATTCAATAGGGTCGTAAAATTCAGCAGACTGGTTAAGGTTTCATTAATATGATAAACCTTTAAATAGACATGAACGATACGAGACCGAGACTTGAACGAGACTCAATTTCTTCGGACTTGACGAGATCGAGACGAGATTTTTCATACTCTCGCCCACTCTCGTCTCGTGTGAAGCCCTATAGTTGTTTCGTCATCAGGAGAGAGTATTAAAAATTTATAGAATTATATTTATAATGATAGTCTATAAATATTTACTTTAGACTTAGAATTTAAGAGGTTGTAATAATATTTTTCATTTTGACAAAAACTAATATTTTTACTTGAAGTTTGGTGAAAACTTAACATAATTTTTTTGTTAAAAAATATTCTAAACGTTCTGAAATATTCAGATTAATTTGATGTCACTATAAATAACTTTTTTAGCCATTAAAATCTGTTGGTTTGATTATGCCAAATAAAGTAATTTTTCAGTATACATATAACTACTTACTTAAAAATGTAGTTTTATCTTACCCCTTTTATTAAACCTAGAACCACGCGTATGTAAGGATTATTGACAAGTTTCTCGGCGATTATAAAAGGGTCGTCTAATGTTATATCAGGAATACTGGTCGGCACCGCTAAACTAAAAGAAATTTGTTAGTGCTTTATGGTAAAGATTTGCAAGTATACTGATTTTGGGCCACCACTGCTGTAGTTTGCATACATAATTAGGTTTTATTACTCTCTTCTGATGGCGACATAACTATAAAAAAAATGTTGGTTCCAAATTTGCCGCCCTAGGCTCCAGCCTACTTAGCCTGGTGGTAAATCCGCCACTATTAATACTATTTTTCAAAAATTTTGTAAGGCGTTTTAATAGTATTAAACTATTATCTTCTATATACTGATAACACGCTTTACTAGAATATGACAATTTTTTACAGGTAACTGTAATTAAGTAAATAACTGAGTTTTTATGTAATCAGTTCTAAAATGGTATGAGAATGCCTAGGAAAACATAATGAACTAGGCGAGAACAGCATCGTCATCGTACTGTGTGTTCCAGGACAGACGGGAATAAAATAATAAAAGAATAAAAATGAAATAGCAGATAAACTAGCAAAGAGATAGGTATATACCCGTCATGGATTTGACTTTAGCTAGTTGGTTGTAACTTTATGCATAATATTAAAACAATATAAAGTGTTACAAAAATTTATTCAACAAATTACAAAACTGTTGTTATCCATAGAAATAATCCTAACGACAGTGTTTTTACAAAAAAAAAAGTGATTTCTGTAGAAAAACAATATGTGTGATATGTCTTTCCACTCCCATACTTGAATTTTATCATTTAATATGCATGAACTGTACTTTAATAGATATCCATTAAGATACAGATTTTTCATTAAGATACAAGTTTACATCCAATAAGAATGTAACGTTTCAATATTCATTCAATATCCAATATTCAATATGGCTATGACTACAGGTGCTTTCATGCAAGCAAAAATTGAAACTCAAATGAATTTAAAACTAAAACTAAGAGCATAAAACCATGTAATGTAATGTAGATGTTCATGCAAAAAACTCTATCAGACAGATATAAATTTAACTAAATTCGACGGTTCTCTGCAGTATACTCCTTAGTTCTTAAAAATTGTATCTGATGATAAAATTAAAGTATGGGAGTAGAAAAATTAGTCTATGATAATACTTATAATTTTCATATTAATGTCTTAATAGCTTACATTAAATGCTCATTGCATAATATACTATTATGCTTTTGGGGAGCTACTAATATTTTTTATTGATTAGAGCAAGCCTGAACGATTCGAATGTTGATTTTAGACGAATACAACAGTTAAAACCGCGGTTAATATTTTTTCGACCCTGGTTTTAGCCCTTTATCACCATAGAAACCCTAAATAACTTTGAATAACCACTAATAACATCCTAACATTTAGGTGAATAATCAGGTGATAACCAGGATATAGGTACAACATTTACAAAAGAGCAGAGTAATTAGGCGAGTACCGTGGTTAAAAATGTCGAAGATAGTGGTGTCTTTAAGGGCTCAGTATTGACGTGATCGCCTTATAACCGTTAATAACCACATCGACTAAATACATTTGGTTTTTACTGGTTATTGATTGTTATTCACCTAAAATAGATTTTTGTAAATTACATACTAACAATAGACCATTCCAGAATGACGTCACTGACAGGTCGGCCATATTGTGCTCGAGGCACACAGTTAGACTTTGATTATTAATTAGTTCTTAAAGGTATCTAAAATGCCATCGTTTTGAAGTGTCGTTAAGAGAGGAATACGGGGAGAAAGAGATCAGGTATCTTTTTTCAATTTCCGGCTGTTTTAACTAAGCGAGGTGACTATTTAATTGATCTCTCTGATCAACGCCGCGATGCTTGGATTAGTGCTGTAAAACGGGGCCCCCTCAGTGAATCACAATCTCAAGCCCGGCGTGTGTGTTCTCGACATTTTATCGAAGGTTAGTTGTCAATTTTTGTTCATAAAACACAAACACACCAAGTTCAACTCCAACTAATCGATTTAGTTGCCCGCCAGCACAATATGGCCGAACTGTCAAAGTTATGTGTTCTGGAATGTTTTATTGAAACCAATATTTGACATTATTCATTACCTGCAATTCACCTTTTCCAAGTACGTCTTCGTGACGAATTTATGTCACTAGGCAACCTTCACACTAAGTTATAATATAACCTCAAACCGAATACAGGATAAAACTCATAACAATTGCTTTTTTACACTTTTAAATTATTATAGTATGCAACTAATACACACTAGTACACAAATTTACCAAACCCAATTAACTTTTGTTCTCAATTTATATTTAAATCGGTGAAAAATGCTATTTACATTCATCTTTCTGAAGGTTGTCCGTGATTAGCTGACAATATGGCGCAGGATGACGACACTTGGAAACGCTCTATTGATCATTCCAGAACACGTGACTTTGACAGGTCGGCCATATTGTGCTGGATGGCAACTAATTCGATTAGTTGGCGTTTAACCTTGTGTGTTTTCGATTGTGCTTAGTTTAAAAATTTAGTTTTCTGGTATTTTTTTTGATAAAATTTTAGCAAATATGTCTCGAAGTACGTATTATATATCTCTTAGTGCCAGTACAATTCGTACTATAGACAATATCGATCCTTTCGACAAAGAATTTCAATGTTGTTGTGATTCACTAAAGGGCCCTCGTTTTAAAGCACTGATCCAAGCATCACGACGTGGTTCCGATAGTTTTTTGAATAGTCACATCGCTTCGTTAAAACAGCCTGAAAACGGAAAAAGATACCTTATCTCTCTCTCTCTCTCTCTCCTCATATTCTACACTTAACAACAAAAACGATGACATTTTAGATACTTTTAAGAACTGATTACCAATTAAAGTCTAACTATCGTCCGTTGTTTACCAGTAAACAATGAAAACTAAATAGTGTACCCTCCAGCACAATATGGCTGACCTGTCAGTGACGTCATTCTAGAGTGGTCTATACGTAGATTTTTAAATCAAACTAATATCGCATAAAAAACTGTCATATGTCAACCCCTATCTCTCTCTTCCAATGATTTCCTACACAATAGATTGGAAGAAGAGACTCGGCTTCAACGGGTTATTCAGACACCAAACGTGTTTCGTTGGAAGAACCAAGACGACCCTAAGTGTATGAGTGCAATCTAATAATTGCTTGAAATGCTTCAGAACGTTCGACATCATTTTACCAAAGCTAGAAGATGAAGTTTAGTACCTTATGTGAGGGAAAATTTTGAAATGAAACAATCCAGAATCTGGACCATTTTATAGGATTAATTCCGTTCGATTAAGGAACTTTTCTTTAGTTTATGTTGATGTTTTTATACTTGATCCGAAACAGACGGAAATTGGTTTTTCATCAATATATCTTTAAGCTCTATATCATCAGCAGCAAAATCTAATAAACTAATATTAGTAGTGTCAACGATATTTTTAAAATCAACTCCGGTGTTTTTCAATAATAATTTCAGTATACTTATATATTTTTTGTTGAAAGCTATATGAACTGGTGTTTCATGGTTACCATTCATAACGTAAATGTCGTGGTCTTTTTGTATCAACAAATCAACAAGTTCAAAATTATTTCTATCGACAGCAAAATGTAATAATGTATTTCCTTTTTTGTCAAGTATATCATTAAAATCGGCCGTGTGGGATAATACTAATCGTTTAACCATATTTTCAAATTCGAACCTAAGTGCGATGTGTAGTGGGGTATCATTATAAACATTTTTAATATTGGTTGTTTGTCCTTTTGTTAGCAATAGATCCGCAAGTTCTGTATTATCTACTTCAGCAGCAAAATGTAGTAATGTATAACCTTCTTTATCCTTGATACTCTCAAACTCTATTCGATCATGTTGCAATAATCTTTTGATAATATTAATAAATTTTTTTTTAGACGCGATTAGCAGGGGGGTTTCTTCGTTTGAATTTTTTCCATTAACATCATGATTTCTTTTTAATAATAAATCTACCCGCCTTAAATCGTTTTGTTCAACTGCCAAATGCAACAAGGAATCTTTATCATCGTCTGGGAGGCAGTGAATATCAATTTGATCTTGTTCAAGTAAAAGTCTGCACATTTCCCTCGAATTATTTATAGACGCAACATAAAGAGGAGTCATTTCAAATGCATTTTTTATGTTTATATTATGTCCACGTAGAATTAGTAAATCTCCAACTTCGGTATCATTTGCCTCAGAAACTAAATGTAGCAACGTGTTTTCATTTTCATCTTTGACTATAATAGTACTTTCATTTTCCAATAACAATTTTGACATTCTGTTATAACGAAGAATCATAATGTCGCGTGAAATTGAAAAACGTATGTTAGATTTTATGTGATTAATCGATTTAACCAACGAGACAGCTATTTCTGCATTGATAGTACGATTATTATCTTGATTAAATAGAAAATTTGTTATATCTTTTCTTTTATGCTTAATTGCAAATTGAAAGGGTGTCTCTCCTTCTGCATTTTGAACGTCTACATTTAGTCCATTTTCTATGAGTAATTTAGCAATTTCAACATCATCGTTCGCTACAGCAGTATGTAGTAGAGTATTTCCGAAAACACAATAATAAGTTGCATGTTCGTTTCCAAGAAGAAGTTTGGTCATCTCTTTAAATTTCCTAGAAACACTCCAAAAAAGCGGAGTCTCGTTGTAGTTATTTAAAACGTTAACTTCATGACCTTTTTCGATTAATAACAATGCCAAATCGGTATTATTTGATTTTGCAGCTAGGTGCAATAATGTATTTTTATTAATATCCTTTGCTTCAATACTATGACCTCGGTCGAGTAAAAGCTGTATCATTCTTTTTGCTTTAGATTCAATAGCGAAATGCAGTGGACTTTCCTTTTTCAAATTTTCCACGTCAATGCCATGCTGCTTATCGAGTAACAAATCGGCAATTTCAACATCGTCTTCTTTAGCTGCATAGTGTAACAAGGTATTTCCGAATTCGTCTTTAACATCTTTAACTTCCATGTGATGTCTTTCGTTTAATAATAATTTCGACATATTAATAGATTTATTTTTGATGGAAATATGTAGAGGAGTTTGTTTTTTTGGATTTGTTACATTTACTGATAATCCTCGGTTAAGCAATAAATCCGCAAGGTCCGTATTGTTCTTTTCTGCTGCCAAATGCAGAAGTGTATTTCCATTTAGTAATTTAGTATTAGGATTAACACCATGTCTTAATAGATATATCAAAATTTTATAGTTGAAACGCTGTACTAAAAAGTCGACAAGAGTTTGTTTAAATCTATTTCCAGCGTTAACATCGTATCCCTTAAAAATAAGTAAAGTTAAAGTTTGTATATCAATTGCCTTTGCAGCATAATGCAACAATGTATTTCCATCTTTATCTGTTGTAGAAATATTTTCACCGACATTCAGCAACAATTTTGTCGTTTCTATAGAACTATTAGCGATTGCTACGTGGAGTGGTGTTTGCCCGTTGTCATTTTGAACATGCAATTTATGTTTTTTCTTATTTATTAATATATTAGCGAGTTCAGTTCCATTAAATTTTGCTGCAAAATGTAGCAATGTATTTCCATATTTATCTTTCACATCAATGGTATGATCATGATCTAATAATAATATTATAATGTCAATCTGACGGAATCGGTTATCAATTTCTACTGAACGAGTTATCAGACAATGAAGAGGAGTTTCGCCATTCAAATTTCGAACATTTATAGAATGATTCTTTTTTACCAATACAATTGCAGCTTCTAAGTTAGTATTAAATGCCGCACAATGAAGTAACGTATTGCCGTCGTTATCTGTATATGTAATTTTAGCTCCTTTTTCAATTAAAAAATCAAACATCTGTTTGGAATGATTTTTGATTGCCAAATGTAACGCGGTGTGCCCATTTGAATCTTTTTCATTGATTTTATGAATCGGTAATAAATCTGCTATTTGAAAAGCATTATTTTCGGCGGCACAGTGTAACAGAGTATCTTCATTGCTTATTTCAAAATTGTTTTCTTTGGTGATTAACGATTCTAAAATGTTTCTATATTTATTAGCGATCGCTACATGTATAGGTGTCTGTTCTTTTGCATTTTTTATGTTAATTGCATGTCCTTTTTGTTTTAATAAATTCACAAGTTTGACGTTATTGCTTTCCACGGCCACATGCAGCAATGTATTATCTACATCAGTGTATTTATCGTTGATGTCGAGATTATCATCAACTGCTAATAGATATTCAGTAACAGCTTTAGAATTGTTAAATACGGCTACATAAAGAGGAGTCTCACCGTATCTATTTTTTACATTCAATTCATGATTCTTTTCTACGAGTAATTTTGCTGTTTCAATTTCGTCCATTTTTGCAGCAATGTGTAATATTCTGTTTCGTTCATAGTCTTCATCTAATATGCTGTGATCGTTTTCAAGTAAAAATTTCGACATTTCTTCACATTTGTAGAAAACTGCAAAGTGTAATGGTGTAAATCCATATTCATTTTGTACATTAATTTGTCGTAGTTTTTCTATTAATAGTGATGCAATTTGGGTATTGTTATTTTTTGCTGCAAAATGTAGTAAGGTGTTTCCATTTGAGTCTCGAATATTAACTCGGTGTCCGTTGTTTAACAAAAAATTTGTCATCTCTTCATGTTGATTGATAATTGCCAGAAATAATGGAGTTTTATTTGTGTTATTTACCACGTTTAAGTCATGTACATGCTTATTGTATTCTTCAGCTAGTTTGACATCATTCAATTTGGCAGCCAAATGTATGACTGTGTTTAATTGTTCATCTCGAATATTGGAGATATGACCCTTCTTTAACAACAACGTACATAATTCACTACATCTACAAGCAATAGCTAAGTGTAAAGGAGTTTCTTGTCGATCGTTAATAACATTAATTTCATGTCCTTGTTCCATCAATATTTTAGCCGTTTCTATATCACCTTTTCTGGCAGCAATATGTAACAACGTGTTACCATCTTTATCTTGTGAGGTATTGTCATAGTTTTTGGTTGACAAAAAATTAATCATTTGTTTGTTTCCTAAAGAAATTGCAATGTGTAGAGGAGTTTCTTGTCTTGAATTTTGTACATTAATGGGATGTTTTGCGTTCACTAAAACTTTCGCCAAGTAACTGTCATTTAATTTAGCCGCGGCATGTAGTAGGCTGTTACCATCTGGGAGTAAGACGTTAGTCTTATGGTCATTTTTTAATAATAAATATATCATTACTTTATTTTTTCGGATAAAAGCGAAATGTATAGGAGTTTGTCCACGATGATTAAATACATTAACTTCGTGTCCTTTAGATATCAATATATCAGCTATTTCAGTTTGATTAAACTGTGCAGTATAATGCAATAATGTATTTCCGTCTTTGTCTTTGACGTTATTTACGTTTTCATACTTTTCCAATAAATATTCTGACATATCTTTTTTTCTATATTTGATAGAAAAATGTAATGGATATTGCCCATCTAAATTTTTAAAATAAATTTCATCTCCTTTTCTAATTAAAGAATCAGCCATGTAACAATCACCACTTTTTGCTGCGTAATGTAATAGCGAGTCACCTCGATCATCTTTTACATCGATGAGGTGATTCTTCTCCAGTAAAAATTGGAACATTTCATTACACCTGTTAGCAATAGCATGATGTAGCGGTGTTTCTCCTCGCGAATTATATACAGTTATATCGTGTTGTTTGATAAGATATCTCGCCATATTGGTATTATTTGTTCTTGCTGCATAGTGAAGTAGTGTATTGTCGTTGAAATCTTTGACAAAAATATTACTGCCTTTCTGTAGCAAAAAATCAATCATTTCTTTATTATCATTATTAAATGCAATATGAAGTGGAATTTGTCCATTTGATTTTTTTTCATTCACCTCATGTCCTTTTTCTACTAAAAGTTTTGCAAAATCGATAGCATTATGTTTCACTGCCAAATGGAGAAATGTGTTGTCATTTAGTATTGGAAATAGCAGTTCCTTAGGATGCCTGTATTTTTTTATTAATAAAGTCAACAGATTAAAATATCCTTGTGCTGCCAATACTTCAAGTTCAACTTGGTTGCTAGTCAATTCAGTCATCAAAGCAAATCTATCAAATACATCTTCTCTTACTTGGTCCAGTCTTAGTGAATGTTCCATAAATAATACAATCGTTCCTCTTTTTCTAAACATTAAAATTATATTATTGATCAAAAACTTGATCAAATCCGATGATAAATTATTAGACTCCTCTATCAATATGCAGAAATATTTAGCAGCGAAATATTCTGCAAATGTTTGATGGATAAATTCAACGTGTTCTTCTGATTTGACGATTATACCCATTTTAAGCAATGTATCCATGTCGATATTTGGTTTTGTCTCGAGAAGTTCAAAATGATTGTGGTGCTTTTCGGCAAACAATAATTTTAACGCTTCTGTCGTATGCGTTTTCAGCGCCTCATCAAATGTCTTCCAAGATTGTTTAATAGTGTTGATATTTCCTTGTGCGTTACTTTGTTCGTAAATATACACTTCACGTTTCCTAACTATGAACATATCATATAATTTCGACATGGTTATTATTTTCGGAAATAGCATTTCGTCATTTTTCAAATACTCTTCACATCCTAACCATTCGGTATTTTCATCCTTATAACCAGTTACGAAGATTTCCGCGATCATTTTTGTTTGAAGAGGAATACCTATAAGACTTTCAGTCTTATTAAAGCCTACGTTATGTTTCAAACTTTTGAATAAATGTTGTATATACAATTTTGCTTTGTCTTGTTGGTGGTCTAGATTTAATTTGGATTTCCAGTAGTTTAATATGAAAGTTTGACTATTTTCGCTAGTAAAAGGATCTACTTCATAAACAACGGGGTTTGTAGCATCTACGATCCTTTGTAAAACGTGTGGTCTAGTTGCCATAATAATTTTTTTAATGTTACTACTGCGTGAGATATTAATAAGAGTATTTAAAACTATGTTCGTATAGTCCGGAGCAATTTCCTCCAGTGAATCTATTAGCAGAATTACTTTATCGGGGAGTTCAAAAATATTTTGATGTGTTGAATTAATTTTAGGTAATAGCTTTTGTATATCTACGGATTCCATGTTTTCTTGTAAAGCGTTGAACAAAATTTGAGTACAATATCTTAAGTTTAATTTTATCACCCAGTAACATGTTTTTCGAATTGTCAATTCCATGTTGGAGAGTAGGGCACTTTTCCCCATTCCTGGAATGTCGGATAAAAGAATAAACTTGTTACTTTTGGATTTTTGTTTGTCCTCTTCTAAAATTAATTGACAAAAATTAATTTCGGATATAATGTCACTTTTGCTCCTAACGTCCTTATCAAATGATGAAAATAAGTTGACATTTTTTGAGTTTTTTTTGTTGCTAATACGAATGTTGCGTTTAATATAAAACCTTCTCAAATTCTCTTCGTTGGAACATTTTTCATTAATACAGACATTCTTCTTTGAAAGGAATTCAAGAAGTATAACTCCATTCATTTTATCCTGATAAGGTTCATAAATGTTTCGTATTGACATTTTTTTATCTTGAAATGTTATATCTTTTTCAAGTATTTTCATTTGACTTTCAACGGAGAGTTCGGAAAATGTTAAAACACAATTCATGGTTTTCTTAAATTTATTCGCAAGTTTAGTTGCAAATTTATTATTATTAAATGTAATTATTATAATTTTTTTATATTTACGTGCTTCAATTGTTTTTGTTAGATTCAGTATAGCATTTATAATTTTTTCTGTAGATACAAGTATGGGTATAATTAGTGACACATATTCAGGGAGTTCAAAAGCTTCTAAAAATTGACTCTGTATCGTCCATGGATCTTCGGGATTTAAAAATAAAATCTTACTCTCCTCCGAATGTAATTCTTTTAGTATTTTAATGAGAGCAACTTTATAAAATGTTTTATCTTCTATGAACATTTTTGTATATTGTTCAATTTCTTCTTTTTCTTTTTTAAACGAAATTGGTATATCATTTTTAACAGATTTTATATAAGATTGACTTCTCATACAACAGATGTAACCAATAGCGCTTTGTCTATTAAGAAATAGCGCATCCTTGCTTTGGAACCACAGTTTAATTTTTTCACATAGAAAAGGGAATGCAAAATCTTCAGGAATATTCTTATCAAATAACTGTATTTGTTTGGAAACTGCTTTAATGTGGTTGTCAAGAACTGTGTCACCAATCGATATTATTTGTAGTTTCTTAACGAATTGATCAATTTTATTTGAAATTAGTTTGGCAATACTGTTTTTTTTAATAAACTGTCCTACTTTGTTTTCATTAAAAGATAGACAAGTTATATCTTCTATTTGCTTAAAAATATGATTTTCAGAAATATCATTGTTTGTAGTAATATAATTTGTTGAATCAGTTGTTATACCAATTTTTTCCATTTCAGCTTTGAGAGCAGTGTCAAGTTTTCTTGAATCCAATTTTAAATTGGTACATAAAATGAGGGCACTCACCTTGTCACCATTTTTAATATTATGAAAGGAATTCAAATATTTGTAAATATTAAAGTCGCCCTTAACTTTTTCTTCATTCTAAAAATAAACAAAAATGATTCAGTATCATTTATATAAATATGAGCTTCTGCCACTCCAAGGAATTCTTAGCAAGTGGCTGTTACCATCGGGTTACTAGTTATTAGGAATAGAAACACCCAAATTTAAATTAGCAAATGTGTGGATATTTTTAGTAACTGGGACTAGACACATGTTACTACAGAGCGGCAAAAACTATAAGGTAGCATTAAAGAGAAGGCTGCTACCAGCTAGTGCCACTAAAATATGTGTTTAAAGTAATTGTTACCTTAAAGTCACATGCTTAGTCACATAATAGTTCCGAAAACCTATAGTCGGGACGTTTTAGTAAGGTGTCGTTTGGATGATATTGTTGGTCCCCAAGTAGTAACCGCGACTATGGTGTGTTACTATAAAGTTACGAGGTACCTACTATACCATTTTTACGTTTCGCCACTATGGTGTAGTAGGAACTGAAAAAAGTTTCTTCATAGTGGCGGCTACTATATGTACTCAACTTATCCGTTACCTATTTTTTATACGATATATAACGTGCGAGATTTATCTCGACTACTTGAACGCGTTTGTTTGAGGTTTTAGTGTTTTATTTCTCTTTTAAAAACACACCGTACAAAGACTTTGATATGCCTAAAGTGCAGAAATCAAAAAAAACATTCAAGTACTTTTTATAGAAAGGTACGACGATTATCATCAATTTATATATATGGCGCAGGTTTAAAAAATTATGAAGATTTTTTCGTTTATAAGTTTATATATTTTTCAGAGCCGATATAAAAACAAAAATGACTATAATAATCCGAAACTTTATTCTTTAACTGATATAAAGTTTACTTTTTTCTTAGGAATACAACGAAAACCTTTATACTTTAGATATGTTTTTATTTAATTTTAATTATCTCAAATATTTGAGGTTAGGAATCTCTCTGCGATGCGGATGTTCACAGTAACATATGGAACTATTATATATTATATGTCACCAGTGCCTGGCTATCAGAGATTTTAGTTGTTCATAGTAACTTTTTAGTGGCAGAGGCTACCAGACTGTAAAATCTCAGAAAAGTACTTGAAATTACAAAGTTCCAAAGTAGAAGCTGGAACTATAAAGTAACTTTTGGATAGTAAGAGCTCGTCACCTTAAAGTGGCAGATATTTTGAAGTGAAAAATGGGTAGTCCCTGCTACTTTATAGGGAGAATCTTATCTTTATCGTAGCTTAGTGCTAGCCAGCCATTTTTTAGGGTCACGATTTTTTGTAAAAATTATTATTGTTTGTATTCTTAGTTTCTTTTTCTTTTTTCACCCTATATTGAATAATTTTAGGTCAATAATTTTCTAACTACAACAGCAATACACTTTTTCACGATAAAAATGTATTTTTTTTATTGAATACCTATATTTTTTCACGTAATTATTTATTAACTAAGTTATTTCGAGAGCGCGTGGAAAACTTTCCTTCTAAAACCTTTATGTTTGTCAGTAAAGTGATGTTCGTTCCAATATTGATCCTGGAAGTACCCACATACACGATTAAAGATCGACATTTTCAGGACGCCATTATCCGAAACTAGCCAAGTTAGATTGACACTTCTCTGTCATTTTTCACTTACCGTCATACTAGTTAATATATAATTTACGAGGTCGCTAGAAAAAAATGTCGCCATTAGTGGGAAAATGTATGGTGGCAGCCACTAGACGGCCACGTAACGGCTACTAGGCCGTTACGTAGCAGAATAGTAGCTGCTACTACATTGCCACCTCAAAGCAACATATAGTGGTAATTATAATAACGGGGACCACCCGTTACACTAACCAGCTACTCTAAATTTTTCCCCATTTTAGTGGCGGCTACGTGCGGGAACGTCGCCGCCTATAGTAACCGTCCACTATGTAGTGGCTCATATAGTCGCAAAAACGGTTCTGCGACTATGTGTGTTGCTTGGGTAAGGCACATAGGGTGTTTCTAAATACATGCGAAAAAATTGAGGAGGTGATTGCCAGTATAAAAGTATGATGGGTCTTTTCCAAGACAACATATCAACCGACATATCAACCCTAAAAGATGCTGAGTAAAATTGAGCTTTCTGTGAAATTATCAACCCTTACTTTATTTATTATCAAATTTTTTTTTTCGAGATTGAGTTTTGTGAAATAAAAATATTATTTAAAACTTCTGTTTCCTAGAACCAATAGATTCGGAGAACAAAAAATACAATTTCATGATTTTATTCTTTATTAAATAATATACTATTGAGAGTGGAAAACAGTAAAGATGGAAAATGTAAGAATAAAATACGATTCATAATAAATGTTGGAAATGATCGCCTCCAGCGTAGTCTACGTCTAATCGATCGCTCAAATATTTTAGGCGTATTTCTATGCAGCTTATCCCAATCGTTAGATTGCTGGAGAAGACTGGTCTCCTTGATCTCCTGAATTTGATCCATGTGATTTCCAGTTATAGAGTTACCTTATGTCATTAGTTTACAATTTACAACACACCGATTCTTGATATCAACGATTTGGAGAATCGTATTCGAATAGCGAGTGATCGAGAAAGCGATGGAAGTTAGTTCATTCGAAGCCGCGAAAGCGAAGTAGATGATAAAAACGGTGTTAATTAACGCAACTATCCTTTTTTAAAGGAATTTTCTATTTTTTAGGTTTGGAAATATAGATGTTTTGTATTGTAACGTTTATTCTAATTTATATTTACAACTAATTTATATTTACAGATTTATATGTAATACGGTCCTTATTTAATAATTTATGTAATACACTAAACACACTAATTATAATTTATATGAGAGTCACTTAATAAACACTTTATCGAGGCGCGATTACTTTCCTTCGGTATCAACACTGACTGATTGACTAATTGCCTGCAGCGAAGCTGGTGGCCTATTTATACTCGCACGCCGTAATTCTCGAAATTTCTCGACGTTCTGGCGGATGCACCGGGTGCGGTGGGTATTCTCGATGTTTCTCGAAAATTGGGCGGAGGAACCATAGTCGTCTCATATGGGGATTTCACTGGGGTCACTAAGTGAGCATATTAATGCAGTAGCTCGCGTAACATTGCCCCCTCCTTAAGAGACAGTTCCTCCTGGAACTAACTAGGGAACTGGAACGAGATGACTGTATCGGCAACTGGTCCCCTTGTTGCATTTTCCAGTTGTATGGAAGTAACATGCGACCGTCTTCTCTGTTGGCTGTGTCTTCCGAGCATGGCCGCAAACCAGTACCTGCACTTCGGTGTCTCGGAAGATTACTTCTACCATATTACGGACTATTCGCCAATCTAAATGCCTACATTCAATCTTGGGCATGGCTAGCCTATGCACGTTCAATTCAAGCACATGCTCCCTCAGGCTTCGTAATGCTTCCCAGACATCCTCGTACGTTGGTCTTTCGTCGAAGGTGTTCCTCGTCACTAGGTGGAACTTGTAGCGGGAGCCATTTGGCAGCTTCAAAGCTTTACCTGGTAATGGTAACTGGTTTACCAAAAGTCGTGCGCCACTCTTCTTTATAAACAGAGATGCCAGTCCGCGCGCATCGGTTACGCTGGCAGGGATGTTTATTGCCAGTGAGTATTCCTCCGGAACGGTAAGCAGGTCTTGTCGTCTCTCAGTGGTGACGCCGAATCTTGCTTTTCCGGTACCACCATAGGCACCCATGAACTCTACAAAAGCAGGATCGGCTACTTGCTGAAGCTGGTTTACTTCCTCATCGTGGTCACCCTCGAATGGCGCTAATCGGTTACGGTGTACCACCTTCGGCTTTCCATTTGGGATCTTGCTGATACGATAGATGACATCGTTGATTCTTTTCTTTACGAGGTACGGGCCGTTCCAAGCTTTCTGCAACTTTGGAGAAAAACCCTTTTGTCTTCTTGGGTTATGCAGCCAGACTTTGTCTCCTTCGTGGAAACCTCCTTCCGTAGCTTGCGTATCGTACCTTTTCTTCATCCTATCGCTAGCGATCTGAAGATTCGATCGAACCAGCTCGTGTACGTCGTCCATTCTTTTTCTCAGCTGGGTCACGTAATCTTCACCAGCTATGTCTTCTCCGGGTCGGCATCCAAATTCAAGGTCGCAGGGTAATCTCATTTCGCGTCCGAACAGAACTCTTGCTGGTGTTTGGCCGGTGGACTCATTGATGGCGGATCTGTAGGCCATCGCGAATAGCGAGAGATATTGGTCCCAATCTCGCTGATGGTTAGATACTACTTTAGACAGGTATTTGCCAAGGGTTCTGTTCATTCGCTCTACCATTCCGTCCGACTGTGGGTGCAAAGCCGTAGTTCTCGTTTTCTTCATGCCGAGCTTTTCACAAACTTCCTGGAACAGCCGGCTTTCGAAGTTTCTGCCCTGGTCGCTGTGTATTTCCAGGGGCACTCCATATCGGCAAATGAACTCATTCACAAGCACATCGGCAACCGTTGTGGCTTCTTGGTTTGTACCCATTTTGTGAAGTAGTCCATCACCACCAAAATGTACCTGCTGCCATTTGCTGTCGGTGGAAACGGTCCGGCAATGTCCAGGGCAATGCGTTCAAAAGGGCTTCCGACATTGTACTGCTTCATAGGGGCCTTTCTTCTCCCGTGCGGTCCATTGGTCGTAGCACAGGTAGTGCACTTCTTACACCAGTCCTTCACATCTTCGGAACTGTGCATCCAATAAAACCGTTCTCGCACTTTCTGGAGGTCCTTCTTCACACCTAGATGTCCTCCTGACGGACTGTCGTGTAATTTCCGCAGTACTGCTGCTATCCTTGTTCTTGGAATCACCAACTGTCTTCTACTTTCGGAACCCTCATCGTTCTTGATTACTCGCTGTAGCAAACCGTTTTCCAAAACCAGCGAGTCCCACTGGGCCCAATACGATTTCATCGTTGGCGAGTACCTTGAAATCTCCTGCCAAGTAGGTCGACAGTTCTCCTTTTTTCAATGTCGGATTTTCTTCAAGTCGGGATCGTTCTCTTGTTCCTCTCCCAACTTTTCTGGTGTCCATTCGTCGGTGGTCACCGTGGTTCTTCGAATCGCAGCTTCCTTAGCTTCTGTTTTGCTGCAGTGAGAGCACTCTGCAGGGCATGGTCTTCTAGAGAGGGAGTCTTTGGAAGGTCTTCGGGTCGAAGCTGCCCTCTGAAGGTCGACCCTTCCTAGTTTTTCCTGCTGGGCATCTTTGTTTGTAGCAGTTCTCGGTCGCTTGAACGAACTGCGTACATGTCCCATTTCTCCACAATTCCAGCATCTCACAGCTTTCAGTTTTCTATTTGAGATGCTTTTCATCATGTTGACAATCTGGTCAAGCTTGTTCTCAACTTCTTCGTCTGCTACAGCCCTCACCTTGCCGTATACTCCGGAAGCCTGTGTAGCTGCTTCGTACTCCAAGGCTGCAGAGAGTACGTCGACCAGTGTCTTATGCCGAGCCAAGCGTAGAGTTCTCTGCATTTCATGGTCACGAACTCCGTCGATGAATGTCTGTACCCCTAAACATTCCATGACATTCTCCGGTGCCGATGGATAGGCAAACCGCACCAACCTCGCAATGTCTGCTTCGAATTCTTGCAGAGTTTCGTCGCGTTTTTGTTTACGGTTTTTTAGCTGCGATTGGTACAGATGCTCCAGGTGTTCCAGGCCATATCTCATGTTCAATCGCTTTTTGAGCTGTTCAAAATATTCGGCCTCTTCCACTGGAATGGTCTGGAGGATATCCATAGCGTCTCCTCTAAGGGCAAGAGTTAAATTTAACGCTTTTTCCTTCTCACTCCAGTTGTTTGCCTTTGATGCCGCCTCGAATTGCTTAAGATAGTTCGGCCATGACGTTTTACCATCGAATGTTGGCAGTTTCACTCGGCTGTTAATATCGTTTTCCATTTTCGGTTTCAACTCTACTTTCTCTGCCAGTTCGTCGTTATTCGGGGCTTGCCTAGTTGTAATATCCGGTTTATTACTAGTCTTCCTTTCGATTTCTTTGATTTTTTGTTTCATTTCTTGCTCCATTCTTTTAATCTTTTCTTCCACGGCAGAAATATCAGTCTTCATGGATGTCATTTCATTTTTCATGTCCGTCATTTTATTTTCTATGTCCGCCGAAAGTTTACTTTCCATGGATGAAATTTTATTTTCCACGTCCGACAATTTGTTTTCCATGGATGAAATTTCGTTTTTTATATCCGTCGAAATTTTATTTTTCATGTCCGACATTTCGTTTTTTATATCCGTCGAAAGTTTTTTTATGGAAGAGGTTATAGAGGCGGACGCTTCGTCGGTGAATTCAAACGTTTCCGGGTCCAATCCATTGTTAATCATAGCTTCTTTTAGTCGTTCCACTAACACTGACTTGACCCCACTTGTGTCCAGTTTGTAATCCTCCAACTCTCTTCGAAGCTCTGAAACTTTTAATTCACAAAGTTTCTTCGCCATCTTCCTGTATATTTATTTATTTATTTATTTTAACCTCACACCTGACACCAATGTAACGTTTATTCTAATTTATAATTACAACTAATTTATATTTACAGATTTATATGTAATACGGTCCTTATTTAATAATTTATGTAATACACTAAACACACTAATTATAATTTATATGAGAGTCACTTAATAAACACTTTATCAAGGCGCGATTACTTTCCTTCGGTATCAACACTGACTGATTGACTAATTACCTGCAGCGAAGCTGGTGGCCTATTTATACTCGCACGCCGTAATTCTCGAAATTTCTCGATGTTCTGGCGGATGCACCGGGTGCGGTGGGTATTCTCGATGTTTCTCGAAAATTGGGCGGAGGAACCATAGTCGTCTCATATGGGGATTTCACTGGGGGCACTAAGTGAGCATATTAATGCAGTAGCTCGCGTAACAGTATGTTATAGGACCTGGGGAGGACAGCCACAGCAGCGATAACGGGGAAATCATAGAGAAAACGACGAATCAAAAAATGCGGATACAACCCGGACAGGGAGTTCGAAGAATTAATGGACTAGTATAAAGATCAAGGCAAGGAAATCGAAAAAATGAAGAGAAACTAGGAACATTAGAAGAGAGATCAAGGACAAGCGGAGCTAGCATAAAATGCGCTGAGAACACAGATGAGAACCGCAGCAGCTGAAGTCACCTCAGGAGAATTGCTGCTAAGATGCGACATCACTAGAGAGGACAAACAACGAACAGGAGAAGAAAATGGAAGGACTAAGGAAGGCGATGGAAAACATGGCACATTCGAGAGCCACCCAGAGAAATGCGAGAGGTGAAAATTATGGACGAATCTATAAAGGATATTATATTATATTTGATGAGGTGGCCAATCGGCCTATTCCACTGCGACCTTTCCAGATCTATTGTGGTCCTCTGAGTCTAAATTACATTCTCCAGCCCGACTCTTTTTAAGTAGCCAATCAACCTGGAGACTGAATCTTTCATGTAATCTCTTGCCGGTGGTTGCTCATCGCCTAGTACAAGAAACCGCACATTCGTCAGACAGTCACACTGGTATAGGATGTGCTCTTCAGTTTCCACTTCTAGGTGACATAATCTGCACATGGCATCGTCTGTCAACTCCATTAGTTTTGCGTGCCTGTTAAGCTTACAGTGCCCTGTTAACATACCTATTACGTCTTTGCCAGTTTTTTATCTTTGCTTATTAGGTCTGCCGTAAAAGTTGGCGAATGTCCTCTAATGAACTGTTTCGCCTGTCTCTGTCCTGGTGAGATTTCCCACCATTCTAGAGATTTCTGTGCCACTCCCTTCCTTGTGGCCATATTTATTGTCGACTTTGCGACGCCACAGAAGGGATCCGATCCAATGAATGGCCTTGATGAGCCTTGTCTGGCCGTTTCATCCGCCAATTCGTTGTCCTTATGACCCTCGTGCCCCGGTACCCAGGCTACCATGACCTTGCAATGGTCACCAAGTGCGTTTATGGCACCTATGCAATCCAATACTAGTTTACCTCTATGGAATCAAGTGCTTTCAGTGCAGCTTGGCTGTCGGTGAAAATAGCAACTGAACGGTATGTCCTTTCCTGCCTTTAATTTTTTCAACGCAGTGGTGGATCGACGTCACTTCCGCTCGGAGAGGCTGATTGGAAAAGCTTTGTCTTAGCCCTACAATTCCGACTCCTACACCTACTTCTGTCTTGGAGCCGTCCGTATACCAGGTTGCCTCAGCCTGTAAGGGTATACCTTTCTTCCAGTCTTCCCTACCTGTTATAGTTATTTGGAACTTATTATTAAAGCTATATCTCATGACCGTTGCGTCAATGAATTTGCAGAAGTCTGTGCTTTACAGATCTGGCTTCTCCTTGTATAAAAATGTGTGGTGGAAGCAGATTCAGCAAGGCTTCCACCTCACATGTGGGAGTGGTTTATATGGCCTCCGTAATACACAGGCAAGCAAGCCTATTCAATAGCCTTACAGCTCCCACTTGCAGTGTCTGTATAAACCACTCTTCTGATCCATAGGCTATCATTGGTCTAACAGCCCTTGTGTATAGCCATTGCGACATTTTTGGGGCAAGTCCCCAGTTTTTTCCTCGCGTTCTTCTGCATCTGCCGAGGGCAATGGTAGCGTTCTGTGTGGTCTTCTGAAGGTAAGTATTCCATGAAAGCCTTCGATCGAAATGAACTCCTAGGTACTTACTTTCTTTGGCAAATAGAATCACCTCTCCTCCTAACACTATTAGCCTTGTAGTGCAGTCTTTTTCGTGAAATTTATAATTTGTGTTCTCTGAGCATTGACTGACATTCCCTCTTGTAAGCACCAAATATCAACTAAATTTAAGGCTATTTGAATTCTTCCCAATATCACCCCTGCAAACTTCCCCCTGACTACAATAGCGATGTCGACTGCGTATCCAAAACAGTGAAAGTCTGCTTTGGACAGTTGTGTAAGGAGGTCTAATAAGGTTGCCCATAGTAGTGGTGATAGCACTCCTCCTTGTGGACATACTCCACCTGCCCTTGCCTTGATGGTGACTTGCCCCAGAGTGGAGATTATTATCCTATCCTCCAGAGTTGACTTTATCCATCGGCATATGGTTGTGGATGTCTCTCGCCTATTCATTACATTAACTAATGAATTCGTGGTAACATTGTTAAATGCTTCCTCGATGTCTAAGAAAGTGGCTATCGCTATATCTTTGTCTTCTATTGACTTTGAGATAAGTCTCTTTAGATCATCCATCGCTAGATACGTAGATTTGCCTGGTTGATAGGCATATTGACGATTGCTTAGGGGTTTATCCTTTTCGTCTCTTATGTACCTGTCCAGTAAGTAACCTTTCTAACGATTTTAGTAGGAAGGAGGATAGGCTTATTCGCCGGTATAACTTTGGCGTTAAGACAGATGTTTTACCTACCTTGGGTATTTAAATGACTTTAACCTTTTGCTATACATCCGGTATGTATCCCCATGCCGGGCTAGCTTTGAGGATCTTAGTGACGTGTGGTTTTAATACATCTCTCCCTGGAGATTTAAAATCCATAAAGTAGAACAAGAAGACGGCAAACATGCCACCACCCGTCATCCTCCGGTGCGTCCACCACTGGAGCTCTGTCAAAAAGGACATCCACCGACTGGGAATAAAGACAATATTCATTACCATCCGAGACAGGCTCGTAGTTAAGATTCCCTCGAGGACTATAGAAACCTAACCAGGTACCTGACTGAAGAAAGAAAAGAAGTGGAATGGTATACTTACACACCAAGTTAAGAGTAGAAATGAAGGATCATCACTCGAGGACACAGCGAAGACACCATCGAAATACGAGAGGAGATCGAGAAGGAAGGAGTCCGGATCGACAAAATCAGCCAAATCCACTCAAGATACGGCGAAAGAAAACCTCTGCCCATCTACATCCTGGAGTTAGAGGTAGAAAAAAAGAGAGATCAGGAAGATGCAACACATCCAACGCGTTAGGATGAGATGGGAAGAAGAGCGAAGAGAAAATGAACCGACGCAGAGCTAGAACTGCCGGGAGGCCACCACGGATAGATAAGTAAGCACCAAGTGCGGAGAACCACACCGCTCCAACGAGTGCAACAGACTGAGAGACTTGCGCAAACTGCCAATGAAAACGCCGAGGCCAACTCCGAAAGAACGACGCCAGGATTCAGCTATGCCCAAGCGACAACCAAGAAAACAACGACGCCCACCCTGACGATTCTCGATCAGGTGAGACTGCTAGCTTAGCTGAGCTAAGCCCGGTACGCTCACAGAAGAATGAGTTGGGGTTAGCTTTAACAAGTGAAACCACTCGATAAGGTCATTTTTGGTCACAGATCGTCGGCTAAGGATTTGTCTTAGGTCCTATTTCAGACAAAAATCTTTTGTAACAATATTTTTTTATATATGAAGAGGTAAGAATGATCTACAAATGTTTCATTTGAAGAAAAGCATATAAGTACAGAGGCTCTAAATTGTATTGATATAGACCTCCCCAAACAATTATTCCATAACGGATCAAGGATTCAACTGTGGCCTCGTTGTACTAAAGTAGTCCATGCTCCAAAGTTCAGGTGATCTACAGATCAAAATTGATCCACGTTCATTTTTAAAAGCCTTGTTGAACTATTCAGTTAACTGATCCTCGATTAACTTGTGAGTAGTTGAAAAGTTCCTAGCAACGTCATTTTAGAAGAAGAAATGTCATTTATGAACATCAAGTGATTGCCTACAACCTAACTGTTTTATTGTTATTATTCTATAAGACAAAAAGTTTTGTTGTGATATATAATAAAATAATGGAGAAAAAGTGCTAAATAATCTTGCAATTTGTCAATGAGGAATCTAACAACGGGCTTTGAAAATCTGAATCCGTCTAAAAATCCATCATCCCTCCAGTTCTCAGAATTATTTGGATGTTTGACTTTTATCTTCAATTGAACTAGCTTCGTACAACGAGGCCTATGGACTAATAAAGCATAATTAAAAGTTTTTTAACTGGAATATTCCGTATTAAATAAAATTTGTGAATAATTTTTTCGATTTTACCTATCAAGTATTGGATATGAGCTCCCCACTTTAAATTTTGTTAATTAAGATTCTAAGATAAGTAAAAATAGTACGATTGTACCCTAATTTCGGACATCACAATTCCTAACTTCGGACGTTACAATTGCTAAAATTCCTAACTTCGGACAGATCAGCCCTGAATTATAATAGCTACTTAGTTCATTATACAGAAAAAAGGAAAATTAAGTCAAAAATTACATTTCAAGCGGAAGGCAAAATACTATGGTTACTCCGAGAACAATGTAGAAAAGGCACTTCTGGAAGTAGTTAATGGTAAATCAAGTCTCAAAGCAGTACCTGAGAGATACCAAGTACCAAAATCAACTTGGTACGATAGGTATAAAGGAGTTCATACCCGCAGTAATGGGCCGCCAGCTGTATTTACCGAAGGTGAGGAAAATAATATAGCATCGGGTCTTTTGATTGCGGCAAAATGGGGATATCCTCTGACGACACTGGACCTGAAAAACATTATTAAGGGATTTTTGGACCGGGTTGGAAGAGTTGAAACACGTTTTTCCAATAATACACCAGGTGCCAAATGGATGAGTGGGTTTATGACACGCCATCGAGGTAGACTTTCAGCCCGATTTAGTGAAAATATCAAACGGCAGAGAGAAGCAGTATCAAAAAAAGTCATGCAGCAGTATTTTCAACATTTATGTGAAACATTACAAGGCGTCCCTGCTGCCAATATCATAAACTACGATGAAACTAATTTTACCGATGATCCGGGCAGCAAAATGTTATCATTAGACGAGAAGCAAAACATGCAGACAGAGTTTTGGACTCTTCTAAACGTAGTACTTCCGTTATGTTTGCTGCTGCAGCATCAGGAGAGCGCCAACCTATTTACGTAGTGTATAAAGCCGTCCATCTCCACGATACATGGGTTCAAAATGGACCAAAAGGTACATTTTATAATCGAAGTACTAGTGGCTGGTTTGATGGATTTATTTTTGAAGACTGGTTCGAAAAAGTAGCATCACCCTACCTAAAAAAAAACAGAAAGGACTAAACGTTTTGATTGGGGACAATTTAGCTAATCACATGTCTATCAATATTAATGTTATAAATGAAACTAACTGTTTCTAATTAATTCCACTATTTTATTTTATTCAATTAAATAGTGGAATTAATTAGAAACAGTTAGTTTCATTTATAACATTAATATGAGTAGATTCCACAAAGTAAGGGTCCAAACAGTAAATTCTATCAATATTATTAACAAGTGTGAAGAAAATAATATTAAATTTGTTTTTCTTCCTGCTAATTCAACACACTTATGTCAATCACTCGACGTCGCATATTTTAGGCCTTTAAAACGGGCTTGGAGAAACACTCTTTTAGATTGGAAAAAAAGGCATCGCGGTACAATTCTTAAAGACCATTTTCCTTCTATGTTAAAAAGTACATTGCAGTCCATTTCTGAAACTGAGCAAACAAATAAAAAAGCTGGATTCCGTGCCTGTGGAATATTTTCTCCTGGATAAACAACACCACGGTCCGGAGTGGGATGAGACATTTGCTGAATATCTTAAACAGACAAGAATGTCAGACGCGATGCCTAAAAAACGAAGAAAAAACCTCTATGTGCCACCAGGTGAAGCAGTTACATCAACTGATATAACAAATGCCGACAATACAGAAGAGTAATCAGAAGCAGAAGTTATAGAACAAGAGCATGAGATAGAAAATGAGCAAGCCGAAGACGTAGAAAATGAGCAAGCAGAAGTAATAGCTGCAATAATACAAGACGAACAAAATCATGTCAGGAACGTCGAAGAAGAAGCATGGCAAAATGTACAACAGTCATGGAACTTTAAAGACGGTTTGGTGCCCGGAAAGTTTGTAGTTGTCAAGTTTTTATACAACAAAAACACAAAAACTGAGATTGAGAAACAATTTGTCGCCAGATTGCAATAAAGAATAGGTGAAGACAACTATGAAGTATCCTGTTTGAGAGCAAGAGAGAACGCTTTCATATATCCCGATGTTCCGGACATAAATATAGTGAACTGTAAAGAAATCACTAAAGTCTTAACTGACCCCATAGTACGCCGAGGAAGGCATAGTTTTAAAGATACTCTTACACTAAGTTAATATTTTTATTTTAAGTTTATATATTTTTTAATGCTTTAAATGCTGTATAATAAATGTTTAAAAGCATTTATGGTACTTCAGTTTATTAATATTTCCAGTTTTTTGGCTTTATATATTATTTAAAATGTCCGAACTTAAGTATTGTACTTCCTAACATCAAAATTCATGATTTAATATAGAATATGTGTTTAAAAACCAATTGTCCGAAATTAGGATGTTTTGCCCGACAAAGATTTTTTTCTTACATAAAAGTTTATTCACTAAAATTTTCGCCATACTAATAATGTATGTGAGTTTTTGTTGTAGGCACTTAATTTAATTTTTTTCATAATTTATCATTGTTCGGTTTCGAAACTCGACTTCATTTATTCAGAAATTGTCCAAAGTTACGTAGTTTTACGGTATGAGTAGAAAAAAGAAGAAGATATGATACTACAAATATTAAAGCTTAGCCCTATGGAGATATCCTGGATATCTTTTTCCCATTTAAGATCAGTATAACTATGCAATGATATAGGAAACCAAGGAAAACTATATCTGCTGATCTTTACAATTGTTACTTCAGAAGACAATTTAATAGTGGAGAACTCCCTAGATTTATCTGTTCATTGACAAATTCTTATTGTGCAACTCTTAAGTGTCTTCTAATTTATAATTCTTCAAGGAAATCTAGTTCTTGTTTATTATCACAAATATGCAGTACTTCTAGTTCTGTGTTAGGTGTTAATGAATGTTTGGTTTCCTATATCATTGCACAGTTATACTGATCTTAAATGGAAAAAAGATATCCAGGATATACCCAATAGGGCAATAATACCTAAGCTTTGATATCTGTAATATCATATATTTTTCTATTCATATACTTATATTAAGTCAATCACAAGATAGGTCATTCACTATTTTGTTCTAGCCAAAATATTAAAAATCAGGTAGGCATCACATAAAATGTAACTTCTGTCATTCTGACGATGATATGCAAACATCGAAATAATTATAAATTATATTTCAGAGTTTTCATTGGTTAAATAGTGGAATTAATTATAAAGAGTGAGTTTGATTTAAAAAAGTAATATGAGTAGATTCCACAAAGTAAGGGTCCAAACAGTAAATTCAATAATTATTGTTATTAACTTATTTAATAGTAAAATCAGAATCACCTATGTTAATTTGACTATATAATTGCATTATTTAAAGAGAATGCAATGTAAACTGTTTTTGTAACATTTAAAGGTAATTTGAAATATTCAAGCTAGTTTCTTCACCTTTCTTATGCCATCGACGACTGTATGCTTAACCTCATCTCAAATTTGACCTTCAAAAACCAGTGCAGTATCATGTTGGTAACTAGTAAGTCAATAAAATAATTTTCGTTGAATTTACTGTTTGGACCCTTACTTTGTGGAATCTACTCATATTACTTTTTTAAATGAGTTTTCATAATTTTTTCATTAAATAGTGGAATTAATTAGAAACACTTAGTTTCATTTAAAAAAGTAAAAGAATTTTCAACTCTGACCATTTGGAGACAATTATGAAATTTTTTAATACTGATCCTCTAATCCCTTGTATGTTCGAGAACATTTAATAATTGGTTATGAGGGATACTGCCAAAAGTAATTGCCATATCATCCAAATGCCAATGAAACTCTACAAAAAATATCCTATAAAATTTTTTACAAACTTGATAGTAGCGCCGAAAAATTGAAAAAATGTCAAAATTTATTACTAAGTTAATTTCAACCTTAAATAACTTTGAAAGAAGTGAAAATATAAAAAAATTATAAAAGTCCTTTTTTGTAGTGTGTCAAATTTCCTACCATAATATATTTTAGTAATTCCTCCCTACATGAGCTATAAAATTCCAAAGCACAAGACAATTTTGTTTCCATGTTATTTCAATGGAAAATAGAAATTATCAATGCGGCACCTCTTAATATAAATATTAGGAGTTACAGAATTTTATTTTCGTCATGCCCAACAATATTTTCAATTTTAAGGAAAAAAAGTAATCGAGATTTTTTTGAAACAGTCTAATATAGGTACTTATACCACTTTGAAATCCAAAATGATTTTTCCAATATTTTTTACACCCCATCTTTCTTCTATGTTCATAATGAATTTCGACGGATTGGAAACTTACCTCATTGTTCGTATTCCTATTTGGTTGATGGTTTTGTTTAGGAAATAATTCATTAAAACCTAATTCATTTCCATTATTTCCTTTATGCTTTGCTTGAATAAAAAATCTGCAATTCTCAGTCTCATAAACCACATCGTCTAAATTTCCAGCTCTCTGATTTTCAGTAGATAGTCGAAAAACTTCGTTACATTTGTATCCTTTAAGAAGACAATACAACAATAACTTAATCTGGAAGTCTGTACCAGCAGAACCACCACCTCCCGGTAATTTTGGATATTTTCCAACCACACTGAAAACTTCGTCAGGGCTTTTTTGTCTAAAATAAGTGATGATTAGCAATGTTTTGTTATCACAGGAAGAAGTGAATTACAATTAGCTATCGTACCGATCTTATGTGATCAAAGAAAAACAGCAAGTGAGTCAATGCGATCTAATTTACCCGCAAATTATTGTAATCCTGGAAATTTGGAGGAGGGCAAACTCTGATTCAAATACCAGCATTCAACAGGGTGCCTATCAGTCAGTCAGCTTATTTAAGAATACGAGTACGAGATAATATTTGTATTTTCAAAAATAATGCGAAAGGGATAATTTTCTATTTCGCAAATTGTATGTGAACGCTGCTAGTTCGTTGCAATAATACAGATGCCTATAAGTGAATTTTTTATTATTAAATTGTTTAAAAAATCTAAAATTATTCCAAGTGGGTATGAACGGTTGCTTGTGACGTCAAACCGTATAATCTCATTACAGGCACGGGTATTCCGTGGTACAGTGATGGATTAGATTAGGTTACAATAAACACAGTTTACACTCATTTCACCAAAACTCAAATCAAAATCTCAGTTTACCTTCAGTCCCTGAAGACAATCGCTTGGTTATCGAAACCCGAGTGAGATAGTGTAAAGAGTTAGTGCTGGTGTAGTGAGATTAAATTGTGTTCATTGTCGAGTATTGCCAGCGATTCCAAAACTACCAACTTCGTACAGTGCGCGTCATATAAAACTGGTACAACTATAATAGTCGAAAATAGTGTTTTTCTAGCTGTGTAAATGGATCTTTTAAAATGTGTCAATGTTGAACTAGTTGTTATGGTATAATTTCTAGGGCAGTGATGCCAGCTCAACAAAAATGTTAGTAGATGTAATGATAGCAATAAAAAGAGGTGGAAAAAATAAAAATTTATCATAACATTTATACAAAAAGAGTAACTAGCTTAAATTTGGAAATAGTGTGATATTTTAATAAATATATAAATATTACATTGTTACTGGGTCGAACATTTTTTAAAATAGAAGATGGTTGGTTTGTTAGATGACTGATTTAGAAAAAGGTGGAACAAGGATCAAACTGTTGTTAGAAAAATAGGAAAAGAAGGCCAGTTTTAACTAGAATAGAGCTAGACAAAGCTGCAACTGATTATTTAAAGGAAAATCATTTAATATGGCAAACCATGCAAAAGTTGCAGTAAACTGTAATGCTTCAGTAACAACAACATTAAGAAGAGTTAGAAAGCATGATTTAAAGAATTGTGCATGTGTAGCTATAAAATTTCAATAAAACAGAAAAAGTTTACAATTAAGCAAAATTTGGACACGAGATCCACGTAATTTAAAATAAAACAGCATTTCAAACAAATAAACTAACAAATAGATTATAGTCCATTGTAGCAGAAACAGACCGACGTCAAATAAGAACAAACGAAACAAAAAACAAATTTCGGCCATGAAAGTTTACATTCAATTATTAATAACGTGTCATAGCTCCATTAATATTGACAACTTCTCTTATAGGCATTGAGTCAATTATATTTAATCTTAAATTTTCATCTTCTGCCAAGCTTTCACAGGTTTGTTCTATTAGGGTCCGTAAGTGTTCTTTGTTTTGTAGAATTACTTTAAAATTTTTTTACCATAAGCCCCCAAACATTCTCTATTGGATTAATCTGGACTTTTAGCGACCCATGGAACCGTTTTAATGTTATTTTCAGCAAAATAATTGCGTACACAGCGAGCAGTGTGCACTGAGCAATTGTGCTGAAAAATAAAATTATCGTTGGGGAAGAATTCCCTAACCGATAGCAACATTAATCCATCTAAAATATTTATATAGCTCCTCGCATTTAATCTTCCTTCGACTTTCGAAGACATTCCTAAACCTTCTCTATACATGCAAGCCCAAATATTACAGAGAATAGTCCAGACTTATCATTCGAAAAATAGTAATTTACGGCATAAGTCAAGTATAATAGTACGAATGAGATGTTTAAGGACGATGCGACGAAGGAGTCGAGTCCTGAGTAAGAGTCTTACCGGATGTATCACGTAACGTATTTTATTTCATACTGTAAAAAACTGAATTTTTCATTCTTACGTCTCATTATTTCAATAACGTCAATATTAGGCGCATTTTTGTATTAAAATCATACTACCACTTCTACATAGCAAAGACGCAAATATGCATGTGTTGTAGACTACCACTAACTAGAATAAAAGATTAAGGTCAATAAATTACTTTTGTAATTAATATATTCTTTCTTTCTTAACGAGTTGAATAATTCACTGGTCTACAGTGGTTTTGTTGCCCTAGATATAAGATTGATTTTGGATATATTTATGCTCACAATTCATGAAACTATCAATGATTTTGTAAGATTTGCTCTCGTTTTCTTTTAAATCTTTATTTTCATTTTACATTACAAAAATCGGAAAACCAGAAACAAAATAATAGATATATTTATAATGTCAGTTTTGTTTTGAAATTTTAGGATACATCGAAGTAAATAGAGAGGAAAATGTCGAAAACATATGTTATATTTCCATGAAACGCCCTTTATGAGCTTTTCTTTTATAATTTTTCAGGGGACAATCTCTTTTTAAAGACCAGCAGTAATCTGCCATCATGTGACAATCCCATCGATCCTGATACCTTTCCTCCATCACTTTTAGATCCTGGTGGAACCACTCGCCCTTTCCTAAATTATCCGGAAATTTATCCAGATGATTGCGGAGATAGTGTAACTTGATACTCATATTTTCTCCTAGAGTCTGAAAGTTTGTCAGCATATTTGGTACAATTTCTTCATAATTTGGTGCTTTATAGTTACCTACCTAGGAAATTATCGGCTACCAACACAAAACTTTTCCAAGCTTTACATTTTCATATTCCTCTTTGAGTTTTGTTGAATGGGCAATTGGAATTGATGCAAATATATTCCCATTGCGCAGTAAGACGCATTTTAAACTCATTTTACAGCTGTCAATAAAAAGCCGCCACTCAGTAGGTTTGTATTCTTTTAAACCCATGTCTAGAAGCAGCTTCGCAATATCGATACAGCACACCAGTCCTTCATTTTCACTGAAAAATTGCCAATAAATTTTTTTCTTTCAATCTTGAGGCTAACTGTTCTGATCCTTGTTCTGATAAATTGAGATCACGTATTAAATCACTGAGTTCATTTTGAGAAAATAGCTTTGGCGTAGATGTTTCACCCTCCCAATCACTCCCACTGGAAGACTGTCCTGATTTCTGTGAATTTGGCAACATCATTGTTTCTGAGGGCATGCGAATTACTTTTGAAATGTGAATAGGCCGAGGGAGATTTTCACTGTGTAGAACAGGACATTTTATAGACTGTATGTCTGGATATCTCCACGTTTGATTTCGATTAAAACCTTTAGCATCTACTACGTAAAAGTAACAATCATCGAAATGATTCTCAGGCTTTATCCAGATCATAGGAATACCAAAGTCTAATCCAGAACGTTCTTCTTTTTTCCATAACCGTTCTGCGGAGCAATGGGTCTGAGAGTGAGGATAACGTGTTGTTTGTATGCGCGAAAAAGTTGCGCAGAAGCCTAATCATGACTGAGAAAATAAATTTTATTACTAACAAGCCGATAATTGCTCAAAATATAAGATATGTAATAATCATAGAAACAAGAGCACATTCAGTACTCTCATGAATATATTCGTAATTTGGGAACTTGAAAACATAAAAATTTGCAAATATATCCAGGGCAACACAAAAAAATTTTTTTTTTGTAGAACTGTGTTATATTCTACTACAGTAGTAGAATTTAAATTTAGTTTAAATAGATTCTGGTTTTCCTCCAGGGAAGTTTCTGTTTGGGATAGACCGGCATGTTTGTAAAAATGTGGTAATAATTTCGTCTGTCCTCGCATTTTCTTCAATGCTCTTTTAAATGAATCAATAAAACGTTCGGCTTGGCCATTAGATTGTGGATGGTATGGAGGAGATCGTATAAGTTCGATTCCCTTATTTTGACAAAAGTCACTGAATGTACTGCTGGTGAATTGTGTTCCATTATCAGATTCTACAGTTTTTGGTATGCGAAAAGTAGCAAATAAATAATTCAATTCTTTAATTGTAGAATACGACGTAATAGAATTCATTTTAATAACTTCAGGCCATTTAGTACAAGCATCTACAACTATTAAAAAGTTTTGTCCTTCAACAGGTCCTGCAAAATCTTTATGAATTCTTTCCCAAGGCGTTTCCGGAATAGGCCAGGTAGACCAACAGCCGCGTTTTTTTTTGGAATGTTGTGGACCGGGTATTTTTTTTTGGAATATGTTCAGGTGTGCCCCCTGAATGTAAATCCAAGTTGGCGCGGGGGAGGCGGGCCCGCAACAGCCGCCATCTTGGAAAACGCGTTTTATTAAATATCTCGCGAACCGCGCATCGGACGACAAAAATTGTTGAAATCATTATTATAGATAATAATATTTGTCATCTTTTTTATTGGAAATTGTTTAATTGTATAACGCATAGGTTTTTGATTATAGCGCTCCAAACTTTTTACAATATGGTTTTTGCTAAATATTTAGTTAACGGTCCACGATAAATTAAAAATTGTGATAACTGAATTTGTAGAGCATACAATTTACTACAAATTTTATTAGAAACTTTTTTTCGTAACATTCATAGTTTAAGAGCTGCAGATTGGTAAAACTTGCAACTCGTACATTATCAGTGGCAATATTGCTCGTTGTATACGAAAACCATTTCATAACGCATAAAATGGCATAAAGTGTTCAAAAAATGTCAATACAGCTGTGTAGGGAATCAATTAAAATTATAAATAGTGTGGAGAACAATATTTTTAATAGAGTATAATCATAGGAGGGTTGGTATTGAATTTGAATATTATAATTTTTTTGAATTTTACGCGAATCTGAGTTTTTTGAAAAATTGTCAAACCGTTTCAATATTTGCAAATTTTGTAAGAGGTTGTGTGTATTCGTCTGCACTTTATTTTCTCTTTATAAAATTATTATCGAAATTACTAAAATGAAAAGAATTTTATGTTACTTTAAAGAAACGGACTCAGACATTTGTTATTACATAAAAAAAGTAGCGCATTATTTTACGACGCGAGTCTTATTTTTTTCGATGTCGACGGAAGACACTCATCGCCTTGAGAATCTACCTCTTCTGCCCCCGCCATATCCGAAGGAAACGAATCGAAGGTTGAGTCTTCTTCGATTTCGTTTCCGATGGCATTTAATATATCTGGCACGTTGCCGCATGTTTGGCCACTGCAATTAGAACAAATAATAAAAAATTTAAGCCCAGCTTTTCGGCATCCGCAGGCAGCTCCGCAATTTTTGGTGCATTTGCAGGATATAATTTGCAACAAACTCGACGGTGCCATAGCAGTGCGAATTGGTTCGAGTCCTTGTGCAGCTCGCTTCCAACCCTATTTTTCAGAGTCGTGGTAAAATCAAAGCCAAGTTTGAACCTGGTGGTACACTCTGAAAGAATGGTAGCGTGCCGTATCTCGTGTTGGAGGCAGAAGTGATAGATTTAACTTCGTCTTACTCGCCAATTTCCCGAAGCATTTATAGCGAAGCGAGTTTACAGAGACTTCCGATTCGTCACCTCCGTACAGCGCAATAAAAAAACGTTCTCCGGCGTGAGCAATTATATTTGGATCAACGTTACTTTCAGTGAACAACTCCACCCGAAATATATACTACAACTTATAGGCACATGATTGAATATACAGCACTATAATCTCGTGGATATTTTGCGTTCACTCGACATTTACAGCGTTATAGCTCTTCAACTATGAATGTTACGAAAAAAAGTTTCCAATGAAATTTGTAGTAAATTTTATGCTCTACAAATTTAATTATTACGATTTTTAATTTATCGTGGACCGTTAACTAAATATTTAGCAAAAACCATATTGTAAAAAGTTTGGAGCGCTATAATCAAAAACCTATGCGTTATACAAAAAAAAGTTTCGAATAAAAAAGATAACATATATTATTATCTACAATAATGATTTCAACAATTTTTGTCGTACGATGCGCGGTTCGCGAGATATTTGATAAAACGCGTTTTCTAAGATGGCGGCTGTTGCGGGCCCCCCTCCCCCGCGCCAACTTGGATTTACATTCCGGGGACACCCCTGAACATATTCCAAAAAAAAAACACCCGGTCCACAACATTGCATTGGCAACCTACTTTTTTTGGCGCGGCTCTTGGCCTAAGGATGCAAGCACCATTTTGGTTGGGAATTTTCGAAGCTTGTAAACAATTTACGCATTTATGAACTTATTCTTCGATTTCTTTATCTATTCCAGGCCAGTATACGTAATTTCTTGCTAGAGCCTTCATTCTTTCTTTACCTGGATGTCCTTTGTGTAGTTGTTTGAGAATTCTAGCCCGGTATTTTTTTGGAATGATGCGATGACCAAAAAATATACAGTCTTCAACTACAGAAAGTGAATCCATTCGATTTGAGAATTTTTGAAGCTGAAAATCTGTTACCTTATTTGCCATTTATTAGAGAGGTAGCGTAAAACTTGTTTTAGGGTGACATCTTTTGAAGATTCCGAAGCTACTATTTTGGCTGTGACTGGTAAATGTTCCAAAGCATCGTTTAAAATCTGTTTTACGCAAGTTTCTAAGTGTACTGCTGCTATAACAACCTCTTCATCTGGTTTAGATTTTCGGTCCATTAATCTTGACAGGAAATCTGCGTGACCAAAAGCTGTGGTTGATATGTACTGAATCTCAAAATCGTATGATAAAAGCATTAAACCCCATCTTTGAATACGATTGGCTGTGTAAACAGGTAAACCTTTTCTTGATCCAAAAATAGCCAAGAGTGGTTTATGATCGGTTTGTAAAGTGAACCTTCTACCAAAAATAAGTTTATGGAACTTGGTAACAGCGAACACTAACGCCAGCGCCTCCTTCTCAATTTGACTGTATGCTTGTTCTGCGAGTGAGTGAACGAGAGGCATGGTAAATAGCTTTTTCAGAGCCATCGGGAAATTTACGAAGAATACATGCACCAAGACCATAGGAACTTGAGTCGGTAGCTACAATGATTGGTAAATCTGGTTTGTAGTGCGTCAATAGTAAGTCTGAAGACAGAGTTTTCTTAATGTTGTCGAAGGATTTTTGGCATTCAGTTGTCCAACTGAAATTGGTGTTCTTCTTCAACATATTATCTAACGGACATCGTAAATTCTTCAGATTTTTGACAAATTTGCCGTAATAATTTACTGCTCCTAAGAATGATCTAAGAGTTGTAATATCAGAAGGTGGTTGCATTTTCTGAATTACTTCAATGCGCGAATTATCTCGTTTTATTCATTCTTTGCTTAAAATGTTACCTAAATATTTGATTTGTTGCATAGAAATTTTGCATTTCTAAGACCATAATTTTGTTTTTCCTGATATGATAATGTCCTCAAGATATGCAACAACCATATCCATGCCGGCGAGCATTGTATCCATGAGTTGTTGGAATGCTCCAGGTGCCGTTTTGACTCCATATGACAGGCGATTAAAATTATACAATCCCTTGTGAGTAGTGATAGTTAAAGTAAGTTACTGAAGATTACACCGTTTGATATTTTAGAAAATATATCGTCAGGAACAGGTAACGGATAACAGTGTGATTTTAGAGAGTCGGCGCATATTCGTAGTTTTCCCATAGGCTTCTTAACTACAACAATTGGTGCAGCCCAATTAGAAAAATCAACAGGTGTGATTGCTCCTTGTTCTTCCAATCGGCATAACTCCTCCTCAACTGCTTGTCTGAGGTTGAATATTACAGGACGCTTTGGACGAAACATAGGCATGGAGTCTGGCTTAAGGTAGAGTTTAACTTTATGTCTTGTGCAATGTTCTTTAAAAACTTCATTAAAATCACTTTTAAGTTTTTCCATTGTAATAAAAGTTTCAATTTTTGAACAAAGTTTGTTAATGGGTACTTCGTCTAACTTAAATTGATATATCCAATCCAAACCAAGTATATTTAAATTTCTGATTGAAGTGACGTAGCAATTTGCAATTTGAATAATTGAATCTCTATCCATCCGGACTTGGCATTCAATTTCACAAGCGTTAAATGCAACATTTGACATATTTGAAATAATCGGTTCTCCAATTTTTTTCCATATTTCGGTGTCTATGATGGTTATGTCTGAGACAGTGTCAAATTGGAGAGATACTTGTTGACCATTCACAGATACTGTTATGTACTTACGAGGAGTATTGATTTGGTTTACGAAAATTGTCTTTAACTGCTTCTTTTGAAACTTTTTTTCTTTTTGTTCTGAGTGGACGTCGTACTTTGTCTGTAGATTCTCTGGTTTTGATTGATTTCTTTTCAAAACATGAACAGTAACCTTCCCTGTGTCCAATTTTGGAACATACGTTGCATGTGTGTTGCGAATATTGGCAAAATTTCTTGAAATGCATGCCTCCGCATTGCCAGCCAACAAGGTGTTCTTGGCTTTTCTTGCTCCGTATGCTTTTTATCTGAAATCTTGTGAACCGTTGGATTGTTTTTGACGAGAGCTGTATCACTTTTTAGTGTTTGTAAAGATAAGTCATCTTTTTCTTCGGTAATTTTAGACAGTAACCTTGTAGTAATATCGGAATAACAAGATAATTTCGAGAGTTGTCACCCATTTTTTGTACTTTTGTAATTAATATATTCTTTCTTAATTAACGAGTTGAATAATTATATTCTACAGTAGTTAACAGTTTAAATAATAATAATCTATTTAATTTAATAAATTAAAATTCTGTTTCCGGAAATTCGAAATGTACAATCAATATATTTCTAATCCATCGAACCCAGCGATTAAGTAGGTACTTTTTGTTGTATTTTCTTAAGAAATTAAATTTTGTTAAAAAAGTTTCATTTGAGGTTTTATTGTGTCAAAACTTAAAATTAACAATCCGGCAGAGACAACCAAGAGACGGCGAAGTACATGTGAAGTTTTTGTTCTACAGTAATGAATTGTTCCACTGGTCTATACAGTGAGTGGAGATGACGCTCGCGATTCTCAGAATATTTAAAAATACGCGCGCAAGCCCTCTTTCGTTTATTTTTTTTATTTTTTAATTTCTTTCACTATAAAAAACACAAAACTAAAACAACATAGTTTATTGAAAAATACAAAAAGTGGTTATGTGTTAAACAAAATACTGCTAAAAAGTTATTTTATGAACATTATTGAGGTCCAGGAAGCTCTTGATTCTGTTGCTTGGAGCATCTAGGAATAGGTGGGTCATCAACTAGAACTGCTTCATCTGCATTATGTAGGAGCCAGATAAAAATGACTCTCGGACGATAACATATACCTTGTACTGATGAGGCGCAATACGCCGAAACCGGTCTACAAGTTATGTTGTCCCTTCTAGCTGCAAACCAGAATGGTTGGTTTAAATATTGTAGATTTACCAACCCCGTTTGACTTAGAAGTGTAATTCAATGTCTGTCGGGGCATATAGCCCGGGAAGTAGTTGTTTCTTCTTCGTTGAACGGTCACTGTTTTTGAAAAATATTTTTCAAGACTAGTTGTAAAACGTAGAATAATATATTTTTATTCTTTGATATCTGTTGGTAAAACGCTTTACTAAATACGACAATTTTACAGGAAACTGTAATAATTCTAAAAATGACTTTAATATGTTAATAACTTACCTCTCATCATTAAGAGGAAAATTATGCAGTTTCTCTACATCATCTGCACTGCTTCCAGAAGCGATACAAGGTCGTACTGAAGCCATACCGAATAAAAATAATTAAAAAATAAAAATGTAACCGCGTTTTTAACTTCAATTGCTATCGATAGAGATAGAAACCCCAAACACAAACTAATCCCCAAACAAAAGTCTAAAATAATTGTAAAACAACCCACTGTTACACAGTTTATAAATAAGTACGTTAATTGGTAAAATTATACTAGATTTAGTAAAACCCCACAAATAAAACAAAGTTAAGCAAACACATCAAAACAACAATGGCGGCTGAAGACTTTGGCACGTCACGTTCACCGCTTAGAACATCAAACAAACTTCATGTTCTAAGGTTTGCCGTTATGTCAAAAATGCCATGCTCCTACTGCCACCTGCGCTTACTTTGCAAAAATAAGACAAAGATGTGATATGTCCTAAACTTATAAGCTGAACAAGGATAGAGCTAGCAGGACTATTTTATTCGTCAATCAAACAATAGTGCTCATGTACTTGGCCGTCTCTTGGTTGTCTCTGAATCCGGTAAGTGTTTCTTGGTTACACTTACCGTCTCTGATTCTGTAATAGCTCACTTAGCGGTCTCAAAATGTAGTCAGTAAACTAAATCTACCAGACAGTATGAAATAAATATAATTTTCAACTTACTTCGAGGCGGTCTATAAACTCTAATATGGCCGTCACAATGTGATACTGAATACTGTTTCATCAGAAAAAATTGCCCCAAAAATTTGATGTATAGTTTAAAACATATTTTAAGGCAACCTTATTTATGTTCTTCATTAAGTTAGTATTTTCGGGCGGCAGCAGAATTATTTAAATTAGTTTTTCCAATTCTTCTTAATGCGGTTGTTATACTGAAGCATTAAAGTTTACTACAAATTTTGCATGACTTGCCGTATTGAAGGCATTTTCCCTTAAGTAATCAGTTAATGCTTCGTCTCGCTCCAATGTAGTTATAACTGGTCTTCCAGTTTTTCTTTTTCTGATGATAATAGTTTGATCCCACCTTTTTTAATGTTTCAAATCGTGGTTTTGCTTCTAATAAACTCTTTAGCCAGTCGTCTAATAGACCAACCATCCTCTATTTTGGAAATTATATAGCATTTTTGTAACATTAAGATGTACCTCAATGTAAACAAACTATCTTGATGCACTCAACTTTAACGAGTTGACAATAAAATGTCAAAAATATACTTGTCATAAAATCTCGTAATCTTTATTTTTGATAATAAATAATATTACATGGTGTCAGAAGTTACTTGGTAATTGAAAAGCAAGATATATTTCATAGCCAGATATTAATTGAACAGTGAAAATGCCTGATGAAATACCTACCCATGATACAGGTGTTTCAGGAATTCGTCAACCGAAAAATATAGTCCTGAGCACGGAAAACATGTCTTCTATCTGGAAAAATTGGAGTCAACAATTTGATTGGTACTCAGTAGCGACCCAACTCTCCAAAAAGCCAACAAAAGTACAAGCCGCATTATTTATTACCTCCATAGATGTCATCCAAATCTTTAACAATTTTAACCTCACGGAAGAACAGCAAAAATATATAAAAATTATCAAAGAGAGGTTTGAGAAGTACTTCAGCCCAAAGGCACATATTCCGTTTGAGCGCTACAATATTTTTAAAATGGTGCAAAAGGAAGGTGAAGCCTTTGACGAATTTTTGACTTTAATTAGTTCACAAGCTAAAAAATGTGATTTTGGAAACCTACTGGATAGCCTTTTGAGAGACAAAATAATTTTTGGAATCCGTTCTAATAAAGTGGGAGAAAAATTATTAACATAAGATAATGTGGAACTAGATAAAGCCATAACAATATGTAGAGCCAGTGAACAAGCTACTAATCAATTGAGAGAAGTTCACGAGTTCAGAGATTAGTAAAGTTAATTTGCTATAAAATAAGCAGAAAAAATCTGACAAAGTAAACTCAAAAAATTTCACAGAAACTTTCGATTGTAAAAGGTGTGGCACAACACATGGAAGCAGAAGCTGTCCAGCATTTAAGCATACATGTGAATTATGCAGCAAAAAAGGACACTTTACAAAACAATGTTTCTCAAGTAAGAACAAACAAAAAAGTGAAAAGATAAATTCACTGGATGATGAAGACGACAGTGAAGAAACTGAAGAATACATAAGATCAGTGACACATAATAAAGATGAAGATTGGCATGAAATAATAAAGGCTATAATAGGAAGAAATTTCGAGTGAAGCTAGATACTGGAGCACAATGCAATGTTTTACCGAAATACATAGCAGAAAAGTTAGGTTCGGAAATAAAACCTTCCAAAACTAAAAGACTGGTAACGTTTAGCGAAAGTATAATTTCTGTCATAGGTGAAATACTAGTCAAATGTCAATTGAAAAATTCCGATGCAAATATACTTTTTAAAGTTGTTAATGAAGATGTACCGCCAATTTTAGGTAGAAAATCTTGTCAAGACTCAGGATTAATAGTCAGAGTAGAAGAACTTCAAGACATTCAAAAGGATGATATATTTAAAGGTCTAGGATGCATAAAAAATTATATCTACGATATAGATTTGATTGAAAATCCGAAGTTTAATATACAGCCCGCAAGAAGAAAACCTCATGCAATAAGAAATGAAGTAAAGGCAGAATTAGACAAAATGGTCGAATTAGGGGCAATAAAACCTATAAAAGAACCTACACCTGTAGTCAGTCCTATGGTGATAGTACACCAAAAAGGTAAAATCAGGATTTGTCTAGATCCTTCTGATGCCAACAAAAACATTTTAAGAAGACATTACCCATTAAAAACGCTTAACGAAATTTCCAGCAGAATACATGCAGCTAAATGGTTTTGTCTTTTGGATGCAAAAAGAGGTTTCTGGCAAATTAGGGTCACTGATTTAACATTTGCTACCCCTTAGGGAAAATACAGATTCACCCGTTTATGCTTTGGTTTGGTATCAGCACCTGAAGTATACCAAGAAATCATGTCTTCTCTTCTGGAAAATGTTCGAAGTACAGAGTGTTCTATGGACGATGTCTTAATATTTGCAGAAACAAAAGAGAAACTACGTGAACTTAGAGCTAAAGTCATAAAAATACTTAGAGAAGCAGGTATAAAAATGAATAAAGAAAAATGTGTATTTGAATCCAGACGAGTCAAATTCTTGGGTCATTTACTATCAGAAGAAGGACTGTCAGTTGATCCTGAAAAAGTTGCTGCCATCAAGAACTTAAAAACACCAACAAATAAGACAGAGATACAGAGACTTTTGGGAATGGTAACATATCTTAACCAGTTTATAAAAAATATGTCAGAGCTGACAGAACCATTACGAAAGTTATTGAAAAAAGACGTAGAATTCGAATGGAGTCATGAGCAAGACGATGCTTTCTCGAAAATTAAACAACAATTAACAACTGCTCCTGTTTTAAAATTTTATGATGTCAACAAACAAGTGACATAATCTGTAGATGCAAGTTTGAAGAGTGTTGGAGCTGTACTTATATGCAAGAAAATCAACCAGTAGCATATGCAACTAAAGCACTCACGAAGTTTCAAGAAGCCTATCCCCAGATAGAAAAAGAAGCTTATGCAATTAAATTCGCATGTGATAAGTTTCATGAGTATATTTACGGAAAACAGCTAATTATAGAGACTGACCATAAGCCTCTAGAGGTAATATATAAGAAGTCTATACAATCAGCACCTGCAAGACTCAAAAGAATACTTTTTGACATAACACAGTATTCTCCAAAAATCATATACAAAAAAGGTACAGATATACCGATTGCTGATATTCTTGTGATTGCCAACAACAAACGGTCACAGACGAAGAAGAGCTTCAAGTTCAAATTGTGTTATCCATGTCCAGAACTGCTCGAGAAGAACTTGTTTTAGCAACTGAACATGATAATGAGACATTGATAAACTATATTCAAAATGGATTTCCCGACCAAAAACAAGAACTTCCGAAAATAGTACATTATTTCAATTTCCGAGAAGAACTTGCCTTTTACGATGGTATAGTATTCAAAGGACATAAAGTATTAGTCCCAAAGTCTCAAGTAAATGAAATGCTGAAAAATATACACTTAGGGCATTTAGGCATTCAAAGTTGCTTACGACGAGCTAGAGAGCTTCTATATTGGACAGGACAAACAAACGACATTATTTCATACATAAAAAATGTGCTGTTTGTGAAAGAACTCAAAAAGCAAACACACAATTAACAGTTCTTAATAAAGAAGTACCAGATTTACCTTGGCAAATTGTTGCCTCAGATATATTTCATTTAAAAGGATACGAATATCTCTGCATTATAGACAGCTATTCAGGTTATGTTTTCAAGCTAATTAAAAGTTCTACATCAAAGGAAGTAATCGAACAGTTTAAAGAATGGTTTTCTACACATGGTATCCCAGAGAAATTAGAAAGTGACAATGGCTCTTGTTTTTCATCAAAAGAATTTAAAGAATTCAAAAATCTATGGGGTTTTGAACATCAGACAAGTAGTCCTCACCATAGCAGAGAAATGGTCTTGCAGAAAAAGGTGTGAGCATAGCGAAACATATTTTAAGAAAATGCAACATAGATCAAAGTGACATACAGCTAGCACTTTTAAATAGGCATGATGATTTTGAAAAACTGCTCCACGATGTTTGCACGCATAAGCTTTATCCAAATAAATTTTGTTTTTTGAAAAAATAGGGGTTTTAAAGGAGAAATTCACGTTTTTAAAATACAATTAAAATTTCGCGCCAAAACGTCAGAATAGTAATGGCGTCTCTATGACATCACACATCTGTAAATACTTCAAAAATATTTCACAGTTTGCAAATTAAAAATTTATTTGATTACTAATTTGACTAATTTTGTGTGATAATCATGAATTATATAACGAGTAAATATCATTTAAACGATACAAAACCAGAAAATACGATAAAAGTTCGAACGATACACAAAAAGTTGACGTCACACGTTTGTGATCGGTGTTTTAGCTAAGATGGCGGATTGTCATATTTTCTATTTATATTTTTACTAAAATAAATATAATCAGAATTGTAATGTAAAAATGAGTGATTGCTATAGAATCTTTGTAATCTATACAATTAATTCAAATCATTATTTCAGTTATTCTTAGTGACTGACATCATCCCTATTATAGGAACACACCCAGAACTAACTTAGGCTCTCCTAATCAGCGTTTATGTAGCAGAATGACTAAATCAACAATACCTATATCGAAGGATAATCTTAAACCTAACATAATCACCAAAGTTTCAAACGAATTAAGAATGCAAATAAAGAAACAAATATCATACAGTAATGCTAACAAAAAAAGTTATAAAAATAAAGTGGAAATAGGTGACAGCATAAGAGTTAAAACTGCTCACAGACAATGGGAAGGAGGACAAGTTCAAGCAAAAGTTGAAGAAAATCCAAGATCTGTTATAATAAGAAGTGATGATGGAAAGTTATATAGACGAAATGTAGAAGTACTACATAAGACGGAATCAAACATGACTGAAGAAAAAGAAGTTGAGATAAATAATACACCTTCAGCAGAACATAACACACCTTTAACAGAACATCACTCAGTACCTGAAACTGTCGGAGAGGGAAATGGTATAACAAAAACTCAAGAGAATTACGTTACAAGATCAGGAAGATTAGTTAAACCAGTGAAGAGGTTCAATCTTTAGATTTAGATTAGTTAAACCAGTGAAGAGGTTCAATTTTTTAGAATTCAATGTTTTGTTGCAATTTTTATATTTTAACGTATATTATTTAGTTTACACTTTGAAGGGAGGATGTAACATTAAGATGTACCTTAATGTAAACAAACTATCTTGATGCACTTAACTTTAACGAGTTGACAATAAAATGTCAAAAATATACTTGTCATAAAATCTCGTAATCTTTATTTTTGATAATAAATAATATTACAATTTTATAAAACTCACGTGGATAATGCGCTTTGACAAATTTGACACATGTGACTGATTGTCGTTTTGATTAGTTAAGTTTAGGTTTAAATTGGGAAAAAAGTGTACCAGTTTTATATGACACGCAGTGTACATTAGATTAGATTAAAAGGGGGTCGATTGGCCTCACACTGCGACCTATAAGATCTTTTGTGTATACCCTACATCTATGTTTAGTCCTAGAGATCTAGGCTTCTATTATCTGTTTTGGGGCCTGGTCTGTAACCTGATCTGGTTCTAAGTAGACCCTTTCCAGGGTTGGCGGGCAACTACACTGCAATTGAAGAAAATGTGTACCGCCGTCTCTTCTGCATCATCGCAGAATCTGCATATTCCACTGTCCACCTTGCCTATCTTATAGAGATGGTATAGATATATGATTGAGCAGTGTCCAATGATAATTCTTGTGATTACTCTGGGATCAGATTTCCCATTTTCGAATTTCTTCCACGATGCGGATTTTTGAGATACCACAAGCAATCTCATTTCCGACAATTCCTTTATGCCCTGGCACCCACAAAAATGTTACTTTCTTATGTGTAGCCAGTTGCTTAAGGAATTGTTCGCATCGATAAGGAAAGTATCCCTTTTAGAATAGCCAATAGTGCCTTGTCTATTTGTGCATCTACTCGTTTCTTAAGGGTGATTAATTGAGACTTATTAGACCTTGAGAAATTATTTTTGTCTCCACAATATACTTACTATGACTGATAAAGGATATTACATGTCACAATCGGATAATATGCCTTTTGTTGATATACAGAGTGATTGCTTAGGGTGATAAAGCTCAGTAGGTCTGTTATCATGAAAGTTACCAAATTATAGTAAATTATAAAAATTATAGGCAGCTTTAATATTCATATTTCAAAATTAGTTACAATGTTACAGGTTGCTACTAAATAAATTATTATTCATGAACTGCTTTAGCCCTTAATCCATTTTTAACCTATTTCTTTCGGATATAATCCTATTCCCATATTCAGTTCATTATAAGCAATAATAGATTTACGAATTTATAAGAATTTTACGACTCAATCCAGAATGGCTACACATCAAGTTGTATCATTTCATTCGCAATCACGATTTGTGTATATTTACATCAAATTAATTCAATACAGATTTTAATAAAATATTTTCAACTGATATTTTATATACGTACATGGGATCATCATCTTTTTTCTCCAATTTTAACTCATTCTCCTTGTTGTTATTGTCAGAATTCATAATGAAATGGCTATAAGAGAAATTTTATTAATATTTCATACGTTGTGGTGGAAACATTAAAAAAAAATTGGTGATTAATATCTTGATGTATAATCACGCGTATGGTTATTTTTAGTAGATGCTTAAATCTGAAAACAAATATTTGATTTGAAAGCTTACTGATAACTTTTCACCAATTTTGTTTCGAATATACAGTATGTCTGAAAAAGTTGGCAACATATGAGAAACTTTTTTATTCGTAATGTTACGAAAAAAAGTTATTCTTTATAAAAAGTTCTGCATGGCCCATAAAGCAAATCGCAAATGTCAGATGTCCATTTTTTAAATGGTATACAAGGTTTGTCAAAAAATATGAATTTGATACAAGATTAAAGTACTTTTATTTTTTACAATATCGAAAACTTTAATTATAAAAAGTTGTTCGAAATAGAAAACTATGTTTTAATATGCAATTAGATCATACTACTTGAAAAAATTGTGTTATTTTTACAAATTGAAAATTACGTTTAAGTGCAATTACTGATTACTTCACTCATTATCTCATTGATAAACTTTGACTTTATTTGTTACTATGACATGGTGCCCCATCATGTCTTCTATTATTGGTAGGTTATCAATAAAATCGGAAATTTTATCATTCAAAAATTCTAAGTAACGTTCAGAATTTGTGTATTTGTGTATCATTGCTAAAATATTTCTAATCAACAAATAAACATTTGAGGTGTGTTGACTTGTTAAATAAAATAAAATTTGCAAAATTTAAGTTGAAATTGAAGTGGTCAAAATATTCCTATTGATCTTTAGCAATTTGTGGACACCCTGTACATCTAATGTCAAATGTAAATAACTGAATATTATTATTTTCGAAAGTAGATTTTTATGAAGAATAACTTTTTTTCGAAAAAATTACAACAAAAAGGTTTCCCATATGTTGCCAACTTTCTTAGACATATTGTATATGTTATAGAGTTTCATAAAAAAAATGAAACATATACAGGGTGAAGCATGTATAATAAGTAAGCCCCCCTGTAACTTTTTTAAATACGTCAATGAATTTTGGTGAGTTATATTGGGGTCAATTTTGAAATTTCTCAATTCAGCAGACTCTCGGTTTAACCAGAAATTGTAAGAAAATTGAAAATTTCAATGGAGCATCCTGTATATGTTCACATGTTTGTATTCTCCGGCTTCAACTACATACAATGGACCCATCAAATGTCAAAGAAGATGCCAGTTTTATTTTAATTTTTTGAAATTTTTTTAAATCTAAGATCATTGAATCCAATAATTCTATGTCTAATTAATCCGCCCGCTTGTAGAAAAATATTGTTCCTAACATGAGGAAAGTGTCCTTTCCGCACTAGCTAGGAAAATAATTATATTTAAATCATACCTATAAACAAAGTTCTAACGATCTAAGATTGAAAAAAAAATTAAAATTAGAATGGCGTCTTTATTGACATTTGATAGGTGAATTGTATGTCGTTGAAGCAAATGAATCCAAATATATGAAAATATACAGGTTGTTTCATTGAAAGATTTTTAGTTTTTACGCAATTTACGGTTAAACCGGAAGTCGACCGTATTGATTTTACATGTAAAACAATTTAAAATTGTCCCCAATATAGTCCACTAAAATTTGAACTGAATCTATCAACCAATTTAAAAGTTACAGGGGTGGACCATGACTCATATACACTCGGTATTATGGTCATTTGTGCACCCTTGGAGTGAGTGACGTCAAGTAGCCTAGAATTGTGTTGGCAGCAAATCTAGCATGTCAAACGTAAGGTAGGACGTGAAAATATAATCCGCTGCGTACAAGAAATAATGAGAAAGTATTCGGAGGAAGGTAGATAAGCGGTACGTGCTTCGGAAATGTTCAACTCAACTATACTTTCACTGACTGTACTCTACGATCCTTACTAGTCGATATACCTTTAACAACTGATTAATTCAGCTGCTCTCGATTGCGCACTAGGGAGGCATGGCCATATTGTAAAATTCGTATCTCTTCCTACGTTTGACAAGCTGTGACAGCAATAACAAAGGGAATTCCGATTGTCAAATTCAATTTTGAGGTTAGCTGTCAAAAACCGAAGAAGCAGTTTCGCGAAGTCCTACTAGATTGTAGGTTATAAGGGGGTCGATTGGACCGGCTGGCCTTACCACATTGTGACCTATAGGATCTTTGTGTATACTCTACATCTATGTTTTAGTTCTAATAGATATCTGAGGAAGCCTATTATCTGATTTGTAGCAATGCCTGCAACCTAATCAGGCTCTAAGTAGACCTGTTCCAGGTACTTAGGGCGTTGGCGGCCAATTACTCTGCAGTTACAGATGTGTTCCGCCGTCTCATCTGCATGTTCCACGGTCCACTTTGCCCATCTTACAGACATGATATCTGAGTGAGCAGTGTCCAGTGAGAATTCCTGCGATTACTCCGAGGGCAGATTTCTGAAGTTGCAAGAGCAATTTAGCGTAATAACCTTACTGCCTGTCTTTGGGCGGGAATCCAATCCAAGCACAACTTATGTTTGATTTTGTTGGATAAAGTAGGTATAATATGGTTTATTTACGATTAAAAGGCGATTACATCATTTTTAGTTATTATACTTCATTTGTTAATAATTTTCCAAATATAATGTAAAAGTGGTAATTAAGAACAATTAACTAATGCTTGAAACTTTTTGTACAGTGAAACATTTCTATGCTAATGCTATATATCTAATAAAAAAATACTATCAAATTAATAAAAAAATATTGGTATCCATTCGTTAATTGTTCTAAAAAAATTAATAAATTTCAACCTTTTAACCGTGGCAGCAACTGATTTATACCCAAAAAATCATCCGCCTTGAATATTTGAAGAGTATTCGATAATGTTTACTAATATATTCAAACGGCATCCATTAGTTAATCGTTTTAAATTATAACTTTTACATCATATTTGGAAAATTATTAACAAAAATAATGTATCGCCGCAAAATGAGTGCCTCTAATGTTTTATACATCTACTATGATAACAAAATCTAAACTCTCTTCGGCATACTTAAATTAATTGTTTTTTTTCACCTTTTTGGTAATTTGTAAAAAAACACCTTCGATTCATACATTACGAGGCACAGTCCAATAAAAAAGAAGAACTGCCAGATTGATATTTCTAGTTTTCTTACAGTTAAGGAAAAAAACTACAGTTTGGCAACGTCACAATATTTTGTTTTGCAACGTCATCGTCTTTTTATCGTAAATAAACCAAACAAAAATTATATTTCAAATTGTAGTAACCAGCGAGAAGCAGTGGAACGGACAAGAAAGAAATAAAAACTGCTGGTTACCAGAAAAAAGAAGAAAATATACAGAGAGCTCCATTTAAAAAAGTACTATTTTTTTGAAATGTTTTCAATTTGGGAAATGATTCCATCCTTCATGCACACACTTTATAGAGTAACCAGCTTTTTATTGCACTGTAGTGGTAAAATGTAGACAATGTTAGTTTTTTATCAACAAAAAACGTATTCAATAGATAATGTGTTACATATTTCTGACACCTCTAGCTGCATTCAATTCATAACAAACAAAACAAAAGGACCAATCTGTATAGCACTCATGAATTGTTAAATTTGTTTTAATTTCAACTATTCCCTATCTCTTTTCACCAATACAATACCAATAAAAAGCTGTTAAATAAATTAATAGTCTTACCTTCATTTATATAAACAACGTTAAATGTCTGTGTGTCTCACTAACAAAAAAATTTATATTTGAAATATTGAATCATATCTTTCTAGATAAGGATATTTATATATTTTATCTTTTTTATATGAGTAAACTTTTTATTCACTTATAAAACTTACAGTATTTCATTTTGCTACAAATATCATCAAATTATAAAAACGGATTTTCCTTTCTTGTGCAACCAATCAGATCTGACATATATTTTTGGAGATATCAAGTACATCTTGGTCCACTTTTAATCAGTGGCGGATCCAGGGTACTGGTTGGTGGGGGGTATTGAATATAAAAATTCTCATATAAGAAAAGTAAAATACGAATATATTTCCAATAGACATATAAAATAATAGAAACAAACAATAAAGTTCTATATGTCATAAAAATGAGATCATAATATATTTTCAGTCATCCCATTACTAATAAATAAAACAAATAACATTCTGCAGATGCAAAAAATCAAATAAAGCAATAAGCAGAAAACATTCTGTTTATTGAAAAGAAAAGAAAAGAAAAATGTTTGGCAGTCTCACAGATCACAATCAGGATAATAATAAAAATATATTTTATAAAATGAATTCCAATTTTCTTTCTTTTACCTTTCCGAATCTATCTATATCTTTATCTACACTGACAGGGATATCTCTGTGAATATGTAATAAAGCAAGCCCAGATAATCTCTCCTGAGACATGGTAGGCCTTAGCCATGACTTCAGTCTCTTCAAGCTAGAGAAACATCGTTCCGCTGATGCGACCGTTACTGGAACTGTAGAATCATATTTATAGTGGGATACATTTCTCTACTACACTCCTTGAGAGCTGAAAGAGCGCAATCGGGAACTTTTGTTGGTTTCTGTTTCCAATATTCCGACCAAAAAGTTAATTCTGACTTAAGATTCATCGACAAAAGATCGATATCATTCGTAGGATTCACATTTAACATGTAATCTAAAATAATCTTTACAGCGTCATTCAGATCACTCTCAGTCTTTTCTAAAATGATGCTTGGTACTATAACATTCAATTCAAATACATTCATTATCTCTTCTGTGAATCCATAATTCAGATCTTCGATAATGCTATCCAATAAAGGAATGAAAATGGTCACTCTATAATATGCCTCTGCACTTTCTACCTTGGCATTCGGACGATTTGCTTGTCGAGCAGTAATACGCAGTAATGCCATTTCAATTCCCAAACTTAGCATCATTTTGGTAGTTTCCTCGAAAATATTTCCAAAAACTGAATCAACATAATTTTTTGCGTACTATTTATTATATTTTTTGCCAATTGTTTATCTAACGATTTAGTTTGTAGTGCTCTGCTGAGAGTTATGGTAGCTGATAAAATTTCAGAAAGTACATGGAGGGTTACAAGAAATAAAGGGGTAGTTATTGAATTTATCAAAAGCGTAGCTTTGGAAGATGAATCTCCCTCTTTCCATTGTGAGATCAAATCTAGAGCGTCTACGATTTTTATCAAATTCGTTTTGAACCTCAAAACTGCTTCATGTCTCTCCAACCATCTTGTTTCGCATAAACTTATGAGAGACAAGTTGCTTATAGATTTGAGAACATTATTCCTTTTTGAGGAAGCATTGAAAAATGCTGTTATTTCTTTCAAGTACCATTTCGCACAGCCTGTACTGTAGAGCATTTAGAAATTGATAAATTCAGTGAATGGTTGTAGCAAGGGCTTTTAATTGCTCCCTTGAGAGCAACCTTCAATTCGATAACTGCACCTTTCAACTCGCCTGTCATTACACTACACCCATCTGTACAGGGTGTCCCAAATTGGTGTGTTTTGCAGGGTATCTCGAAAACTAGAAGATATAGAAGAAAAGCAGTTAAGATGTTATGACTTCTTTTTTTGTTAAAGTAACGATAGCCTAATTAAATCTTTAGTAACTCCCTGCAGTTGGAAGATACAGGGCGATTATTGAAAACTGTCGAAAACTACAAGGAACTATAACTTCTTAATAAAGAAAAATATAAAAAAACGTGATGGAAACTTTTGATAGATATAATATTAAAGAGTTCAGAGGCGCACAGAATTTTTTTGTTAGGGGGCTCACTAAGGAAATATAATGCAAACTTATGTTGTTTTGAATGGGACACCCTGTATATTTTGACGTTTTTCATCTCCTTTTTTAATTCTGATTCACCTGATATGACATATTATATATCTTTTTTCAATGGTTGGAGCTACATTGCAAATAAACCATTTATAGATGTTATCAGGTGAAACACCCTTAAAAAATTGAACACTCAGTAACGAAATTTAACATTTTATTATAAGGATACTGATGTATGACAAGAGGTGCAGGAATATTTAACAGACATAATGAACTATATTGGAATGACTCAAATCCACACTTAGTTCAGGGGATCAGGAGACAAGGCAGATTCGGCTTTAACGTTAGTTGTTTTGTCAAACATAATAAATTAGATTATCATATATTTGATGATAAACTAACTGCTGCTGGATATATAGATATCTTGGAAATAAACTTACACCAACTTTTGGAGGAAGAAGTGTTGGCTGATAGGGACACATTTTGGTTCCAACAAGATGGAGCACCTGCCCATAATACTCTATTCATTGGAGATTATTTAAACGAAAAATTTCCTAATCGGTGGATTGCTACTTATGGACCAGTTAGGTGGCCCCCTCGTTCTCCGGAAGTAAATCCTCCTGATTTTTTTATTTTGGGATTTAAAAAAAATAATATTTACAAGACTAACTTCGAGAGTAGGGAAGATTTATTACAAAATATGCATGCCGCATATAGAAAAATAAAGCCAGTGCACATTCTCGGTGGTGTAAGATCAGTAAGAAAAAGGTGTCAATTATTATTTCAACAAAACGGAGGACACTTTGAACATTTAATGTAATTTTTACATTCTAATAAAATTGGTTATAGGAGGTAGATTAGTTGTTACAATGTTTTTTGTCGTTTCATAAGTTTATTGTTTTTATTTTTTTAATCTGGTTTTATTTTTCATTAATTATGATTTTGATAAATAAAATTGTCATACATCAGTATCCTTATAATAAAATGTTAAATTTCGTTACTGAGTGTTCAATTTTTTAAGGGTGTTCCACCTGATAACATCCATAAATGGTTTATTTGCACTGAAGCTCCAACCATTGAAAATAGATATATAATATGTCATATCAGGTGAATGAGAATTAAAAAAGGAAACGAAAAACGTCAAAATATACAGGGTGTCCCATTTAAAACAACATAAGTTTGCATTATATTTCCTTAATGAGCCCCCTAACAAAAAAATTCTGTGCGCCGCTGAACTCTTTAATATTATATCTATCAAAAGTTCCCATAACGTTTTTTTATATTTTTCTTAATTAAGAAGTTATAGTACCTTGTAGTTTTCGACAGTTTTCAATAATCGCCCTGTATCTTCCAACTGCAGGGAGTTACTAAAGATTTAATTAGGCTATCGTTACTTTAACAAAAAAAGAAGTCATAAGATCTTAACTGCTTTTCTTCTATCTCTTCTAGTTTACGAGATACCCTGCAAAACACACCAATTTGGGACACCCTGTACATATAGCAACACAATTCTGCAAATCAAGACCATATTTATTTAGTGTATGTAAGACTGTTTTTGCTAATACATCGCCAGACAACACTGGTTCTTTCGTGAAATCATCATAATTTTCCTTATGACAGTCTAGAAACTCAATAAAGTCCTCTCGCATATGGCAATTATCTAAATCAAGCTGATCAACATACGTAATTATGAAGTACATTTGAGAGCAGTGACTAATATCAGTTGTTTCATCAAATATTATTGAGAAAAATTAGCTTTTTCTGATTTTTGTCCATATAACTTCTCTTATTTCATCACCACAAAACCCAATGATCTCATTTTGTGTGGTTTTACTTATATATGTTGCAGTGGCTGAAGAGTTCTCTAAATGATTCTGTAAAACTTGATCTCCAGCTTCTACACGGAATCGCAGTAATTCACGGAAGTTACCTTCATTGGTAGAAAGTACTCCATCGTCACGATGCACGCGTAATGGAATGTTTTGACGCCCTAAAAATATGATAGATTCAATAATTGGTTTGAGTTATTCATAATATTTCTAATGTCTTTGTGTGAGATTCGTAAGTCTTTATGAAAGATTCGACAAAAGACATACTATTTTTGTGATATAAATTATTTTCATGTGTGATTAAATCGCTATATTTCCCTAATAACTTCGGAAATGTAATCAGGGGACTGAAAACTAATCTTTGTAATTTGGTTTGTTAATGTGAACCACCAAACTTTGCGAATATAAAACAAAATTTACAATATAAGTGTGATAAATTAAAAAACCTAAAGAAGGCTTTAATGAACAGAATCTGACAGATATTGACAGTTCAAAACAATCATGACTGATCCTAATAAATACAACCTAAAACTAAGACTATAAACTATACTACATTCATCCGAGCCTTAGAAGTTATAATTAATATTTCAAACGAGAAGGAACTTTCTTTGCCCGAGACGATCTTCTTAGGCCAGTCAACCCCTCTGGCAGGGGACTGGTGGGTGGAATTATAGTTTATATAGTTTCCGTTATGTGATTCAGAAACGGTTTCTGAAGGATGTTGATGCAGGATAGGTGGAGAAGAAAGGATTCTTGTTCCAATCTCTTCTGACGTAGGATGTTGACAGTCAATCATGGGGGTGGATGGAGCTAAGTGTCTAAGTGATACAGAAGTTTCACGACCGTCAGATAATCGGACTCTTGCATATTGAGGATTTGCATCAATTAGATTGACTTCTTCGAATAAAGGTTCATATTTGTTGGTACGATTGAATCGACGAAGCAAAACAGGTCCACTCATACAAGCAGAGAGAACGATATATATACTCTCAAAAACATAAAACGATTAAATAATAAGTCCTGCGTGCGCACACTCACGGACGAAATGCAACTGAATACTGAAAACTGAAACATATCAGGAATTTCGCTCTCGAATTTTATGAATCGAACGAGGCTGGGGGGGGGGGGGGGGGGGGTAAGCACCCCCCTTTACCCCTACCTGGATCCGCCACTGCTTTTAATGCTAGAGCGTCAAAAATTATTTGAGTTACTAACCGAGATAAAAATTATCGACAGTGTTTTCGGTAACTTAATTCGACTGGGGAGCTCAAAATAAACAAAAACCCAATATCATTGATAGGTATGAGTTTTGTGACTAGATTATAAAATATTTATTTAGAGCAAAAAAAATTTTTGGTCAAACTCAAATATCGTTTTTGAGCCTCAAAAACTATAAAATAGCAGAGGTAGCAGGTCATATTAATTTAGATCCTACAACAAGTAGAGGAAAATTGGCCGAAGAATCTGGTTTTTCGCACACTACCGTTCGTAGGGTTTTGAAACATCATAAATTTCAACCCTACAAGATACATTTGGTACAGGAAATAAATGAAGATGACCCAGACAGACGACTACAGTTTTGTGAGATTATGACTGACAAAATAAATACTAATGCAAACTTTTTATTCAATATTTGTTTTTCGGATGAATGTTCCTTTTTTGTAAGTGGTATTCCACGAAACACATACCCAACATCCTCTTAAATTAAACGTGTGGGCAGAACTTTATGGGGATCGTATTGTTGGGCCATTTTTCATTGATGGCCCTCACAGATATAATCGAAAATGATAATAGGTACCTACTTAGGTTTCCAACAAGACGACGCACTTCTACATTACAGTAGAGCTGTAAGGCTATATCCTAATGAACGATTTCCTAGACAATGGATTGGATGGAGAGGCTTTATTGAATGGCCTGCAAGAACCCCCGATTTAACAGCCCTCGATTTTTTTTGTGGGGTTATTTGAAGAGCAAAATTTATAAAACCGAACCCGCTTCGTTGGAAGAACTAAGACGACGAATAGTACATGAATGCAGTCTTATAACTCCTGAAATGCTTCAAAACGTTCGACGTAATTTCGAACAGCGACTACAATTTTATGGAAGTCGATGGACACCATTTTCAACATCTAATCCATTAATTCGATATTATTATATCATAACTTCTAAATTAGTTAATTTTCGTTATAGTATTACAATTAATTATTATATTGTTTTTGCAATATTTGTTCTAATTTACTTTTGATGTGACAGAAAAAATGACACTATAGCAAACCATAGGCGTTGCATTTCATTTTTAAGAGGTGTTGTACTATAAATCAATGGTATGGTATAAATATCGAAAACAATCGTGGACGATCATTATGTCTGAATACTCCATCTAAATGCCTTTCTAATGATGTGCCGCACATGGTATATTCCCTATTTAAAAATAATGGGTTGGTAACAGATGCCTGTATCGTGAAAATGTGTCCCCCTTAGAACAAAAATCGACGTGTTTCCTAATTTCCTTAAAATCTAAGGAATACTGCCAAATATTGGGGTGGACTGTTTTCTGTGGCCCACTCTGTATATTCATTAAATCCGAAATTTTAGTAACTCGACAGGCTCTTCAGTAGACACTACTCTCTCTCTCCATTCTCTCTAACGTTTCGGGTTGGCCTCCCCTAGTAATCGCGACTATTCCGGAAATTTTTCTGTTGGCTATAATAACGTTCAAGTAATATTTTTTTAATGTTATACTTCTCCAGATTGTATTTCTTTTACTCCAACATGACAACTATGCAAGATAGGGAGTAAGCATGTATTGCACCTCGCACGCCTAGCAGGTGTTATTGTCAGATTCAGCGATAATTTGATATACGAACTCGGAAATGCGCGCACGGTGTTGTTTTCTTGAATTAATTTCACATTCTCTAGAACACGATTTCAGATACAATGCTCTTTTCGAAACCAATTTATTTACATGAACCGTTACTGTTTCGTACAAAGTTTGTTTTATCATGAAAAATAAATAAATTAACGTACGTTGGGGACACTAAAATCTTGGAGTGTACTATTTGCCTCAGTTACGCCAAACAATGTTTCACTTTATAAAAATTCAGATACGCACCAATTTTCAGTTTATTGTACTTTCACGTAATATTTGAGTATACAGTAACATCCTAAGATCATTAAACATAAGTGAAGTTGGAATATTTTGACATATTGTCAATAAAATATGCACACCAATTTCAATTAAGAATAGGGGCCTAAAAATGCAAAAGACCTACGTTTTTGTTACCACATACAATAAATAAACTGAAGTAAAAAGAGACAACTATTAATGTTTTTTAAAATTTTATGACAAAGTTCGGTATATGGGTTATTTTAAGAGATATCAAAAAATGTTAATAAGAAAATTAATAGATACCTTTAAGGTACATATTTTGGAATTATCTCGAACTATACAGAGTGTTGAATCACTCCGTTACAAACCAAACATGATTTTTTAAATGGGTACCCCTGTATATTTTACTGAATTCGGATTGCTCACATTTTTTGAAGTTTTTGATATAAGCTTTTGCTACGTTATATGAAGTCCTTTAAAAGGTATGGACACTTTTATGTGAAAATCGTAGGTAAATCAACACTCTGCAGCTTTCTGTGTGTTAAAGAAAAAAAAAATTATTTTGCCCAACAGAGTTTCGTAATATGATGCAATATCTCCTTATTTTGTTTTTATAAACTTTGGGTATTTTAAACAAAAAACACCAACAACAGTCAAACGCATACAGCGAAACCTGTTGCAAGTGGCAACTTTGAGGTTATATCTACAAATATAACTTTGAAGTGGCAAAGTTAGGTGGCTGCGACTTAACCGACACTTCCAAGTGGTAAAAAAAATTTTGGTTAAGTTCCGTTCGCCACTCTTTTGATGAGCGTAACTTTAAAGCGGCACATTTTTAGTTTTTGCAACTTTAATATAGAATTTAGTTACCAACCACTTTGAAGTTTTATTTTTTTGAAACCCACCGTAAGTATAGTTTTGCAAGTCTATCTGAAGCTACGGGGCATCAGTAAAGGGCGAGGAAACATGGCCGATATCTGTTATAAACGTACCAATAGCGTACGGTACCTATTTTATAAAAGTATTAAAAATAATAATTATTATTATATAATAATTATATATATAAACTGATTTATGCTTTGCTTTAAAGGTGAGGTATTTTTCAAAACAAGGTACCTATTTGTTAAAAACAAATAATGTTAAAAATTGTACTTGAATTCAATATGGATACGAATTAATAAGATACCAAGTAAAACTGAAAATACGAAGGTAAATATTGACATTATAAACGCCACTGGGTAATCAATGTCATTCAATTGTCGAAGTGAGAGGGAAGAACACACGCACGCTCTTGCCAATTGGTTCGATCTTAACAGATATACCAACCCCGTTTACTTTTGAAGTGTAATTCAATGTCTGTCGGGGCATATAGCCCGAGAAGTAGTTGTTGTTTCTTAGTGGACGGTCTGCTCTATGGAAATTAATTTTTCTAATTTTGTAAAGCGTTTAATAGTATTGAACTATTATTTTTTGACGTCTATAGATCACGCTTTACTTATATGACAATTATTTACAGGTAACTGTAATTAAGTAAATACCTACAAAACCGAGATGGTTTTTTGTCGATATAGAATTTTGGTTTGTGATTAGATGTAGAGATGTCGCCGATATCGCACTCTTAACATTTCCTTAACTAAGGCTAATGTATTGGTGTGGTATCAACGTAGTCTCTAGTCCAGGATTATGCTCTCAGAGCTTCTGGACGAATAGCATCTACCTTGTGCTGATGAGGCGAAAAAACGCCGAAACCGGTCCACAAGTGATGTTATTCCTTCTAATCGCAAACCAGAATGGTTGGTTCTATCTTAACAGATATACCAACCCCGTTTACTTTTGAAGTGTAATTCAATGTCTGTCGGGGCATATAGCCCGAGAAGTAGTTGTTGCTTCTTAGTGGACGGTCTGCTCTTTGGAAATTAATTTTTCTAATTTTGTAAAGCGTTTAATAGTATTGAACTATTATTTTTTGACGTCTATAAATCACGCTTTACTTATATGACAATTATTTACAGGTGACTGTAATTAAGTAAATGAAAAAATAATGTTAATAGACAAAATCCAATGAAACAAGCACATTAAAGAACTAAAGTTTAATCATCATTGACATATTGTTTATAATAAAAAGTCCATTTTCTAATTATTATCACTACATACTTAGCACTTTAGGTTTTTCATAGTTAAACGTGGCAATATCGACCGCATTCCTTTCACAGCTTCAGTTATGTTTGCCAAACTTTATATTCTAATAATGCTCAAAGATTGAAAAGTCGTCTAAAAACTAATTCCGTGTGCAACTCTTTTTTAAAATGATTTGACATATTTATGTGATAGCGTATCTCTTCTTAAGTCGAATGTACCCGGCAGTATAAAAATCGTGACGGGGCGAAGGGTGGGGGAGCATTTTTGTTAAAAAAATTTAAAAAAACAATTTATTCCCCAAGACGAGTTCTATCAACTGGTTAACAGCGGATCCTCTAGTATCAAAGGAAACTAACAAAAAAAAAGTTTATTTTTAAAAATTACATAAGTTTAAATGGACAATGAATTTTATTTCTGTGATTTGTGGCTAAACGGTAGCGTTTGAAAGACACTTTTCAATTGTTATTAATCGCCATTGCGGGGAAACAAACACTCCAATCAAAAAATACCCTAAAACATAGAAAATAGCCCTTTCTTTTCTGCTTCTAATGGTTTGTTGTTTGCTAAAATCGGCTAAATAATAAGCGATAAACTTAATTTTAATTAGGAGGATGTTACTAAAAGATGCGGCGCACGCTGCCCGCTATTTCCCAAATGTATGCAACTCTCTTTTTAGATATTCTAATCGTGATTTTTAGTTCTTAGTCATAAAGGAACTCTTTTAGTTCACCATAAAATGTTACTTTAGTTAAAAAGTTCTTAAAATGGGCTAAAATAATTAGAACATCAGTATCTACAATACTTCTAGTGAAGCTTTCAGATTTAGCTGACATTATATGCAATAGTATTCGTGTGTCTGCCTCTTCATGAGTTGAATAGAGTATTTCAGTATTGTCCAGGGAATAGTTTGCTTTGTGGTCAATAATATTTCCGAACCCTCCAATTGTTATAAATTTTATGTTACATTTTAAAGAATGCTTTTTAACTAAAGAAGTAAGGATAAAGACAGATATTAAAGAAGCTAAGCTGTTTATTCCTGTATACAAAATAAATCTTCAGTCGAACTTATTAAAAAGTTTACCAGTCAATTTACTGGACTGGTAAAAAAATCATGTTGGAAAATATTTTTATCCCATCACGCATTTCTAAAAGACGTAGGAACTTCGGAAATGGTGGACACCTTCTTCAAACAAAAGCAAACGTTTGTTCTAAAACTCTATACACACAGTGTGACGTTGACTGCATAGATACTCTAAGAGGTATTTTAGCTTCTTTTAGAAGTATCCGTAAATTACCTCCAACTATTGCATTGTTAGAGGGTAAACTACAAGACACACATTTAGTTACGTAGTTTAGAATCTAAACCTGCCACTTTGGACCCTTGATACTAGAGGATCCGCTTTTAACCAGTTGATAGAACTCGCATTGGAGAATAAATTTTTTTTGACAAAAATGCTCCCTCACCCTTCTCCCCGTCACTATTTTTATACTGCCGGGTACACTTGACTCAGAAAACGATACACTATCATCTGAATAGGTCAAATCATTTTAAAATAAAACTGCACACAGGTTGACCGATAGAGACCAAAGTGCACTATACTAATATTTGCAACCATTTTTAAGACCGTCATTATTCTGAAAAATAAACGCGACATTCAAAAAACTTTTTTTCATCAGTACCGCTTCAAATGTAGGAAAGCCCATATATTTTTAAGTGACCAAGATTGTTAAAAAACTTTGTTTGATACATCTGGGTATATAGACATCAAAAAATAATAGTTCAATACTAATAAACGCTTTACAAAATTAGAAAAATTAATTTCCAAAGAGCAGACCGTCCACTAAGAAGCAACAACTACTTTTCGGGCTATATGCCCCGACAGACATTGAATTACATTTCTAAAGTAAACAGATATGCCGAAACCACAAGTGATGTTATTCCTTCTAATCGCAAACCAGAATGGTTGGTTCTATCTTAACAGATATACCAACCCCGTTTGCTTTAGAAGTGTAATTAAATGTCTGTCGGGGCATATAGCCCGAGAAGTAGTTGTTGCTTCTTAGTAGACGGTCTGCTCTTTGGAAATTTATTTTTCTAATTTTGTTATAATAGTATTGAACTATTATTTTTTGACGTCTATAGATCACGCTTTACTAATATGACAATTATTCACAGGTAACTTTAATTAAGTAAATATCTGAGTACAAAATTTCAAAGACGAAAAATTCACAAATTTTTGACTTTTTTCGAGCTAGGAAGCCTATATTTAACAGTGAATTTTCAATCGTTGAAACTTTTACGCCTTCCAACTTTACTTAGACTACCAGTCATGTCGAATTATAGAAAACGCAAGGAAAATGCTACTTGGTTGGTCTCTGTTTTGAAAAAATTAAGTTCATTTGTTGTTTTAACAACTTAAGGTTAAATCCTGAGAAAGTAGTGGTGGTTTTCAAATTGCAATTTATAATGCACTCAGAAACAATTGCATTTACAAAAAAAAACGAATCCATATTTTTTCTTGTACAATTTCCTACTCTTTCGATTAGTGATAACAAAATTGTGTAAAAAATAATACTTTGCAAAAAGAAAACTAGAATATAATGTACTTTCCTTTTCAACTTTCAACATACCATTTTAAATTAAAATGTGTGTTTATAATACGCCAAATATTTTTATCCTACAAACTTTTTAACTACAGAATATGTATGCTTAATAAAACCTCCATTGAAATTCCTTTCAATTCTGAAGCAAGATCTGAGATCGAAGCGACTACTTTTAACACTACAAGCGTTAATAAAGTGTAAGTCGTGATCGCCTCTTCTTAAAACTTTTGAACAAACATAGAACAAATTAGAATAAGTCGATCGTCCCTGTGAGAAAGAGATGAAGCAAAGAGAGAAAGAGAAGGAAATATTTAAAGATTCTCTATATCACGAAGTGTTAAATACAAAAATATCTGTTACAATGGTTTTAGGTGCAAGTATAGCTAAAAGCTTAAGCTTTATAGATGTTGCCAAGTTGTACAATGTTTTTACTTTTTGTCGTCCCGTTTTGTAACCTAAAAATCTATATAAACGTCACGAGATAGTCTTGGGAAATTGTTCTTAAATTTTCAAAAACAATAGATCATTCCAAAATACATGACTTTGACAGATCGGCCATATCGTGCTGGATTAGTTGGAGTTGAACCTTGTGTGTTTGTGTTTTATGAACAAAAATTTACTCAACTAGGTACACTAACTAACCTTCGATAGAATGTCGAGAACAAATACGCCAAGTTTAAAGTTGAAAACAGCCGGAAATCGAAAAAAATATACCTTATCTCCTTCTCCCCGCATTCCACACTTAACAACACAAACAAAACGATGGCATTTTAAAAAACTTCAAGAACTAATTTTTGATTAAAGTCTGTTTACCAGTAAACAATGAAAACTAAATAGAACGTGTGCCATCCAGCACAATATGGTCGAACTGTCAGTGACGTTATTCTGAAATGGTCTATAGAGATTCCACGTGGGTTACCAAAGTTGGAACTACCACCTAACAGCTGACATTTTTTTTTTTTTTTTTTTTCGAACATGATTTTACTTTTAATTTAATCCTTATTGGATTTTCCAGAGAAAATTTGAAAATTTGAAGAATTCTCAAAAATTTCTCAAAGACAAGCTTTTTGATCTACCCTGGTATAGGAATATTTTTTCCTCTTCAGGGTTTAACATTTAATTTAATTTTAATTGCAAGTGAATTTAAGGTCGCGGTAGGGTCAGCTGTGGCTGTCACCCAAAGGATGGCCATTTGGTTAATTTCCGCAATGTATCGCAGTTCCGATCATTGCGGAAATTAAAATGCAGGGAAAATACCACAGAAAACCTGCATTCATCATCCCGACAGCTGACATAATGGAAAGTTCCTTTTATAACTACGAGATTGCGCACTGCTTTATTTGGGAAAATTTCCGAAAAAAATTAGTGACACTGTTGGGAAATGTATTTGCATTATTTACATAGATTGATTCATAAATATTTTTATTCACGACTATTTGATAATGTTCACATTTTACGTGTGCTTCTTCAAGTATAAAGACGTGTACATTATTCACCAGTGAATAATAGGTGTGGATAATGAACAGGTCACATTACATGGATAAATAGGACCTATATTGAAGATTATTTATAAACAAATGTCACAATATAATAAATAAAAGTTGTCACCGCGTTCAGGATTCGAACCCTATGCCTACAATTCTTCATTTCACGATGTCAGAACTCTAAACCACTACGCTACGAAGACATATACAGAGTTCGGCAAAAGTCCGGGACAGGACAAGTATTGAAGAAAATATAAAATTTTTGAAAAATCTTTTTATACCACAAATTTTACTTCAACTTGAACTATAATTTGGAAATATTTTAAAATATACAGGGTGTTCCAGTTTTGCGTACCGAACTAAACTTTTTTTTTCAAATGGATCTTTGGCTATCTAATGGCAGATTTAAAAAGATCACGTCTTAAGGCTTCAGAAAATATTGGGTTTTGCTATCCTATACCGAGTGGTTATTTCATAAAATGTCTCTAAGTGGATAGTGATTTTTCTGTGAAAGTGGCTATATCTTTTTAACCACTCGGTATAGGATAGCAAAACCCAATATTTTCTGAAGGCTTAAGACGTGATCTTTTTAAATCTGTCATTAGATAGCCAAAGATCCATTTGAAAAAAAAAGTTTATAATAATAGAGCTCCACCCCTACAATGTTTATAATTTTTTTACACGCTTTATATTAGCTTCAATTGTATGTTTGTTTGTTTGTAACGCAACCTTTAAACTCGATTCTTACCTACTTAAATCTCTCAGGTTGATTCGAAAATTTGCACACTCGACAAGCACCGATGACAATACAATATAGTAGTAAAATATAGGGTATTATTAAATCTTAAACTTGTATAAAAATAAATTCATGAGGTATATTATCGTTTTTGCTTGAAACATCCTACTAGAGCTGATATACTTACAGGTTGCCGTGGCTCAGTTGGTTAAAGCGAATGTCTTGTGAACAGGAGATCACGAGTTCGAATCTCACCGCGACCTCACGGATAAATTTTTTTTAATTGTTATATACTCAGCGAAGCTAAATAAATTATAGTTTAGTTTTTATAATTCAATATACAGTGTGATTGATTAGTGTGATAAAGCTCAGTAGGTCTGTTATCATAGAAGATACCGATAAAAGTAATATATAAAAATTGTAGATAGCTTTGCGCTTCATATTCATAAATGTTACCATAACGATGCCTTTTTTATTTTAAAATATGTTATAAACGTATACATTTTTGACGGTATTATAAGATACTCGCAGATCCGACAGACGTTGTCCTGTCCTAACATTGTCAATAAGATATGCAAGCGGTCGTTTTCTGCCCGCTGAGTGGAGTGTCAGAGTAACTTCTGTTTATTTCAAACTTACGATACCTATACAGAAACTTTAAATTTCAATTTACCACCATTTTTTGTTCTGAAGTGGAATTTTTTTAAATAATTTTTTCCCGTGCAATAACAAATCAAACACCATGAAAATCGGTCCAGCCGTTAAAAGTGTTCCAGCACACCCGACTAAATAAGATATTATGCAAGCGGTCGTTCTCTGCCCGTTGAGTGAAATGTCAGAGTTGCTTTTGTTTATTTCAAACTTCTATAAATGCCATCCTTGCAATTAGCTAATATCCAAGTAACGATACCTATACTAAAATTTTAAATTTTAATTTACCACCATTTTTTGTCAAAAGTAGAATTTTTTAAAATAATTTTTACCCGCTGAGTGGAGTCTCAGAGTAGCTTTTGTTTATTTCAAACTTCTATAAATGCCATCCTCACAATTAGCTAATCTCCAACTAATGATACATATACAAAAATTTTAAATTTTAATTCACCGCCATTTTTTGTCCAAAGTAGAATTTTTTTAAATAAAGTATCCTATGTTCGTCTCCTGGTTCTAAGCTACAGCCCCACCAATTTTCAGCCAAATCGGTTCAGCCGTTCTTGAGTTGGGTAATAAATAGTGTAACTAACACGACTTTTATATATATTATAGTCAATATATGAAAGTGGGCATTATATATTCTGTCTAGCCCGTATATATATATTGCCTGAACTGCTCCACTAGATATGAAATAAGGCAAAAATTATAAACTGACTAGTTCTAGTTCTTTGTTTTTAACCGCCAGGAGATTTTATAGTTGTAGTTTTTATCGAGAAGGAAAATAATTGAAGAAGCTATACAGAAGGGGAAGGGTAAATAGAATGGTTATTTTTCCTTCCCCTTCTTGAAAAATTAACTAATGATCTGTTTTAACCAAGACAGAAATTCTAAATAGAGGGGGACATCGAAATAATTATTTTATTTGCCATTCTTCGAACATCCTTAAAAACAGAAATACAGTTTTATATATTTCCTTGTGTACCTTTTTACTTTTACTTTTTCATTAAAATACTCAAAAAGGCAAATAAATAAGGTTTTCAAAATAATATACTTTTATATTCACTTCTAGGACGGCCGGAATATATAAATATTAATCGTAGATATGATAAACAACTTTACTTGTTTAACGGGGTGACTAATGGGGGTGACGAATAAATTTTGTCGATTTATATTCAGTAGCGTGTTGACTTTCGAATAGGAAATATCGGAAATATCGTTCGAAATTAACGTGTATCGTGAAGTGTAGTGAATAGTGCCCATATGGATTACTTGGATTACAATCTGATACATTTACAGTAAGTTTTCATTTTATTGACTGGTACTTATTGGTAATACTGTTTTTTTAAATATTTTAAATTACCTACGAACAATTTTATTACTATAAACAATTGTTTTTAATATAAAAACGAAGTATTTTACAATTGTTTATTAGATTTTAAATTTGCTACAATCCATTTTTGCTCTCTCTTACTATTTTTGTATACCAAAATATTTAAAATACTGAAAAGGGGGCCTGTAAGTATTCCTAGCTATGACAAATTGTTCATATATACGTGGTTAGTCATGATAAACTGTAGATATTTCTACCTCGTATTGGGGCTCCTATAGGAAATATTAAATGACAATTTATATGTGTATGCTGCCATTGTTTCTTAATATACAGAATTGATATATATTGTTTATTTATAATCCATTTTTGCATCTTTTTAATGTTTTTTTATACCAAAATACTCAAAATTCTAAAAAGTCGGCCGGTATATATTCCTAGCTATGGGAGGTTAGTTCTGATAAACTGTACATATACTTCTACCTCGTATTGGGGCTCCTATGGGAAATATTAAAAGACAATTAAACTGTGTCCCGTTCCATTTTGTTTATTTACATACAGGGTCTTTAAAAATTAGTTAATTTTACTCATATAAAAGTTTAGCAGAATAGATTCAGAAAAATATATTAATTTTTGTACAAATGTTCAATTTTTAATAACTAATAACATTGTTTAATTAAACAATGCTAATAATCTTAATTCGTGTTATATTTTGAATAATACAACTGGTTTACTTAATTTTTAAAACCGATTTTCAAGAGAAAAAAGCTGTTTTGAATAATAAAACATCACCCTGTATAATATGTATTCAGTAATCTATAGGTATTTGCATTTTATCGAATTCTCTGACTTTTCTGATACTTTTACTCAAAATTAAAACCTACAGTAGGTTCTACCGTTGAGTGAAAAAATAGATCTACACATACTTTTTTCATAAACAGCTAAGCTATACTCTTGTGTATTCTCATATTTAAATATCTGGTTCTTTTTTAATGAAAATAAAATATTTTCCTCAATTTAAAAAAGATCAAACTGTATTTTTTTGTCGAAACAATATTCTGAGAACTCGATAAATTGACAATTGTATGCTTATTTAGTACCACCCGTCCATCCTATATATCTAAAGGAAAACTTATTATTTATTATCTATTTGTATACTTTCTAAAATCTTGATAAAGGTTTTCAAAAACCAAATACAAGTTGAAATTTTATATTTGACATACCCCGTAGGAGAATCAATTCGAGGTAGGAATATGTACAGTTCCCCATGACTCATCTTAAATAACAGAATTTTCTTTAATATTTTATACTACATACAGGGTGTTTCTGAATTTATGCGAAAAAATTCAGGTGGTGATTGCCTGTATGAAATTATAATAGGTCTTTCATATGAAAAAATTTCCTCACTCCACTCCCTTCCGAGATATCACCTCTAGAAAGAGGATGAGTGAAATTGTTTTTATTTCTGTTTTCTCAAATTTAAGTAAAGATGGAAACTTTAAATTTTGTAAATTTCGTGCAATCGCAATTACTAACCACCGGTATTTTCTCAACATTCCTGTTACATTATAATGGAGTGAAATTATCAACCCTTACTTTATTTAATATCAAATTTTTTTTCGAGATTGAGTTTTGTGAAATAAAAATATTATTTAAAATCTCTATTATATTGAAAAACTTTTTTTACTCTTTTTTTTTTCATAGATACAGTAGATTTAGAAATTTCATTTTTTTTCTCCGAATCTATTGAATCTAGGAAAAAACTTCAAGAGTAAAAAAAGTTTTTCAAGACAATAGAGATTTTAAATAATATTTTTATTTCACAAAACTCAATCTCGAAAAAATATTTGATATTAAATAAAGTAAGGGTTGATAATTTATTTCACTCCCTTATAATTTAACAGGAATGTTGAGAAAATACCGATGGTTAGTAATTGCGAGTGCAAGAAATTTACAAAATTTAAAGTTTCCATCTTTACTTAAATTTTAGAAAAAAAAAATCTCAATTTTATTCAGGGTGATATGGGGTGGGAGGGGGACTAGGAGATTTTGTCATAGGAACGACTTATCATAATTTTATACGGGAAATCACCTTCTGTATTTTTGCACCTAAATTTAGGAACACACTGTATACATAAATAATTTTTTAATGCTGATTTTAAACTAACGAACTTATAATAATTTTACAAACTGCGTATTTTAATTTAATGCCCAAGATTCCTTTAGCTGAAATAACAAGCAAAAAAATTATTATACAGGATGATTCTTTATAAAATGACCCTAGATGCCTTTGTTTTTTTAATCGTAAATGATTTTGTTTTTTAGAAAACATGATTTTCTGAAATTATTAGTTTAGTTAAATTATTTTGAATCGTTCTTTAATAATATAATTCTTTTATTATTTGTTTTAGGTTTCGTAAAGTATTGGTCTACTCCAAAGGAGTGTGAGTATACAGTAATTCTCAATTTCTATCAAATGACATCATAACTCAGTATCATTCTGCCTTTCTTTTACAAATTGGTACTTTTTTCGAAAGACATAGGTAAGCTATGTCAATCCGAAAATTTTCTAAATACTATGCCTTTCGATAATAAGTTGGTACTTTTCAAAAGACATAGGTAAGCTATGTCAATCCGAACATTTTCTAAATACTGTTCCTTTCGTTAATAAGTTGGTACTTTTCAAAAGACATAGGTAAGCTATGTCAATCCGAAAATTTTCTAAATACTATGCCTTTCGTTAATAAGTTGGTACTTTTCAAAAGACATAGGTAAGCTATGTCAATCCGAACATTTTCTAAATACTGTTCCTTTCGTTAATAAGTTGGTACTTTTCAAAAGACATAGGTAAGCTATGTCAATCCGAAAATTTTCTAAATACTATGCCTTTCGATAAAAAGTTGGTACTTTTCAAAAGACATAGGTAAGCTATGTCAATCCGAAAATTTTCTAAATACTATGCCTTTCGTTAATAAGTTGGTACTTTTCAAAAGACATAGGTAAGCTATGTCAATCCGAACATTTTCTAAATACTGTTCCTTTCGTTAATAAGTTGGTACTTTTCAAAAGACATAGGTAAGCTATGTCAATCCGAAAATTTTCTAAATACTATGCCTTTCGATAATAAGTTGGTACTTTTCGAAAGACATAGGTAAGCTATGTCAATCCGAACATTTTCTAAATACTGTTCCTTTCGTTAATAAGTTGGTACTTTTCAAAAGACATAGGTAAGCTATGTCAATCCGAACATTTTCTAAATACTGTTCCTTTCGTTAATAAGTTGGCACTTTTCAAAAGACATAGATAAGCTATGTCAATCCGAAAATTTTCTAAATACTATGCCTTTCGATAATAAGTTGGTACTTTTCAAAAGACATAGGTAAGCTATGTCAATCCGAACATTTTCTAAATACTGTTCCTTTCGTTAATAAGTTGGTACTTTTCAAAAGACATAGGTAAGCTATGTCAATCCGAACATTTTCTAAATACTGTTCCTTTCGTTAATAAGTTGGTACTTTTCAAAAGACATAGGTAAGCTATGTCAATCCGAAAATTTTCTAAATACTATGCCTTTCGTTAATAAGTTGGTACTTTTCAAAAGACATAGGTAAGCTATGTCAATCCGAAAATTTTCTAAATACTATGCCTTTCGATAATAAGTTGGTACTTTTCAAAAGACATAGGTAAGCTATGTCAATCCGAACATTTTCTAAATACTGTTCCTTTCGTTAATAAGTTGGTACTTTTCAAAAGACATAGGTAAGCTATGTCAATCCGAAAATTTTCTAAATACTATGCCTTTCGTTAATAAGTTGGTACTTTTCAAAAGACATAGGTAAGCTATGTCAATCCGAACATTTTCTAAATACTGTTCCTTTCGTTAATAAGTTGGTACTTTTCAAAAGACATAGGTAAGCTATGTCAATCCGAACATTTTCTAAATATTGTTCCTTTCGTTAATAAGTTGGTACTTTTCAAAAGACATAGGTAAGCTATGTCAATCCGAACATTTTCTAAATACTGTTCCTTTCGATAATAAGTTGGTACTTTTCAAAAGACATAGGTAAGCTATGTCAATCCGAAAATTTTCTAAATACTATGCCTTTCGTTAATAAGTTGGTACTTTTCAAAAGACATAGGTAAGCTATGTCAATCCGAACATTTTCTAAATACTGTTCCTTTCGTTAATAAGTTGGTACTTTTCAAAAGACATAGGTAAGCTATGTCAATCCGAAAATTTTCTAAATACTATGCCTTTCGTTAATAAGTTGGTACTTTTCAAAAGACATAGGTAAGCTATGTCAATCCGAACATTTTCTAAATACTGTTCCTTTCGTTAATAAGTTGGTACTTTTCAAAAGACATAGGTAAGCTATGTCAATCCGAAAATTTTCTAAATACTATGCCTTTCGATAATAAGTTGGTACTTTTCAAAAGACATAGGTAAGCTATGTCAATCCGAACATTTTCTAAATACTGTTCCTTTCGTTCATAAGTTGGTACTTTTCTAAAGACATAGGTAAGCTATGTCAATCCGAACATTTTCTAAATACTGTTCCTTTCGTTAATAAGTTGGTACTTTTCAAAAGACATAGGTAAGCTATGTCAATCCGAAAATTTTCTAAATACTATGCCTTTCGTTAATAAGTTGGTACTTTTCAAAAGACATAGGTAAGCTATGTCAATCCGAACATTTTCTAAATACTGTTCCTTTCATTAATAAGTTGGTACTTTTCAAAAGACATAGGTAAGCTATGTTAATCGGAACATTTTCTAAATACTGTTCCTTTCGTTAATAAATTGGTACTTTTCAAAAGACATAGATAAGCTATGTCAATCCGAAAATTTTCTAAATACTATGCCTTTCGATAATAAGTTGGTACTTTTCAAAAGACATAGGTAAGCTATGTCAATCCGAACATTTTCTAAATACTGTTCCTTTCGTTAATAAGTTGGTACTTTTCAAAAGACATAGGTAAGCTATGTCAATCCGAACATTTTCTAAATACTATGCCTTTCGTTAATAAGTTGGTACTTTTCAAAAGACATAGGTAAGCTATGTCAATCCGAACATTTTCTAAATACTGTTCCTTTCGTTAATAAGTTGGTACTTTTCAAAAGACATAGGTAAGCTATGTCAATCCGAAAATTTTCTAAATACTATGCCTTTCGATAATAAGTTGGTACTTTTCAAAAGACATAGGTAAGCTATGTCAATCCGAAAATTTTCTAAATACTATGCCTTTCGTTAATAAGTTGGTACTTTTCAAAAGACATAGGTAAGCTATGTCAATCCGAACATTTTCTAAATACTGTTCCTTTCGTTAATAAGTTGGTACTTTTCAAAAGACATAGGTAAGCTATGTCAATCCGAAAATTTTCTAAATACTATGCCTTTCGATAATAAGTTGGTACTTTTCAAAAGACATAGGTAAGCTATGTCAATCCGAACATTTTCTAAATACTGTTCCTTTCGTTAATAAGTTGGTACTTTTCAAAAGACATAGGTAAGCTATGTCAATCCGAACATTTTCTAAATACTGTTCCTTTCGTTAATAAGTTGGTACTTTTCAAAAGACATAGGTAAGCTATGTCAATCCGAAAATTTTCTAAATACTATGCCTTTCGTTAATAAGTTGGTACTTTTCAAAAGACATAGGTAAGCTATGTCAATCCGAAAATTTTCTAAATACTATGCCTTTCGTTAATAAGTTGGTACTTTTCAAAAGACATAGGTAAGCTATGTCAATCCGAACATTTTCTAAATACTATGCCTTTCGATAATAAGTTGGTACTTTTCAAAAGACATAGGTAAGCTATGTCAATCCGAACATTTTCTAAATACTGTTCCTTTCGTTAATAAGTTGGTACTTTTCAAAAGACATAGGTAAGCTATGTCAATCCGAACATTTTCTAAATACTGTTCCTTTCGTTAATAAGTTGGTACTTTTCAAAAGACATAGGTAAGCTATGTCAATCCGAAAATTTTCTAAATACTATGCCTTTCGATAATAAGTTGGTACTTTTCAAAAGACATAGGTAAGCTATGTCAATCCGAACATTTTCTAAATACTGTTCCTTTCGTTAATAAGTTGGTACTTTTCAAAAGACATAGGTAAGCTATGTCAATCCGAACATTTTCTAAATACTGTTCCTTTCGTTAATAAGTTGGTACTTTTCAAAAGACATAGGTAAGCTATGTCAATGCGAAAATTTTCTAAATACTATGCCTTTCGTTAATAAGTTGGTACTTTTCAAAAGACATAGGTAAGCTATGTCAATCCGAAAATTTTCTAAATACTATGCCTTTCGTTAATAAGTTGGTACTTTTCAAAAGACATAGGTAAGCTATGTCAATCCGAAAATTTTCTAAATACTATGCCTTTCGTTAATAAGTTGGTACTTTTCAAAAGACATAGGTAAGCTATGTCAATCCGAAAATTTTCTAAATACTATGCCTTTCGTTAATAAGTTGGTACTTTTCAAAAGACATAGGTAAGCTATGTCAATCCGAACATTTTCTAAATACTGTTCCTTTCGTTAATAAATTGGTACTTTTCAAAAGACATAGGTAAGCTATGTCAATCCGAAAATTTTCTAAATACTATGCCTTTCGATAATAAGTTAGTACTTTTCAAAAGACATAGGTAAGCTATGTCAATCCGAAAATTTTCTAAATACTATGCCTTTCGTTAATAAGTTGGTACTTTTCAAAAGACATAGGTAAGCTATGTCAATCCGAACATTTTCTAAATACTGTTCCTTTCGTTAATAAGTTGGTACTTTTCAAAAGACATAGGTAAGCTATGTCAATCCGAAAATTTTCTAAATACTATGCCTTTCGTTAATAAGTTGGTACTTTTCAAAAGACATAGGTAAGCTATGTCAATCCGAACATTTTCTAAATACTGTTCCTTTCGTTAATAAGTTGGTACTTTTCAAAAGACATAGGTAAGCTATGTCAATCCGAACATTTTCTAAATACTGTTCCTTTCGTTAATAAGTTGGTACTTTTCAAAAGACATAGGTAAGCTATGTCAATCCGAACATTTTCTAAATACTGTTCCTTTCGTTAATAAGTTGGTACTTTTCAAAAGACATAGGTAAGCTATGTCAATCCGAAAATTTTCTAAATACTATGCCTTTCGTTAATAAGTTGGTACTTTTCAAAAGACATAGGTAAGCTATGTCAATCCGAACATTTTCTAAATACTATGCCTTTCGATAATAAGTTGGTACTTTTCAAAAGACATAGGTAAGCTATGTCAATCCGAACATTTTCGAAATACTATGCCTTTCGATAATAAGTTGGTACTTTTCAAAAGACATAGGTAAGCTATGTCAATCCGAACATTTTCTAAATACTGTTCCTTTCGTTAATAAATTGGTACTTTTCAAAAGACATAGGTAAGCTATGTCAATCCGAAAATTTTCTAAATACTATGCCTTTCGATAATAAGTTGGTACTTTTCAAAAGACATAGGTAAGCTATGTCAATCCGAACATTTTCTAAATACTGTTCCTTTCGTTAATAAGTTGGTACTTTTCAAAAGACATAGGTAAGCTATGTCAATCCGAACATTTTCTAAATACTGTTCCTTTCGTTAATAAGTTGGTACTTTTCAAAAGACATAGGTAAGCTATGTCAATCCGAAAATTTTCTAAATACTATGCCTTTCGATAATAAGTTGGTACTTTTCAAAAGACATAGGTAAGCTATGTCAATCCGAACATTTTCTAAATACTGTTCCTTTCGTTAATAAGTTGGTACTTTTCAAAAGACATAGGTAAGCTATGTCAATCCGAACATTTTCTAAATACTGTTCCTTTCGTTAATAAGTTGGTACTTTTCAAAAGACATAGGTAAGCTATGTCAATCCGAACATTTTCTAAATACTGTTCCTTTCGTTAATAAGTTGGTACTTTTCAAAAGACATAGGTAAGCTATGTCAATCCGAAAATTTTCTAAATACTATGCCTTTCGTTAATAAGTTGGTACTTTTCAAAAGACATAGGTAAGCTATGTCAATCCGAAAATTTTCTGAATACTATGCCTTTCGTTAATAAGTTGGTACTTTTCAAAAGACATAGGTAAGCTATGTCAATCCGAACATTTTCTAAATACTATGCCTTTCGATAATAAGTTGGTACTTTTCAGAAGACATAGATAAGCTATGTCAATCCAAAAATTTTCTAAATACTGTTCCTTTCGTTAATAAGTTGGTACTTTTCAAAAGACATAGGTAAGCTATGTCAATCCGAACATTTTCTAAATACTGTTCCTTTCGTTAATAAGTTGGTACTTTTCAAAAGACATAGGTAAGCTATGTCAATCCGAACATTTTCTAAATACTGTTCCTTTCGTTAATAAGTTGGTACTTTTCAAAAGACATAGGTAAGCTATGTCAATCCGAAAATTTTCTAAATACTATGCCTTTCGTTAATACGTTGGTACTTTTCAAAAGACATAGGTAAGCTATGTCAATCCGAACATTTTCTAAATACTGTTCCTTTCGTTAATAAGTTGGTACTTTTCAAAAGACATAGGTAAGCTATGTCAATCCGAACATTTTCTAAATACTGTTCCTTTCGTTAATAAGTTGGTACTTTTCAAAAGACATAGGTAAGCTATGTCAATCCGAAAATTTTCTAAATACTATGCCTTTCGTTAATAAGTTGGTACTTTTCAAAAGACATAGGTAAGCTATGTCAATCCGAAAATTTTCTAAATACTATGCCTTTCGTTAATAAGTTGGTACTTTTCAAAAGACATAGGTAAGCTATGTCAATCCGAAAATTTTCTAAATACTATGCCTTTCGTTAATAAGTTGGTACTTTTCAAAAGACATAGGTAAGCTATGTCAATCCGAAAATTTTCTAAATACTATGCCTTTCGTTAATAAGTTGGTACTTTTCAAAAGACATAGGTAAGCTATGTCAATCCGAAAATTTTCTAAATACTATGACTTTCGTTAATAAGTTGGTACTTTTCAAAAGACATAGGTAAGCTATGTCAATCCGAAAATTTTCTAAATACTATGCCTTTCGATAATAAGTTGGTACTTTTCAAAAGACATAGGTAAGCTATGTCAATCCGAAAATTTTCTAAATACTATGCCTTTCGTTAATAAGTTGGTACTTTTCAAAAGACATAGGTAAGCTATGTCAATCCGAACATTTTCTAAATACTGTTCCTTTCGTTAATAAGTTGGTACTTTTCAAAAGACATAGGTAAGCTATGTCAATCCGAAAATTTTCTAAATACTATGCCTTTCGTTAATAAGTTGGTACTTTTCAAAAGACATAGGTAAGCTATGTCAATCCGAACATTTTCTAAATACTGTTCCTTTCGTTAATAAGTTGGTACTTTTCAAAAGACATAGGTAAGCTATGTCAATCCGAACATTTTCTAAATACTGTTCCTTTCGTTAATAAGTTGGTACTTTTCAAAAGACATAGGTAAGCTATGTCAATCCGAAAATTTTCTAAATACTATGCCTTTCGATAATAAGTTGGTACTTTTCAAAAGACATAGGTAAGCTATGTCAATCCGAACATTTTCTAAATACTGTTCCTTTCGTTAATAAGTTGGTACTTTTCAAAAGACATAGGTAAGCTATGTCAATCCGAACATTTTCTAAATACTGTTCCTTTCGTTAATAAGTTGGTACTTTTCAAAAGACATAGGTAAGCTATGTCAATCCGAACATTTTCTAAATACTGTTCCTTTCGTTAATAAGTTGGTACTTTTCAAAAGACATAGGTAAGCTATGTCAATCCGAAAATTTTCTAAATACTATGCCTTTCGTTAATAAGTTGGTACTTTTCAAAAGACATAGGTAAGCTATGTCAATCCGAACATTTTCTAAATACTATGCCTTTCGATAATAAGTTGGTACTTTTCAAAAGACATAGGTAAGCTATGTCAATCCGAACATTTTCGAAATACTATGCCTTTCGATAATAAGTTGGTACTTTTCAAAAGACATAGGTAAGCTATGTCAATCCGAACATTTTCTAAATACTGTTCCTTTCGTTAATAAATTGGTACTTTTCAAAAGACATAGGTAAGCTATGTCAATCCGAAAATTTTCTAAATACTATGCCTTTCGTTAATAAGTTGGTACTTTTCAAAAGACATAGGTAAGCTATGTCAATCCGAAAATTTTCTAAATACTATGCCTTTCGTTAATAAGTTGGTACTTTTCAAAAGACATAGGTAAGCTATGTCAATCCGAAAATTTTCTAAATACTATGCCTTTCGATAATAAGTTGGTACTTTTCAAAAGACATAGGTAAGCTATGTCAATCCGAACATTTTCTAAATACTGTTCCTTTCGTTAATAAGTTGGTACTTTTCAAAAGACATAGGTAAGCTATGTCAATCCGAACATTTTCTAAATACTGTTCCTTTCGTTAATAAGTTGGTACTTTTCAAAAGACATAGGTAAGCTATGTCAATCCGAAAATTTTCTAAATACTGTTCCTTTCGTTAATAAGTTGGTACTTTTCAAAAGACATAGGTAAGCTATGTCAATCCGAACATTTTCTAAATACTGTTCCTTTCGTTAATAAGTTGGTACTTTTCAAAAGACATAGGTAAGCTATGTCAATCCGAACATTTTCTAAATACTGTTCCTTTCGTTAATAAGTTGGTACTTTTCAAAAGACATAGGTAAGCTATGTCAATCCGAAAATTTTCTAAATACTATGCCTTTCGATAATAAGTTGGTACTTTTCAAAAGACATAGGTAAGCTATGTCAATCCGAACATTTTCTAAATACTGTTCCTTTCGATAATAAGTTGGTACTTTTCAAAAGACATAGGTAAGCTATGTCAATCCGAACATTTTCTAAATACTGTTCCTCTCGTTAATAAGTTGGTACTTTTCAAAAGACATAGGTAAGCTATGTCAATCCGAACATTTTCTAAATACTGTTCCTTTCGTTAATAAGTTGGTACTTTTCAAAAGACATAGGTAAGCTATGTCAATCCGAAAATTTTCTAAATACTATGCCTTTCGTTAATAAGTTGGTACTTTTCAAAAGACATAGGTAAGCTATGTCAATCCGAAAATTTTCTAAATACTATGCCTTTCGTTAATACGTTGGTACTTTTCAAAAGACATAGGTAAGCTATGTCAATCCGAACATTTTCTAAATACTGTTCCTTTCGTTAATAAGTTGGTACTTTTCAAAAGACATAGGTAAGCTATGTCAATCCGAACATTTTCTAAATACTGTTCCTTTCGTTAATAAGTTGGTACTTTTCAAAAGACATAGGTAAGCTATGTCAATCCGAAAATTTTCTAAATACTATGCCTTTCGTTAATAAGTTGGTACTTTTCAAAAGACATAGGTAAGCTATGTCAATCCGAAAATTTTCTAAATACTATGCCTTTCGTTAATAAGTTGGTACTTTTCAAAAGACATAGGTAAGCTATGTCAATCCGAAAATTTTCTAAATACTATGCCTTTCGTTAATAAGTTGGTACTTTTCAAAAGACATAGGTAAGCTATGTCAATCCGAAAATTTTCTAAATACTATGCCTTTCGTTAATAAGTTGGTACTTTTCAAAAGACATAGGTAAGCTATGTCAATCCGAAAATTTTCTAAATACTATGCCTTTCGTTAATAAGTTGGTACTTTTCAAAAGACATAGGTAAGCTATGTCAATCCGAAAATTTTCTAAATACTATGCCTTTCGATAATAAGTTGGTACTTTTCAAAAGACATAGGTAAGCTATGTCAATCCGAAAATTTTCTAAATACTATGCCTTTCGTTAATAAGTTGGTACTTTTCAAAAGACATAGGTAAGCTATGTCAATCCGAACATTTTCTAAATACTGTTCCTTTCGTTAATAAGTTGGTACTTTTCAAAAGACATAGGTAAGCTATGTCAATCCGAAAATTTTCTAAATACTATGCCTTTCGTTAATAAGTTGGTACTTTTCAAAAGACATAGGTAAGCTATGTCAATCCGAACATTTTCTAAATACTGTTCCTTTCGTTAATAAGTTGGTACTTTTCAAAAGACATAGGTAAGCTATGTCAATCCGAACATTTTCTAAATACTGTTCCTTTCGTTAATAAGTTGGTACTTTTCAAAAGACATAGGTAAGCTATGTCAATCCGAAAATTTTCTAAATACTATGCCTTTCGATAATAAGTTGGTACTTTTCAAAAGACATAGGTAAGCTATGTCAATCCGAACATTTTCTAAATACTGTTCCTTTCGTTAATAAGTTGGTACTTTTCAAAAGACATAGGTAAGCTATGTCAATCCGAACATTTTCTAAATACTGTTCCTTTCGTTAATAAGTTGGTACTTTTCAAAAGACATAGGTAAGCTATGTCAATCCGAACATTTTCTAAATACTGTTCCTTTCGTTAATAAGTTGGTACTTTTCAAAAGACATAGGTAAGCTATGTCAATCCGAAAATTTTCTAAATACTATGCCTTTCGTTAATAAGTTGGTACTTTTCAAAAGACATAGGTAAGCTATGTCAATCCGAACATTTTCTAAATACTATGCCTTTCGATAATAAGTTGGTACTTTTCAAAAGACATAGGTAAGCTATGTCAATCCGAACATTTTCGAAATACTATGCCTTTCGATAATAAGTTGGTACTTTTCAAAAGACATAGGTAAGCTATGTCAATCCGAACATTTTCTAAATACTGTTCCTTTCGTTAATAAATTGGTACTTTTCAAAAGACATAGGTAAGCTATGTCAATCCGAAAATTTTCTAAATACTATGCCTTTCGTTAATAAGTTGGTACTTTTCAAAAGACATAGGTAAGCTATGTCAATCCGAAAATTTTCTAAATACTATGCCTTTCGTTAATAAGTTGGTACTTTTCAAAAGACATAGGTAAGCTATGTCAATCCGAAAATTTTCTAAATACTATGCCTTTCGATAATAAGTTGGTACTTTTCAAAAGACATAGGTAAGCTATGTCAATCCGAACATTTTCTAAATACTGTTCCTTTCGTTAATAAGTTGGTACTTTTCAAAAGACATAGGTAAGCTATGTCAATCCGAACATTTTCTAAATACTGTTCCTTTCGTTAATAAGTTGGTACTTTTCAAAAGACATAGGTAAGCTATGTCAATCCGAAAATTTTCTAAATACTGTTCCTTTCGTTAATAAGTTGGTACTTTTCAAAAGACATAGGTAAGCTATGTCAATCCGAACATTTTCTAAATACTGTTCCTTTCGTTAATAAGTAGGTACTTTTCAAAAGACATAGGTAAGCTATGTCAATCCGAACATTTTCTAAATACTGTTCCTTTCGTTAATAAGTTGGTACTTTTCAAAAGACATAGGTAAGCTATGTCAATCCGAAAATTTTCTAAATACTATGCCTTTCGATAATAAGTTGGTACTTTTCAAAAGACATAGGTAAGCTATGTCAATCCGAACATTTTCTAAATACTGTTCCTTTCGATAATAAGTTGGTACTTTTCAAAAGACATAGGTAAGCTATGTCAATCCGAACATTTTCTAAATACTGTTCCTCTCGTTAATAAGTTGGTACTTTTCAAAAGACATAGGTAAGCTATGTCAATCCGAACATTTTCTAAATACTGTTCCTTTCGTTAATAAGTTGGTACTTTTCAAAAGACATAGGTAAGCTATGTCAATCCGAAAATTTTCTAAATACTATGCCTTTCGTTAATAAGTTGGTACTTTTCAAAAGACATAGGTAAGCTATGTCAATCCGAACATTTTCTAAATACTATGCCTTTCAATAATAAGTTGGTACTTTTCAAAAGACATAGGTAAGCTTTGTCAATCCGAACATTTTCGAAATACTATGCCTTTCGATAATAAGTTGGTACTTTTCAAAAGACATAGGTAAGCTATGTCAATCCGAACATTTTCTAAATACTGTTCCTTTCGTTAATAAATTGGTACTTTTCAAAAGACATAGGTAAGCTATGTCAATCCGAAAATTTTCTAAATACTATGCCTTTCGATAATAAGTTGGTACTTTTCAAAAGACATAGGTAAGCTATGTCAATCCGAACATTTTCTAAATACTGTTCCTTTCGTTAATAAGTTGGTACTTTTCAAAAGACATAGGTAAGCTATGTCAATCCGAACATTTTCTAAATACTGTTCCTTTCGTTAATAAGTTGGTACTTTTCAAAAGACATAGGTAAGCTATGTCAATCCGAAAATTTTCTAAATACTATGCCTTTCGATAATAAGTTGGTACTTTTCAAAAGACATAGGTGAGCTATGTCAATCCGAACATTTTCTAAATACTGTTCCTTTCGTTAATAAGTTGGTACTTTTCAAAAGACATAGGTAAGCTATGTCAATCCGAACATTTTCTAAATACTGTTCCTTTCGTTAATAAGTTGGTACTTTTCAAAAGACATAGGTAAGCTATGTCAATCCGAAAATTTTCTAAATACTATGCCTTTCGTTAATAAGTTGGTACTTTTCAAAAGACATAGGTAAGCTATGTCAATCCGAAAATTTTCTAAATACTATGCCTTTCGTTAATAAGTTGGTACTTTTCAAAAGACATAGGTAAGCTATGTCAATCCGAACATTTTCTAAATACTATGCCTTTCGTTAATAAGTTGGTACTTTTCAAAAGACATAGGTAAGCTATGTCAATCCGAACATTTTCTAAATACTGTTCCTTTCGTTAATAAGTTGGTACTTTTCAAAAGACATAGGTAAGCTATGTCAATCCGAAAATTTTCTAAATACTATGCCTTTCGATAATAAGTTGGTACTTTTCAAAAGACATAGGTAAGCTATGTCAATCCGAACATTTTCTAAATACTGTTCCTTTCGTTAATAAGTTGGTACTTTTCAAAAGACATAGGTAAGCTATGTCAATCCGAACATTTTCTAAATACTGTTCCTTTCGTTAATAAGTTGGTACTTTTCAAAAGACATAGGTAAGCTATGTCAATCCGAAAATTTTCTAAATACTATGCCTTTCGTTAATAAGTTGGTACTTTTCAAAAGACATAGGTAAGCTATGTCAATCCGAAAATTTTCTAAATACTATGCCTTTCGTTAATAAGTTGGTACTTTTCAAAAGACATAGGTAAGCTATGTCAATCCGAACATTTTCTAAATACTATGCCTTTCGATAATAAGTTGGTACTTTTCAAAAGACATAGGTAAGCTATGTCAATCCGAACATTTTCTAAATACTGTTCCTTTCGTTAATAAGTTGGTACTTTTCAAAAGACATAGGTAAGCTATGTCAATCCGAAAATTTTCTAAATACTATGCCTTTCGATAATAAGTTGGTACTTTTCAAAAGACATAGGTAAGCTATGTCAATCCGAACATTTTCTAAATAGTGTTCCTTTCGTTAATAAGTTGGTACTTTTCAAAAGACATAGGTAAGCTATGTCAATCCGAACATTTTCTAAATACTGTTCCTTTCGTTAATAAGTTGGTACTTTTCAAAAGACATAGGTAAGCTATGTCAATCCGAAAATTTTCTAAATACTATGCCTTTCGTTAATAAGTTGGTACTTTTCAAAAGACATAGGTAAGCTATGTCAATCCGAAAATTTTCTAAATACTATGCCTTTCGTTAATAAGTTGGTACTTTTCAAAAGACATAGGTAAGCTATGTCAATCCGAAAATTTTCTAAATACTATGCCTTTCGTTAATAAGTTGGTACTTTTCAAAAGACATAGGTAAGCTATGTCAATCCGAAAATTTTCTAAATACTATGCCTTTCGTTAATAAGTTGGTACTTTTCAAAAGACATAGGTAAGCTATGTCAATCCGAACATTTTCTAAATACTGTTCCTTTCGTTAATAAATTGGTACTTTTCAAAAGACATAGGTAAGCTATGTCAATCCGAAAATTTTCTAAATACTATGCCTTTCGATAATAAGTTAGTACTTTTCAAAAGACATAGGTAAGCTATGTCAATCCGAAAATTTTCTAAATACTATGCCTTTCGTTAATAAGTTGGTACTTTTCAAAAGACATAGGTAAGCTATGTCAATCCGAACATTTTCTAAATACTGTTCCTTTCGTTAATAAGTTGGTACTTTTCAAAAGACATAGGTAAGCTATGTCAATCCGAACATTTTCTAAATACTGTTCCTTTCGTTAATAAGTTGGTACTTTTCAAAAGACATAGGTAAGCTATGTCAATCCGAAAGTTTTCTAAATACTATGCCTTTCGATAATAAGTTGGTACTTTTCAGAAGACATAGGTAAGCTATGTCAATCCGAACATTTTCTAAATACTGTTCCTTTCGATAATAAGTTGGTACTTTTCAAAAGACATAGGTAAGCTATGTCAATCCGAACATTTTCTAAATACTGTTCCTTTCGTTAATAAGTTGGTACTTTTCAAAAGACATAGGTAAGCTATGTCAATCCGAACATTTTCTAAATACTGTTCCTTTCGTTAATAAGTTGGTACTTTTCAAAAGACATAGGTAAGCTATGTCAATCCGAAAATTTTCTAAATACTATGCCTTTCGTTAATAAGTTGGTACTTTTCAAAAGACATAGGTAAGCTATGTCAATCCGAACATTTTCTAAATACTATGCCTTTCGATAATAAGTTGGTACTTTTCAAAAGACATAGGTAAGCTATGTCAATCCGAACATTTTCGAAATACTATGCCTTTCGATAATAAGTTGGTACTTTTCAAAAGACATAGGTAAGCTATGTCAATCCGAACATTTTCTAAATACTGTTCCTTTCGTTAATAAATTGGTACTTTTCAAAAGACATAGGTAAGCTATGTCAATCCGAAAATTTTCTAAATACTATGCCTTTCGTTAATAAGTTGGTACTTTTCAAAAGACATAGGTAAGCTATGTCAATCCGAAAATTTTCTAAATACTATGCCTTTCGTTAATAAGTTGGTACTTTTCAAAAGACATAGGTAAGCTATGTCAATCCGAAAATTTTCTAAATACTATGCCTTTCGATAATAAGTTGGTACTTTTCAAAAGACATAGGTAAGCTATGTCAATCCGAACATTTTCTAAATACTGCTCCTTTCGTTAATAAGTTGGTACTTTTCAAAAGACATAGGTAAGCTATGTCAATCCGAACATTTTCTAAATACTGTTCCTTTCGTTAATAAGTTGGTACTTTTCAAAAGACATAGGTAAGCTATGTCAATCCGAAAATTTTCTAAATACTGTTCCTTTCGTTAATAAGTTGGTACTTTTCAAAAGACATAGGTAAGCTATGTCAATCCGAACATTTTCTAAATACTGTTCCTTTCGTTATTAAGTTGGTACTTTTCAAAAGACATAGGTAAGCTATGTCAATCCGAACATTTTCTAAATACTGTTCCTTTCGTTAATAAGTTGGTACTTTTCAAAAGACATAGGTAAGCTATGTCAATCCGAAAATTTTCTAAATACTATGCCTTTCGATAATAAGTTGGTACTTTTCAAAAGACATAGGTAAGCTATGTCAATCCGAACATTTTCTAAATACTGTTCCTTTCGATAATAAGTTGGTACTTTTCAAAAGACATAGGTAAGCTATGTCAATCCGAACATTTTCTAAATACTGTTCCTTTCGTTAATAAGTTGGTACTTTTCAAAAGACATAGGTAAGCTATGTCAATCCGAACATTTTCTAAATACTGTTCCTTTCGTTAATAAGTTGGTACTTTTCAAAAGACATAGGTAAGCTATGTCAATCCGAAAATTTTCTAAATACTATGCCTTTCGTTAATAAGTTGGTACTTTTCAAAAGACATAGGTAAGCTATGTCAATCCGAACATTTTCTAAATACTATGCCTTTCGATAATAAGTTGGTACTTTTCAAAAGACATAGGTAAGCTTTGTCAATCCGAACATTTTCGAAATACTATGCCTTTCGATAATAAGTTGGTACTTTTCAAAAGACATAGGTAAGCTATGTCAATCCGAACATTTTCTAAATACTGTTCCTTTCGTTAATAAATTGGTACTTTTCAAAAGACATAGGTAAGCTATGTCAATCCGAAAATTTTCTAAATACTATGCCTTTCGATAATAAGTTGGTACTTTTCAAAAGACATAGGTAAGCTATGTCAATCCGAACATTTTCTAAATACTGTTCCTTTCGTTAATAAGTTGGTACTTTTCAAAAGACATAGGTAAGCTATGTCAATCCGAACATTTTCTAAATACTGTTCCTTTCGTTAATAAGTTGGTACTTTTCAAAAGACATAGGTAAGCTATGTCAATCCGAAAATTTTCTAAATACTATGCCTTTCGATAATAAGTTGGTACTTTTCAAAAGACATAGGTAAGCTATGTCAATCCGAACATTTTCTAAATACTGTTCCTTTCGTTAATAAGTTGGTACTTTTCAAAAGACATAGGTAAGCTATGTCAATCCGAACATTTTCTAAATACTGTTCCTTTCGTTAATAAGTTGGTACTTTTCAAAAGACATAGGTAAGCTATGTCAATCCGAAAATTTTCTAAATACTATGCCTTTCGTTAATAAGTTGGTACTTTTCAAAAGACATAGGTAAGCTATGTCAATCCGAAAATTTTCTGAATACTATGCCTTTCGTTAATAAGTTGGTACTTTTCAAAAGACATAGGTAAGCTATGTCAATCCGAACATTTTCTAAATACTATGCCTTTCGTTAATAAGTTGGTACTTTTCAAAAGACATAGGTAAGCTATGTCAATCCGAACATTTTCTAAATACTATGCCTTTCGATAATAAGTTGGTACTTTTCAAAAGACATAGGTAAGCTATGTCAATCCGAACATTTTCTAAATACTGTTCCTTTCGTTAATAAGTTGGTACATTTCAAAAGACATAGGTAAGCTATGTCAATCCGAACATTTTCTAAATACTGTTCCTTTCGTTAATAAGTTGGTACTTTTCAAAAGACATAGGTAAGCTATGTCAATCCGAAAATTTTCTAAATACTATGCCTTTCGATAATAAGTTGGTACTTTTCAAAAGACATAGGTAAGCTATGTCAATCCGAACATTTTCTAAATACTGTTCCTTTCGTTAATAAGCTGGTACTTTTCAAAAGACATAGGTAAGCTATGTCAATCCGAACATTTTCTAAATACTGTTCCTTTCGTTAATAAGTTGGTACTTTTCAAAAGACATAGGTAAGCTATGTCAATCCGAAAATTTTCTAAATATTATGCCTTTCGTTAATAAGTTGGTACTTTTCAAAAGACATAGGTAAGCTATGTCAATCCGAAAATTTTCTGAATACTATGCCTTTCGTTAATAAGTTGGTACTTTTCAAAAGACATAGGTAAGCTATGTCAATCCGAACATTTTCTAAATACTATGCCTTTCGATAATAAGTTGGTACTTTTCAAAAGACATAGGTAAGCTATGTCAATCCGAACATTTTCTAAATACTATGCCTTTCGATAATAAGTTGGTACTTTTCAAAAGACATAGATAAGCTATGTCAATCCGAAAATTTTCTAAATACTATGCCTTTCGATAATAAGTTGGTACTTTTCAAAAGACATAGGTAAGCTATGTCAATCCGAACATTTTCTAAATACTGTTCCTTTCGTTAATAAGTTGGTACTTTTCAAAAGACATAGGTAAGCTATGTCAATCCGAAAATTTTCTAAATAATATGCCTTTCGATAATAAGTTGGTACTTTTCAAAAGACATAGGTAAGCTATGTCAATCCGAAAATTTTCTAAATACTATGCCTTTCGTTAATAAGTTGGTACTTTTCAAAAGACATAGGTAAGCTATGTCAATCCGAACATTTTCTAAATACTGTTCCTTTCGTTAATAAGTTGGTACTTTTCAAAAGACATAGGTAAGCTATGTCAATCCGAAAATTTTCTAAATACTATGCCTTTCGTTAATAAGTTGGTACTTTTCAAAAGACATAGGTAAGCTATGTCAATCCGAAAATTTTCTAAATACTATGCCTTTCGTTAATAAGTTGGTACTTTTCAAAAGACATAGGTAAGCTATGTCAATCCGAACATTTTCTAAATACTGTTCCTTTCGTTAATAAGTTGGTACTTTTCAAAAGACATAGGTAAGCTATGTCAATCCGAAAATTTTCTAAATACTATGCCTTTCGATAATAAGTTGGTACTTTTCAAAAGACATAGGTAAGCTATGTCAATCCGAAAATTTTCTAAATACTATGCCTTTCGTTAATAAGTTGGTACTTTTCAAAAGACATAGGTAAGCTATGTCAATCCGAAAATTTTCTAAATACTATGCCTTTCGTTAATAAGTTGGTACTTTTCAAAAGACATAGGTAAGCTATGTCAATCCGAAAATTTTCTAAATACTATGCCTTTCGATAATAAGTTGGTACTTTTCAAAAGACATAGGTAAGCTATGTCAATCCGAACATTTTCTAAATACTGTTCCTTTCGTTAATAAGTTGGTACTTTTCAAAAGACATAGGTAAGCTATGTCAATCCGAAAATTTTCTAAATACTATGCCTTTCGTTAATAAGTTGGTACTTTTCAAAAGACATAGGTAAGCTATGTCAATCCGAAAATTTTCTAAATACTATGCCTTTCGATAATAAGTTGGTACTTTTCAAAAGACATAGGTAAGCTATGTCAATCCGAACATTTTCTAAATACTGTTCCTTTCGTTAATAAGTTGGTACTTTTCAAAAGACATAGGTAAGCTATGTCAATCCGAAAATTTTCTAAATACTATGCCTTTCGATAATAAGTTGGTACTTTTCAAAAGACATAGGTAAGCTATGTCAATCCGAACATTTTCTAAATACTGTTCCTTTCGTTAATAAGTTGGTACTTTTCAAAAGACATAGGTAAGCTATGTCAATCCGAAAATTCTCTAAATACTATGCCTTTCGTTAATAAGTTGGTACTTTTCAAAAGACATAGGTAAGCTATGTCAATCCGAAAATTTTCTAAATACTATGCCTTTCGTTAATAAGTTGGTACTTTTCAAAAGACATAGGTAAGCTATGTCAATCCGCACATTTTCTAAATACTGTTCCTTTCGTTAATAAATTGGTACTTTTCAAAAGACATAGGTAAGCTATGTCAATCCGAAAATTTTCTAAATACTATGCCTTTCGATAATAAGTTGGTACTTTTCAAAAGACATAGGTAAGCTATGTCAATCCGAAAATTTTCTAAATACTATGCCTTTCGTTAATAAGTTGGTACTTTTCAAAAGACATAGGTAAGCTATGTCAATCCGAACATTTTCTAAATACTGTTCCTTTCGTTAATAAGTTGGTACTTTTCAAAAGACATAGGTAAGCTATGTCAATCCGAAAATTTTCTAAATACTATGCCTTTCGTTAATAAGTTGGTACTTTTCAAAAGACATAGGTAAGCTATGTCAATCCGAACATTTTCTAAATACTGTTCCTTTCGTTAATAAGTTGGTACTTTTCAAAAGACATAGGTAAGCTATGTCAATCCGAAAATTTTCTAAATACTATGCCTTTCGATAATAAGTTGGTACTTTTCAAAAGACATAGGTAAGCTATGTCAATCCGAACATTTTCTAAATACTGTTCCTTTCGTTAATAAGTTGGTACTTTTCAAAAGACATAGGTAAGCTATGTCAATCCGAACATTTTCTAAATACTGTTCCTTTCGTTAATAAGTTGGTACTTTTCAAAAGACATAGATAAGCTATGTCAATCCGAAAATTTTCTAAATACTATGCCTTTCGATAATAAGTTGGTACTTTTCAAAAGACATAGGTAAGCTATGTCAATCCGAACATTTTCTAAATACTGTTACTTTCGTTAATAAGTTGGTACTTTTCAAAAGACATAGGTAAGCTATGTCAATCCGAACATTTTCTAAATACTGTTCCTTTCGTTAATAAGTTGGTACTTTTCAAAAGACATAGGTAAGCTATGTCAATCCGAAAATTTTCTAAATACTATGCCTTTCGTTAATAAGTTGGTACTTTTCAAAAGACATAGGTAAGCTATGTCAATCCGAAAATTTTCTAAATACTATGCCTTTCGATAATAAGTTGGTACTTTTCAAAAGACATAGGTAAGCTATGTCAATCCGAACATTTTCTAAATACTGTTCCTTTCGTTAATAAGTTGGTACTTTTCAAAAGACATAGGTAAGCTATGTCAATCCGAACATTTTCTAAATACTGTTCCTTTCGTTAATAAGTTGGTACTTTTCAAAAGACATAGGTAAGCTATGTCAATCCGAAAATTTTCTAAATACTATGCCTTTCGATAATAAGTTGGTACTTTTCAAAAGACATAGGTAAGCTATGTCAATCCGAACATTTTCTAAATACTGTTCCTTTCGTTAATAAGTTGGTACTTTTCAAAAGACATAGGTAAGCTATGTCAATCCGAAAATTTTCTAAATACTATGCCTTTCGTTAATAAGTTGGTACTTTTCAAAAGACATAGGTAAGCTATGTCAATCCGAACATTTTCTAAATACTGTTCCTTTCGTTAATAAATTGGTACTTTTCAAAAGACATAGGTAAGCTATGTCAATCCGAAAATTTTCTAAATACTATGCCTTTCGATAATAAGTTGGTACTTTTCAAAAGACATAGGTAAGCTATGTCAATCCGAAAATTTTTTAAATACTATGTCTTTCGATAATAAGTTGGTACTTTTCAAAAGACATAGGTAAGCTATGTCAATCCGAAAATTTTCTAAATACTATGCCTTTCGTTAATAAGTTGGTACTTTTCAAAAGACATAGGTAAGCTATGTCAATCCGAACATTTTCTAAATACTGTTCCTTTCGTTAATAAGTTGGTACTTTTCAAAAGACATAGGTAAGCTATGTCAATCCGAAAATTTTCTAAATACTATGCCTTTCGTTAATAAGTTGGTACTTTTCAAAAGACATAGGTAAGCTATGTCAATCCGAAAATTTTCTAAATACTATGCCTTTCGATAATAAGTTGGTACTTTTCAAAAGACATAGGTAAGCTATGTCAATCCGAACATTTTCTAAATACTGTTCCTTTCGTTAATAAGTTGGTACTTTTCAAAAGACATAGGTAAGCTATGTCAATCCGAACATTTTCTAAATACTGTTCCTTTCGTTAATAAGTTGGTACTTTTCAAAAGACATAGGTAAGCTATGTCAATCCGAAAATTTTCTAAATACTATGCCTTTCGTTAATAAGTTGGTACTTTTCAAAAGACATAGGTAAGCTATGTCAATCCGAAAATTTTCTAAATACTATGCCTTTCGTTAATAAGTTGGTACTTTTCAAAAGACATAGGTAAGCTATGTCAATCCGAAAATTTTCTAAATACTATGCCTTTCGATAATAAGTTGGTACTTTTCAAAAGACATAGGTAAGCTATGTCAATCCGAACATTTTCTAAATACTGTTCCTTTCGTTAATAAGTTGGTACTTTTCAAAAGACATAGGTAAGCTATGTCAATCCGAACATTTTCTAAATACTGTTCCTTTCGTTAATAAGTTGGTACTTTTCAAAAGACATAGGTAAGCTATGTCAATCCGAACATTTTCTAAATACTGTTCCTTTCGTTAATAAGTTGGTACTTTTCAAAAGACATAGGTAAGCTATGTCAATCCGAAAATTTTCTAAATACTATGCCTTTCGATAATAAGTTGGTACTTTTCAAAAGACATAGGTAAGCTATGTCAATCCGAACATTTTCTAAATACTGTTCCTTTCGTTAATAAGTTGGTACTTTTCAAAAGACATAGGTAAGCTATGTCAATCCGAAAATTTTCTAAATACTATGCCTTTCGTTAATAAGTTGGTACTTTTCAAAAGACATAGGTAAGCTATGTCAATCCGAAAATTTTCTAAATACTATGCCTTTCGTTAATAAGTTGGTACTTTTCAAAAGACATAGGTAAGCTATGTCAATCCGAACATTTTCTAAATACTGTTCCTTTCGTTAATAAATTGGTACTTTTCAAAAGACATAGGTAAGCTATGTCAATCCGAAAATTTTCTAAATACTATGCCTTTCGATAATAAGTTGGTACTTTTCAAAAGACATAGGTAAGCTATGTCAATCCGAAAATTTTCTAAATACTATGCCTTTCGATAATAAGTTGGTACTTTTCAAAAGACATAGGTAAGCTATGTCAATCCGAAAATTTTCTAAATACTATGCCTTTCGTTAATAAGTTGGTACTTTTCAAAAGACATAGGTAAGCTATGTCAATCCGAACATTTTCTAAATACTGTTCCTTTCGTTAATAAGTTGGTACTTTTCAAAAGACATAGGTAAGCTATGTCAATCCGAACATTTTCTAAATACTGTTCCTTTCGTTAATAAGTTGGTACTTTTCAAAAGACATAGGTAAGCTATGTCAATCCGAAAATTTTCTAAATACCATGCCTTTCGATAATAAGTTGGTACTTTTCAAAAGACATAGGTAAGCTATGTCAATCCGAACATTTTCTAAATACTGTTCCTTTCGTTAATAAGTTGGTACTTTTCAAAAGACATAGGTAAGCTATGTCAATCCGAACATTTTCTAAATACTGTTCCTTTCGTTAATAAGTTGGTACTTTTCAAAAGACATAGGTAAGCTATGTCAATCCGAAAATTTTCTAAATACTATGCCTTTCGATAATAAGTTGGTACTTTTCAAAAGACATAGGTAAGCTATGTCAATCCGAACATTTTCTAAATACTGTTCCTTTCGTTAATAAGTTGGTACTTTTCAAAAGACATAGGTAAGCTATGTCAATCCGAAAATTTTCTAAATACTATGCCTTTCGTTAATAAGTTGGTACTTTTCAAAAGACATAGGTAAGCTATGTCAATCCGAAAATTTTCTAAATACTATGCCTTTCGTTAATAAGTTGGTACTTTTCAAAAGACATAGGTAAGCTATGTCAATCCGAACATTTTCTAAATACTGTTCCTTTCGTTAATAAATTGGTACTTTTCAAAAGACATAGGTAAGCTATGTCAATCCGAAAATTTTCTAAATACTATGCCTTTCGATAATAAGTTGGTACTTTTCAAAAGACATAGGTAAGCTATGTCAATCCGAAAATTTTCTAAATACTATGCCTTTCGATAATAAGTTGGTACTTTTCAAAAGACATAGGTAAGCTATGTCAATCCGAAAATTTTCTAAATACTATGCCTTTCGTTAATAAGTTGGTACTTTTCAAAAGACATAGGTAAGCTATGTCAATCCGAACATTTTCTAAATACTGTTCCTTTCGTTAATAAGTTGGTACTTTTCAAAAGACATAGGTAAGCTATGTCAATCCGAACATTTTCTAAATACTGTTCCTTTCGTTAATAAGTTGGTACTTTTCAAAAGACATAGGTAAGCTATGTCAATCCGAAAATTTTCTAAATACCATGCCTTTCGATAATAAGTTGGTACTTTTCAAAAGACATAGGTAAGCTATGTCAATCCGAACATTTTCTAAATACTGTTCCTTTCGTTAATAAGTTGGTACTTTTCAAAAGACATAGGTAAGCTATGTCAATCCGAACATTTTCTAAATACTGTTCCTTTCGTTAATAAGTTGGTACTTTTCAAAAGACATAGGTAAGCTATGTCAATCCGAAAATTTTCTAAATACTATGCCTTTCGATAATAAGTTGGTACTTTTCAAAAGACATAGGTAAGCTATGTCAATCCGAACATTTTCTAAATACTGTTCCTTTCGTTAATAAGTTGGTACTTTTCAAAAGACATAGGTAAGCTATGTCAATCCGAAAATTTTCTAAATACTATGCCTTTCGTTAATAAGTTGGTACTTTTCAAAAGACATAGGTAAGCTATGTCAATCCGAAAATTTTCTAAATACTATGCCTTTCGTTAATAAGTTGGTACTTTTCAAAAGACATAGGTAAGCTATGTCAATCCGAACATTTTCTAAATACTGTTCCTTTCGTTAATAAATTGGTACTTTTCAAAAGACATAGGTAAGCTATGTCAATCCGAAAATTTTCTAAATACTATGCCTTTCGATAATAAGTTGGTACTTTTCAAAAGACATAGGTAAGCTATGTCAATCCGAAAATTTTCTAAATACTATGTCTTTCGTTAATAAGTTGGTACTTTTCAAAAGACATAGGTAAGCTATGTCAATCCGAACATTTTCTAAATACTGTTCCTTTCGTTAATAAGTTGGTACTTTTCAAAAGACATAGGTAAGCTATGTCAATCCGAAAATTTTCTAAATACTATGCCTTTCGTTAATAAGTTGGTACTTTTCAAAAGACATAGGTAAGCTATGTCAATCCGAACATTTTCTAAATACTGTTCCTTTCGTTAATAAGTTGGTACTTTTCAAAAGACATAGGTAAGCTATGTCAATCCGAAAATTTTCTAAATACTATGCCTTTCGATAATAAGTTGGTACTTTTCAAAAGACATAGGTAAGCTATGTCAATCCGAACATTTTCTAAATACTGTTCCTTTCGTTAATAAGTTGGTACTTTTCTAAAGACATAGGTAAGCTATGTCAATCCGAACATTTTCTAAATACTGTTCCTTTCGTTAATAAGTTGGTACTTTTCAAAAGACATAGGTAAGCTATGTCAATCCGAAAATTTTCTAAATACTATGCCTTTCGTTAATAAGTTGGTACTTTTCAAAAGACATAGGTAAGCTATGTCAATCCGAACATTTTCTAAATACTGTTCCTTTCAATAATAAGTTGGTACTTTTCAAAAGACATAGGTAAGCTATGTCAATCCGAACATTTTCTAAATACTGTTCCTTTCGTTAATAAATTGGTACTTTTCAAAAGACATAGATAAGCTATGTCAATCCGAAAATTTTCTAAATACTATGCCTTTCGATAATAAGTTGGTACTTTTCAAATGACATAGGTAAGCTATGTCAATCCGAACATTTTCTAAATACTGTTCCTTTCGTTAATAAGTTGGTACTTTTCAAAAGACATAGGTAAGCTATGTCAATCCGAACATTTTCTAAATACTATGCCTTTCGTTAATAAGTTGGTACTTTTCAAAAGACATAGGTAAGCTATGTCAATCCGAACATTTTCTAAATACTGTTCCTTTCGTTAATAAGATGGTACTTTTCAAAAGACATAGGTAAGCTATGTCAATCCGAAAATTTTCTAAATACTATGCCTTTCGATAATAAGTTGGTACTTTTCAAAAGACATAGGTAAGCTATGTCAATCCGAAAATTTTCTAAATACTATGCCTTTCGTTAATAAGTTGGTACTTTTCAAAAGACATAGGTAAGCTATGTCAATCCGAACATTTTCTAAATACTGTTCCTTTCGTTAATAAGTTGGTACTTTTCAAAAGACATAGGTAAGCTATGTCAATCCGAAAATTTTCTAAATACTATGCCTTTCGATAATAAGTTGGTACTTTTCAAAAGACATAGGTAAGCTATGTCAATCCGAACATTTTCTAAATACTGTTCCTTTCGTTAATAAGTTGGTACTTTTCAAAAGACATAGGTAAGCTATGTCAATCCGAACATTTTCTAAATACTGTTCCTTTCGTTAATAAGTTGGTACTTTTCAAAAGACATAGGTAAGCTATGTCAATCCGAAAATTTTCTAAATACTATGCCTTTCGATAATAAGTTGGTACTTTTCAAAAGACATAGGTAAGCTATGTCAATCCGAAAATTTTCTAAATACTATGCCTTCCGTTAATAAGTTGGTACTTTTCAAAAGACATAGGTAAGCTATGTCAATCCGAACATTTTCTAAATACTGTTCCTTTCGTTAATAAGTTGGTACTTTTCAAAAGACATAGGTAAGCTATGTCAATCCGAAAATTTTCTAAATACTATGCCTTTCGATAATAAGTTGGTACTTTTCAAAAGACATAGGTAAGCTATGTCAATCCGAACATTTTCTAAATACTGTTCCTTTCGTTAATAAGTTGGTACTTTTCAAAAGACATAGGTAAGCTATGTCAATCCGAAAATTTTCTAAATACTATGCCTTTCGTTAATAAGTTGGTACCTTTCAAAAGACATAGGTAAGCTATGTCAATCCGAAAATTTTCTAAATACTATGCCTTTCGTTAATAAGTTGGTACTTTTCAAAAGACATAGGTAAGCTATGTCAATCCGAAAATTTTCTAAATACTATGCCTTTCGATAATAAGTTGGTACTTTTCAAAAGACATAGGTAAGCTATGTCAATCCGAACATTTTCTAAATACTATGCCTTTCGTTAATAAGTTGGTACTTTTCAAAAGACATAGGTAAGCTATGTCAATCCGAAAATTTTCTAAATACTATGCCTTTCGTTAATAAGTTGGTACCTTTCAAAAGACATAGGTAAGCTATGTCAATCCGAAAATTTTCTAAATACTATGCCTTTCGTTAATAAGTTGGTACTTTTCAAAAGACATAGGTAAGCTATCTCAATCCGAAAATTTTCTAAATACTATGCCTTTCGATAATAAGTTGGTACTTTTCAAAAGACATAGGTAAGCTATGTCAATCCGAACATTTTCTAAATACTGTTCCTTTCGTTAATAAATTGGTACTTTTCAAAAGACATAGGTAAGCTATGTCAATCCGAAAATTTTCTAAATACTATGCCTTTCGTTAATAAGTTGGTACTTTTCAAAAGACATAGGTAAGCTATGTCAATCCGAAAATTTTCTAAATACTATGCCTTTCGATAATAAGTTGGTACTTTTCAAAAGACATAGGTAAGCTATGTCAATCCGAAAATTTTCTAAATACTATGCCTTTCGTTAATAAGTTGGTACTTTTCAAAAGACATGGGTAAGCTATGTCAATCCGAAAATTTTCTAAATACTATGCCTTTCGTTAATAAGTTGGTACTTTTCAAAAGACATAGGTAAGCTATGTCAATCCGAACATTTTCTAAATACTATGCCTTTCGTTAATAAGTTGGTACTTTTCAAAAGACATAGGTAAGCTATGTCAATCCGAACATTTTCTAAATACTATGCCTTTCGTTAATAAGTTGGTACTTTTCAAAAGACATAGGTAAGCTATGTCAATCCGAAAATTTTCTAAATACTATGCCTTTCGATAATAAGTTGGTACTTTTCAAAAGACATAGGTAAGCTATGTCAATCCGAACATTTTCTAAATACTGTTCCTTTCGTTAATAAGTTGGTACTTTTCAAAAGACATAGGTAAGCTATGTCAATCCGAACATTTTCTAAATACTGTTCCTTTCGTTAATAAGTTGGTACTTTTCAAAAGACATAGGTAAGCTATGTCAATCCGAAAATTTTCTAAATACTATGCCTTTCGATAATAAGTTGGTACTTTTCAAAAGACATAGGTAAGCTATGTCAATCCGAACATTTTCTAAATACTGTTCCTTTCGTTAATAAGTTGGTACTTTTCAAAAGACATAGGTAAGCTATGTCAATCCGAACATTTTCTAAATACTGTTCCTTTCGTTAATAAGTTGGTACTTTTCAAAAGACATAGGTAAGCTATGTCAATCCGAAAATTTTCTAAATACTATGCCTTTCGATAATAAGTTGGTACTTTTCAAAAGACATAGGTAAGCTATGTCAATCCGAACATTTTCTAAATACTGTTCCTTTCGTTAATAAGTTGGTACTTTTCAAAAGACATAGGAAAGCTATGTCAATCCGAAAATTTTCTAAATACTATGCCTTTCGTTAATAAGTTGGTACTTTTCAAAAGACATAGGTAAGCTATGTCAATCCGAAAATTTTCTAAATACTATGCCTTTCGTTAATAAGTTGGTACTTTTCAAAAGACATAGGTAAGCTATGTCAATCCGAACATTTTCTAAATACTGTTCCTTTCGTTAATAAATTGGTACTTTTCAAAAGACATAGGTAAGCTATGTCAATCCGAAAATTTTCTAAATACTATGCCTTTCGATAATAAGTTGGTACTTTTCAAAAGACATAGGTAAGCTATGTCAATCCGAAAATTTTCTAAATACTATGCCTTTCGTTAATAAGTTGGTACTTTTCAAAAGACATAGGTAAGCTATGTCAATGCGAACATTTTCTAAATACTGTTCCTTTCGTTAATAAGTTGGTACTTTTCAAAAGACATAGGTAAGCTATGTCAATCCGAAAATTTTCTAAATACTATGCCTTTCGTTAATAAGTTGGTACTTTTCAAAAGACATAGGTAAGCTATGTCAATCCGAACATTTTCTAAATACTGTTCCTTTCGTTAATAAGTTGGTACTTTTCAAAAGACATAGGTAAGCTATGTCAATCCGAAAATTTTCTAAATACTATGCCTTTCGATAATAAGTTGGTACTTTTCAAAAGACATAGGTAAGCTATGTCAATCCGAACATTTTCTAAATACTGTTCCTTTCGTTAATAAGTTGGTACTTTTCAAAAGACATAGGTAAGCTATGTCAATCCGAACATTTTCTAAATACTGTTCCTTTCGTTAATAAGTTGGTACTTTTCAAAAGACATAGGTAAGCTATGTCAATCCGAAAATTTTCTAAATACTATGCCTTTCGTTAATAAGTTGGTACTTTTCAAAAGACATAGGTAAGCTATGTCAATCCGAAAATTTTCTGAATACTATGCCTTTCGTTAATAAGTTGGTACTTTTCAAAAGACATAGGTAAGCTATGTCAATCCGAACATTTTCTAAATACTGTTCCTTTCGTTAATAAATTGGTACTTTTCAAAAGACATAGGTAAGCTATGTCAATCCGAAAATTTTCTAAATACTATGCCTTTCGATAATAAGTTGGTACTTTTCAAAAGACATAGGTAAGCTATGTCAATCCGAAAATTTTCTTAATACTGTTCCTTTCGTTAATAAGTTGGTGCTTTTCAAAAGACATAGGTAAGCTATGTCAATCCGAAAATTTTCTAAATACTATGCCTTTCGTTAATAAGTTGGTACTTTTCAAAAGACATAGGTAAGCTATGTCAATCCGAACATTTTCTAAATACTGTTCCTTTCGTTAATAAGTTGGTACTTTTCAAAAGACATAGGTAAGCTATGTCAATCCGAAAATTTTCTAAATACTATGCCTTTCGATAATAAGTTGGTACTTTTCAAAAGACATAGGTAAGCTATGTCAATCCGAAAATTTTCTAAATACTATGCCTTTCGTTAATAAGTTGGTACTTTTCAAAAGACATAGGTAAGCTATGTCAATCCGAACATTTTCTAAATACTGTTCCTTTCGTTAATAAGTTGGTACTTTTCAAAAGACATAGGTAAGCTATGTCAATCCGAACATTTTCTAAATACTATGCCTTTCGATAATAAGTTGGTACTTTTCAAAAGACATAGGTAAGCTATGTCAATCCGAAAATTTTCTAAATACTATGCCTTTCGTTAATAAGTTGGTACTTTTCAAAAGACATAGGTAAGCTATGTCAATCCGAACATTTTCTAAATACTGTTCCTTTCGTTAATACGTTGGTACTTTTCAAAAGACATAGGTAAGCTATGTCAATCCGAACATTTTCTAAATACTGTTCCTTTCGTTAATAAGTTGGTACTTTTCAAAAGACATAGGTAAGCTATGTCAATCCGAAAATTTTCTAAATACTATGCCTTTCGATAATAAGTTGGTACTTTTCAAAAGACATAGGTAAGCTATGTCAATCCGAAAATTTTCTAAATACTATGCCTTTCGTTAATAAGTTGGTACTTTTCAAAAGACATGGGTAAGCTATGCCAATCCGAAAATTTTCCAAATACTATGCCTTTCGTTAATAAGTTGGTACTTTTCAAAAGACATAGGTAAGCTATATCAATCCGAACATTTTCTAAATACTGTTCCTTTCGTTAAGAAATTGGTACTTTTCAAAAGACATAGGTAAGCTATGTCAATCCGAATATTTCCTAAATACTGCAGTCTCTCGTTAACAAGTTGGTACCTTTCAAAAGACATAGGTAAGCTATGTCGTTCCTCGTATTTTCTGTTCTGTTTTTTGTCTGCCCTTTCTCCCCTGTTGGTGTAATTTGGTTTGGAATTGTGAATTATTTTTTTATTGCAATTGTTAAGTAAGCCACATGTACCGACTTTTTTGTTTACGAATGACTTTTTCCCGCACGGATGCACGCAGTATCACACTGTGAGAAAGTACTCGTTACCTAGGGTGTCGGTAAGCCTCGCTTGCAAAACGAGCAGTCATCCAGATGGGCGAGTACGCTTAAGTGTTTTCCGTTTGTCGAATGGGTATGGGTTGACAAGTAGGGGGAATAGTTGCCCAGTATGGGCTATCAAAATATCGTAAATTTCTAAGTTGGTATATGTAAAACGGCTATACTTGGCAATTTATTACTAACAATTTTTTTCAGCGCTTCCTTTTCAGCACACCAACTCTCTGTTACAGGCTTCAGAGATGTCATCAAATTTTTTGTATATTTTTTAATTTTGTTTGATTTTCTGTTCCAGGAATTTTTTTAGGGATGGATTTATTTGGAATATATGCATATATTTAAACTTGCTGATAGGCCTATCTTATAATTTTACTTTTTTTATGTCCTAGGGTTTACATAAAAATTTTTCTTATTAATTTTATTTTTTGTTTTAGAATTCTTATTAGGAAAGGATTTTTTGGGTTACAAAAGTGACTTTGCAGTTTAGAACTTCAGAATTTTCATTAATAGTTGGTAAAGTTTTTTTGCATGATTGTTTCTTAGCTGCATGGGTTTAAAAGGTGCATGCATGTTGTAGGGTGTGGTAAAGTAGTGGTGATTTAGGGGGTTTAGTATTTTAATTATAAAATTTTGTATGTAAAAATATTTTTATGTTGTAATTCGTGTTTAAATTTTTCGGCTCTTATAAAAAAATGTAAATGTTAATATTTTATTGATATTAGACATATCTTTTTTATAATTGCTAAGTTTGCATTCATTTTATCCTGTTTGTAAATGTATATCTATCTGCACTTTGCTAGAGTAAAGATAAACTCTGGCTTAGTGCAGCCGGTAGAGAACATCCAGCTTTCAGGGGGGCGCATTTTCTAGTTTTGTCTGTGATTTCCTCCGCCGGCGGGGAATATTTTCCATCGGTTGTGAATATTTTAACCGGTTGATTATATTTTCTACCGATAAAGGGAACAGCTTCCAGCCGTGATGGGAAATGATTGCTTATATTTTTTTATAGATGGGTATTCAATTTTAGATTTGTCAAAGTAATCTTTGGTTTTGTATCGTTTTGGTTATGTATATTAGGTAACTAAACAAATATGATATTTTGTGTTATTGTTAGATATTGAACTCCACTTTTACCATAGCTAATATAAATGTTGTTTTTATTTGTCTTTTTCACAGTACTGTTCTACAATCTGAATTAAACTGTTACTTGAGAGATAACAGAACAGAGATTAATAATAATTATTAAGATGTTATATAGTTCTCTCCGAATTCCAGAACAATATATTTTTATCTTCTTATTTTACTTTTACCATTGTCTAGGATATTCAATGGGGTGTTAAACCGATACCCGGCTTTTAAACCGAATATTCTAGGAGAAAACTGGAAATTAGGAATTCCTAAATGTTTGCCACTTTCACTACAGATACGTCACGCACTTAAAGATGAACCTAGCCACTTTCTGATTTAAAAGTTTTATGAACTAATAGCCAGTTACAAAAGGGCCATTCGAATTTGAAGTTTGAAGAACTGTCAAAGTCTATAATATATATATATAAGTTTTTTGTTTACAGTTTATACAAGCTTGACGTTTTAATATTATGAAAAAATAAACGCATTGTGTTAATATTTTTTTAGTTGAGTTTAGTTAGTTTTTCTCCACAATAATCATATAAAGCTTGTTTTGTATCATACTACACGAACACAACAGTTACAACGCCTTGTAAAAAGTTTGTGACTGTGCCTGCAGTAGACGAAAATTGTGGTTTGAGGCTACTAGAAGAAAATATAAACAGACTACAACTAGTTACTATTGCTGTGAAGATCATTTTGATGTATTTAATTATATATGTGTGTGTAGCAGTAAAAATGAATTGGAAGTAAATTTAAACAACTCCTAAGTCATTCACTATAAAAGCAATATAACATAAGCATAACCTATACTTCATCACGATTTAAAAAAAGAAGACGACAGAATTGTGGTCCTATGTCAACCCTTATGTAGCTAACTTCTCTTTTAGGTAATGTAGGTAACAGCATAAATGGCGAACTATTTAAATCATCCAAAAGTTGAAATTTCAAATCGACATAAAAACCTTGTAATTGATTCCCCATTATGATTTTGTCCACCACTAACTATAAACATTGAGAAAACATCATATTTTTGTTAAGTTTAACACCCCATTGGATATTATTTACCTTCAAACATGTTTGATGTATTTTCAAATCACATTATTGATTTTGAACCACTCAATGATCACTGCATCGCTGTAACCAAACTTATTTTGGAGAAATATATAGATATTCGACTTCACCACGAATTTAATATATTAAAAACTTCTAATAAAGCCAAAGTAAACAGTTTGCTTACAAAATCTATTTTATTTCAAAACCAATAATTTTTATTTCTACTTTTCTTTATACAATTTTGTGTGCTAGTTATTTTACCTTGTAATTCTTGTTATATGACTGTAAATAATTCTTAAGAACAATAAATATTTAATATTATGATTATTGTTTCAATTATTATATTTTATTGTTTACCATTTTAATAAACTTTCATTTATTCCTTAGTTTTGTAAGAATAAAATAAAAAAGCTTTCAAAATTATATTAACATGTTTATTATCTGTAGTTGTTTTAACAAAATCCTTTGGAAAAAATCACTTGTCTATGAGTTACGAACTTTGATATAATTTCCACTTATTCAAACGAAAAATTAATAACGTACATCATTTAGTATATAAAAATGTTTTTCATAAAATAGTTTAAATGATCCCTTTCGAAATGATACGCTAAAAATGTTCCTTAACTTCGAAAAATACTTTTTAAAAAGCGAAAAACTACAAAATTGAGACGTTTATTTCATTAAAAGTCATCTGATTTAATTCACAATTTGTGTTAATTTATAAGATCTGGTATAAAAGCTTAGTAGACTAAAATTAATGTTAACGTTGACGGTTTACGTTTCGTAACCCGCTACTGTGCAGTGTACTGGCCCTGATTTTATGTTGCGGCCAAAACATTGTATAGGTAATAATGTGTGGAGGCTGGTCTATCTTTAATACGTCATTGGTCTCAGCTACAAAAAAGTTTGGGAATCCCTGGTCTAAAGGTAGGAAATCAGATTCAGATTCGATCATTTCTAACTAATAAACGTGATTACTTTGACAAATATGTCTTGACATTTGAGCTTTTTATTATTTTTGTAATAATTATCTCCATAGAAACAAACAAGGATGGTTTTGATACTATCTAGCAAAAATAGGCCGACGTTAGATAGATAATAACCCAGTAAAATAAATTCGAAATGAAAATGAAACTTGATGAAAAATTTCTTTATTCGTCAACTGAATTACAAAAAATCTTGTATATAAAGACGATCCAAAACACCGTGTTTTTTGCACACGATGGGTTGGATCACGTCAATGGGGATGGCCACAGTAGCGGCCGGTCAAAACTGTATTTTCTGGTTGAATCTGACTCTGAATCGGAATCGGCGTGCACTGATGAAGTTAGACTAATTCCAGAAAAGCTGCAATTGAAATAAATCCCTTTTAAAATTTATTGGGTATTATTTAGTTCCCAGGGGCTTATAATTTTATTTTTATTTTAGTCAATTCAATACTATTCATTATTTTCTTCCACATGCTGGACCACCATCTCCTACATACATACATACGTTTATTTTTCGTCGACCTTTGCAAAAAATGACATTTTACGTTCCGAATGAAAGTCTATTTTTGACGTCAAGTACTTTTCGTCCGCAAACACTTTTCGTGACATTTTACGTACCGAATGAAAGTCTATTTTTGACGTCAAGTACTTTTCGCCCGCAAACACTTTTCGTCCTTTTCGTCCGCTAGAACGTTAGCATACCCAAATATCCGAAACTAATTGCATTTTTGAAAAAAGAAAGCTTTGGGTACTAAGCGAAAAAATCTAGAGTATTTAATCAAGATGAAATGAACATATTTCTTCGTGATGTCCCAGATGAAACTTATCTTTTGCACAGTGGACGAAAAATATTTGCCTTCAAAAATAGTCAATTTTTCATTCAGAAATTAGTAATTTTTTATAAAGATCGACGAAAAAATGTAATATGCACCTAGGCGAAACACTGTCTATTGTCTCGCCTGCCTGCTAGTCTCGGCTGCGTCTCGACTATCAATTTGCAGTCTCGACTATAATAGACACTGTCACTGGATCACTGCGTAGGTCGGAACTATCGGAGCAAATGTACGTCACAACATTTTCAAACTTTCTTGGTTTTGGCGTTCGTGCTGACCGTCTAAGTGTTTCAGGAGTCTGCACTGGATGTTCTGACTCAAAGTCACTATCACTTCCCCGTGCCTCACTAGACAGTTCCGTTTCACTTGATGTGTCACTACGATTTGCAATTACTGGATAGTCTTCTATTGCATTGACGTTATCTGTGACTCCCACTGAAACTTCCACACTTTGGTCCTCCTCTTCTATAGCAATCTGTGGTGTATCTTCCATTATAACAATACCTCTACTGGTGGTTACTACATTGGATAATCTGTAGACACCATTTCTTAACTCGGCTGTGGCTACCAAAACCTTTTTCTGATTATATATTTGACAATAATCAGACTCAAACTTAACAAAATTCCCATTCTTAATTAATTGGCTTACCGACAATAAATTTGTAGTTAACTCTGGGGCACAAAACACATTTTTCACTTCGATATCATACTGCGTGTCACCGACAATATAAAAAAAATAGTTTCAAGTCCTATATTTTCCGAAAAAGTTACTGACATTTTATTATGATTTACTACCATAGTATCACTAATCTCAGCACTCGATGATCGCTGATCGAACCAGTGTTCATTCGCTGTTAAGTGAACACTTACACCAGAGTCCACATACCAATCGGTCCTATTAAAACTGCCACTTAAAAATTCCGCACTAAAGGCAATCGGGGATTTTTGCTGCTTATAATCAGAAACGTCGCTTGGACATTTATTTAAAAAGTGTCCAATTTTTTTACGCTTATAACACTTAATGTCACTCAAACCTTTTTCATGATTGCCACTTTGCTGCCTATTTTTACCGCCATGCCAACCCTTGGACACAAATGCACTGCCAGTGTTGCCAGTATGTTCCTCCATCTCCAATAGCTTGGTTTTAATCGCGTCCGTAGAAATTATTATACCTGAGTGCTCAATCGCCATTATCATCGCTGAAAATTTATCAGGTAAACCAGCTAATAGCAAAGAACCAATCTATTCATCATCTATGTTAAAGCCTGTACCTCGTAGCTTTTGTCCTGTTTCCACTACCTGGTTAACATTGGCACCCATAGATTCACAGTTATCTAATCTTGCGGAAATCAAACTTCGTAACAGTACAATTTTTCTAGTAAAACCAGAATAACCAAACAATGATTTCAGTTTCTACAACAGATCTACTGCAGTTGCTGATCTTCTTACATGCACGTTTAATGAAGTATCAATCGTGAGAATTATTTTTGCCTTTGCCTTGGCGTCATCTGCCTCCACAACTTCCAATATACACTTTGAAAGTCCTTCAAGCACCAGAAAATTTTCAATGGCAAACGCCCAATCCGAATAATTTTTACGACCCTTCAGTTTAGGAACATTCACAATAAAATTCGCGGCCATACTTGCATTAATCAGAAAAATAATATCAACCGTTTATCACAATCGCGGGACTGGGCCCATAACCTGATGAAATAAAGCGACCCTGTTAAATTTTCAATGCAGACTAACTTTATTAAGAACAAATAGGACGAACTAAAAATAGTTTCAAGTGGTAAAAGAGACCCTTCGCAGGTACACGCTCGAAACTACAAATACCGATCTGCTTTAAGTAAAACCAGATGTGAATTACATTTTGGGTTTATTTTAACAGAAAGATGCTACAAAAAATTGTTAATTCACAATGAAGTTAAATCGAATACTGTCAATGCAATTATTGCATTAGATGGAACCAGCATATTGGATTGCAGTAGTGGTAGCAAAATAGCGGTGAATATAAGAAGTGATCAATCAGAAACTTCCGAAGAATACTTAGAATTGTCAAAAGAGCTTCGTAACCATGATTATCTTTCGGTTTATTTTTTGAGTGAATATACCAAGGATGTGGTTGCTTATATTTCTGGATTTGTAGTGAAAATCTTAAACAAAAAAATTAATTGTAAACAGTATTCTATACTTTTAGAAGGTGATTGCAGTTTGTCTACTCTACAAATTAAAAAAACCTATGAGATACTTAAAAAAGCTTCTATATACTGTTTGTAGTGAAGCTGAAAAATGTCTGAAAACACTTACTATGAATTTAGATGTTAGTAATATTAATAAAATTGAAAATATAAAAAAAAATCTGGAAATCGGTTGACCCTAAAGGCCATCCCTGCAACTTACCGCTAAATTCAATTTTCAAACGCATGCGATTTTGTCGTAAGTTGCGATGTTTTTGAGCTCTTCGAGCTCAAAAATTTAATTTTTGTGTAATTTTGAGCTCACCGAGCTCAAAGTTCGATGAAACACGATTTTTTTAATTTTCAAACTTCTATAACTTTTGAATGAATTAACCGATTTTCACGCGGTTGGCGGCGTTCGATGTAGTTTTTTGAGCTCTATAAAAAATTTGGAACAAAAAAATTGATCTGATGAAACATTTCGGAGTTATTACAAAAAAATACTTTTTTTCGATTTTTTTCGACAACGATATCTAAGAACGCATCAACCGATTCTGACGCACTTGGTGGCGATCGATGCGGGTTTTCAAGGTTAAGAGCTGATTTGTTTTTGAGGTCTATCGGTTCAGCCAATTCGGAGATATTTTGAAAAAAAAAATTTGATAGACAGCTTTATAACACCTTGTTCAGAAAAAAATAAACTTATATTAAAAAGATCAATTTACGTCATGAACGTATAAATCTAACAAAGTAATGCGAAGAGGTTGGGGCCGAACGGGCAACAGCACCCATGACTTTTCAAATTATTTACATACATTGCTGTGAAGTGGATGATATTTTATTTAACAAATAAGTGAATGAAATTTTTTTTCAAAAATTAATTAGCATTATTTTAATTAAAATTATTTGCGGGCACTTTTTGATTGACACCTTGTTAAAAATGTATTCCCCTATTCATAAAAATATGTAAAAAAATTTAGTTTAATTAACCACATGATGAACGTACTGATTTTGCAGCGGTATCCCGTACTATATCACTATATTATTTTTGGCCTTCCTGAATTAGTGCATTACCTATCACATGATTCATTATCATAGGTAAGTTGAAAAAATCGTTTTTTTATTTTACATATTTATATTCGAAATATTGTTTTCTTTTGCAGTTAAAAATGATGATTACCCAAAGATTTTTATAACACCAATACCCATACAAACCATATTAGGGATCTACCCAAGGAGATTACGTTTATGAAAATCAAAAAATTTGGTCCTATGAGTTTTTATATTTATATGTGGCTGTTCGAGCATTATTTCCATTTGCCATCTTCTTTCATTTTGTTCTTTAGACAAAAACCGTAATTTATTCGATTATATGCTTAAGACTGTTTGTTTGCTGTTTGCTAAGATAAAATCTTGTGCTTTTTGTACTCAGATATTCAAACAGAAAAAAGATTATTTGATTTATTTTAATATTTATTATTTTTCCATTGGTTTTTAGTAGGTATGTTTTTGTATTAAGTTTTCACTTTATAAAAGAATTAAAATTAATAAATAATGATTAATTTAACTTGCGAAAGGTTTTTTATTTCATTTTCCTATTATCATTCCGTATAGTATACAATACATGCAGCTGGACGATTTAACACAATACTGTTATTATTAAAAGTGCAAAATCGTTCAATTGCAAATATTGTAAAATATTACGCGTATCCTTAAAGTTAAAAATTCAAAATAACGCCATTAATAATTAGTTCTGAATCTATCCACTGTGATCGTTGAAATTCTTCTTTCATACCTTGACTCAGGACTTTCACTTATATAGGCTTGTCAGTTTTGTGAGGTACATTATAAAGTAGACCATTATGAAGCCCAATTATGACTTAAAAGATGCTTTTCGGTTTAAAGTCTTTAAAAATGATTATGAAACCGTCTCTAAACTCACTTTACCGCAGTTGGAATGGATACTTTACCTAAAAGCCCCCTTTTTAAAAATTCGACTAACATATTATATGAAACATACATTGACAACTGACATTTTGAAGATCCGTGGCGCAATTAACAGTTGAAACTATACAAAGGGGGAGAAGGTTTTCGAGTAGCACCGTACATTGCTATTTATTAAGCACTTTCCAATTTGATTAAAAAAAAATCGCTTCACTTATTGTCCGGTGTATCTTATCTTACAGTTAGAATTCGTTATAACGTGACAGTCATAATAAAGTTAAAATTTTTATCAAAATGAATAATACACTTCAATAAATAACTGCTTCCTCATACATGAAATATGAACCAATTATTAATTTTGACAAATAATTATGTGGAAGAGACGTCTAAAACATGTAATAATTCTGCTTGTACTGCAGCAGCACTCGGTTCTTTGTTTTATTACCTTAATTTATAATATATAATATCATATATAATATCATACCCACGATACTTACCAGTGAAGGTGCTTCATGAGGTATAGCCATTGGCGGACTGTAAAAAGAATTCTAAATTAACGCACCACTTTAATAAAAGCTGAATATTAATAATATAAACTCAAAATAAAACTAAGTTATTCTTTTTGTGAATTACTGTGGGAAATCGAACCACAATCTTTTTTATATTTTTTAAAATAACGTTTCTGTAGCGTTCCAGCTACCGATATCAAGAACAATTAAGCTTTTTAAATTCTGGTTCCTGTCGGACATTACCGAAAAAATTCGACAACTAGGCAATTAATAATATTTTGAAGTTTAATGGTTGGTTGTCAAATTTTTAAGGTACATTCACAGTAGATCATATCCTTGATCAAATGGTAATTTACGTTACAAGTTCGGGAAATGGCTTATTAAAGTACAAGTCTAGATGTTTACGGACGAGGCGACGAAGGAGCCGAGTCTGGAATTTCTAGGCGAGTAGGTACTTTAATGACAGTTCACGGTCTTATATCGTACAATGTTTTATTTCATACTGTGTTGTATTAAAAATGAAATTTTAATGTTTCATGATAGATTACCTACCTGTATGTAGGTGTTAGCGTCGTTTCGATTCGTGTTTTATCTCATAGCTTTTGATTTAGTTGCTTAGTGATGCAAAAACTTGATACAAAAACAAAAATAACAAATTTGACAGTTTGTCATCATACGTTAAGTTCCGACCTAAAAATACGAAGGAAGATTTTCTTTTTTTGGGTTATAGAAGAGGAAAATGTATTTCCCAAAGAGCTGGCATACATACCATTTGGGTGGCACCAAAAAAAATTGCGGAATATTTGAAGCTGGAACACCCAGAAAAATATACGGGGCATTGTTTCCGCAGAACATCTGCCACTTTTTTGGCGAATGAGGGAGCTGATTTAAAGTCGAAACACACCTATCAGCACCTCATAGGAACAGCGACTGATCATCACCAGCAGATTTTATTTCTCATGTGTAGGCACGACAACGCCTCCACCACAACACATTTCTCAGAGAGAATATTTTGCGGACGGCGTGCTTGTGGTATGCTGATACAATATCTCTGACAATATAAAGTGAAGCCTGTAGTCGGGTATCGCGGCGGGGCTCATCCCGTGTCGATGCGTTAAGTGAGCCCATACACAACCTTCGAGTTAACCACTCGTGATGATCAGTCGCTGTTCCTATGATATGCTGATAGGTGTGTTTCGACCTTTAAGGCACCTGACAAGCTTCGTCACAGCACCGTCGAGTGGTCATTTCGACGCTTGTGTATGGGCTCACTTAACGCATCGACACGGGATCAGCACCGCCGCGATACCCGACTATAGGCTTCACTTTATATCATCAGAGATATCAGCATACCACAAGCACGCCGTCCGCAAAATATTCTCTCTGAGAAATGTGTTGTGGTTGAGGCGTTGACGAGCCTTGTCGGTGCTGTGCTGTTGTTGTTAGTTATGCGCGCTTACATTTAAATACACATAAGAAATAAAATCTGCTGGCAATGATCAGTCGTTGTTCCTATGAGGTGATGATAAGTGTGTTTCGACCTTTATCAACACTGAAGCGTCATGGTGCATGGAAAAGCTCATCTGCTGCGGAATAATACATTGAAGATTTTTATTAATAATCAATAAAATACAGGGATACAGATGGAAGAAATAGGTTTGAAATGAGGTGAGGGAATACTATCTTCAATAGAACAGTTAATGATTAACAGTAGTTAGTAGCAACGTGAGAAACACAAATGACATGAAAGGAAACATTCCAAAATCACCATCCATGGAGACTATATAGGAAGATCGGACTCCATGTATTCCAATGTCTGGTCATGGCAGAGAGCGCCAGTTTAAATCCAATACCAAAAATATCTTACTGCAGAACATTCAAGTGTGGAATGCGGGAAAGAAAGAAATAAGGTATATTTTTTTCGATTTCCGGCTGTTTTAACGAAGCGAGGTGACTATTTAAATGATCTCTCTGATCAACACCGCGATGCTTGGATTAGTGCTTTAAAACGGGGCCCCTCAGTGAATCACTTTAAACTTGGCGTGCTTGTTCTCGCCATTTTATCGCATGTTGGTTAGTGTAATTTTCAACTCCAACAAATCGATTCGGTTGCCCTCCAGCACAATATGGCTGACCTGTCAAAGTAATGTGTTCTGGAAAGGTCTAGTGGATCGTCAGTGGCGACGCCACGGTGAAAGAACAAACTACTTAGATAGACGATTTTGAGGATAGGTTTTGTCAATTTTTCCGTATGAGTTCGATCTCCTTATCACTAAAGAGTTCCATACAGTTTTTCCATATAATATTATATGGCCTGCATTGAGGATCTCTTTACCTTCTACTACACACCGAGAACTTTCGGTCCCTTCAATATACCTCAGAAATTCCAATAAAATTAATGTTTGTCTATTTGTCTTTGTTTATAAGAAGACGATTAAAGTACTTCAACACTAGCTTTGTTCTAACACTGTTACTATTACCACCTTAACACTAATCCTTACACCAATAATTGTTGTATCTAAATAAAAGGTAAAAGTCATCCGAATCACCATTTTAACAACGTTTAAAGGGCTTAAACCACGCTTCAAATACTCTAAACACGAAATAATTGAAGTAAGCGATGAAATCGATGTGGAAGAAAAAGTGAGGTTATAAATGATTGTGGTAGAAAATCTATCCGCCGCCGGTAGCGCTACAATCTTAATTTGAAAACCCAATAGGAGACGCATAATTTCAAATTGTTTATAGGCTTATAGAAAGTTATGGATCTGCTCACAGATGTGTACAGAATTGACCCATAAATCTGAACAGAATGTAGCTACTATGATTTCTAAATATTTTTGTTTTTTTCAAATAAATCATGAATTATTTTTGAAAAATAAATACCGGCTGAAAAATAACACCCACGTTTCATTCAATATAATCATAGTAATTGTAAATGGCATGTAAACTCCTAAACTCTGATGTAATAACATGGAAATATTAGAGATATGCCACTGGCTTCATCAAGGTAGAAATAGTCATAATTTATTATGATGGGAAGGCACCATAGTGAGACGTCTATTCGCTACTTGACAACATCGACCTATTATAATAATGATTTTTCAACAATTTCGTATACAAAATAAAGATGAAGTTCATAATCCGTTTTTTAAATTTAAAGTTTTGTGTTTATGTGTGTGAGTAATTAGTTATATATGTTGATTTCAAGGGAAGACTAATCAGAGACTGTTATAAAAGTTTGTAAAGGGCTCGGCAAACTTTACGGTTTCACACGTTTTTTCACCCCTTTGAAAATTACAGTTTATTCAGCTTTTCCACAGAAAAAAATCTTCTTCACTACTATAACCAGACGAGTATTTTTACTATTTCTGGTCTTACAAAAACTTGGTAAGATCAATGATTCGGGATGGTGATGGATCTTTTTACCTGGAAAAAAATTCCCAAGACAAGTAACGCCAAAATTAAATAAGGAGTCTTTTTAGGACTTTGACACAGAGAATTATTTAAGGATGAAATATTTAAAGAAAAACTCTATCATCTAGGAACATCCAGTTGATATCCTTTATGACACCTATCTGTATCTGTAGAGTGGGGAGGGTGAGTTTCGGTCCACAGCACTTAGGCCACATGTGATCCATTGTACATCCTTCCGAGGAGTTGTCCTCCTAGGTAATCGTCCATACTGTCCTTTTTAGGAAGGTGGACAGGTCAATAGGAGACATCTCCTTTATATAGGCAGGTGTAGGCCAAGACTCACCGAACACACACTCTCTTATTGACGATAACTCACTCACTCACTCACATAAGACATGCCTGACAGTTTCATATTCAGTGGCCAGTCAGAAATCCTACTGTTAAGCTTAAGTTTTTCCTGGTCATCGCCAAATATTTCTTCGGCGCCATCTTCCCAGGGTTGCCCAAGGTGATCCTGGCAAGACTGCATCCTTTGATTCCATCCCAACTCTTCAGGGATGGGTGTAACGCTTGGCTAGTTCCGCAATTGTCGACAGGACGTAGGTGTCACTGGGTCTTAAAATTTTTAGTCCAGCCGCTTCACTGGCTAAAGAATTGGCAATACGATTACCTTTACTCCTGTCGTGCCCTTTAACCCAACTCAGGCTAAAATTGTTATCAACCGAGGCGTTAGCTAAATCTTGGTGGCACTCTAATACTAGCACTGATGTAACACGTTGTCTGTTCAAGGCTAATAGGGCTTGTCTGCTGTCAGTGCAGATTGTTAGGTTTGTGGTGAGTGGGTCTATTAGGCACTCCAGTACGACTCGCAAGAGTCTATTATGGCTGACATCTATTCATATTGCTGATTGGTTTATTTGGTGAATGATATTTCAGGTCTGATGGCGAGAGGGAGAGACCCCGCCAAACATCAGATAACTGATTCGAGCTGGGACGAGACATGCACAAAGTATATGCTTTGCCGTTTCTTCATTTTATAGAAAAAGATGGCACGGATTTTCCGACATTTTAAATCTTACATTGATATGATGAATCAGACGACAGTGGCTTGTGAAAAGGCCAGTTAGACAACGTAGGTTATGCCTGAGTATTGACGACGAGAGACATCCTCTCCAGAACTCGAAGACTAGCCTGTATATGCATTACAGGAGCAATTAAAACTTCATACCATTACATATGGTGGGGGTGTGTTGTAGAAAGAACAAGATACAGACTAAGTAGAGTGTAACATATTTAATTTGGTGTGTACATCCTGTATAACTAAATAAACATTATCGATACAGGTTTTTCACCTTGAAGTAGCTTTATACATATTATAGAAAATAAATTCAGTTTCGAGTTGAATTATTAATACCTAGTCCTTATAAATCTCCTAAAAATAAATAAAATATAAAAATATTAAGTTACGTTAAATAATTATCAAATAACCGAGTAGGGTTAGTACAATGGCGCAGTCAGAAAAAAAATTAATGAAAACTAGTTGTTGTTTGTTTTTGGTAGCGAAAAACAAAACGTGCTTTGTGTTAATAAAATGGTCGTCCAAAAATTGGAATCTTTTAAATTGGGAGAAGGAAATTGGAGTTCCTACATCACTCGTATGGAGCAGTATTTCAAGGTAAATAAAATTGAGGAAAACATGAAAACTGTCTTGCTGATCACCGCAATAGGAGATGAGACATACGAACTAATGGAAGATCTGTGCAGCCCAGAAAAGCCGGCAGATAGAACGTTTGCTGCATTACAAAAATTATTACAAGAGCATTTACAGTCGACACCATCTGAAATTACCGAAAGTTATAAATTCCGACAGCGGAAACAAGAAACAGGAGAGAAAATCTCAATTTATTTAGCAGCATTATAGCTATCAAAATACTGTAAATTTGGTAATAATTTGGAAACTCAACTTCGAGATCAATTAGTTTTTGGTTTAAAAAATGAAGTCATTCGACAACGCCTGTTCCAAGAAAAAACGCTCACCTATTGCAAAGCTGTGGAAGTAGAAGTAAACATGGAAGCAGCAGAAAAAGATTCGGAGTTAGTGGGTGGTACAAACACAGTAAATTTTGTGAAAAAGGAAGAAAGGAAAAAGTTTTCCACGAAATTCCAGCGGTCCAAATCTAGGGTCAAGACGCCATTTTCAAGTTCTCGGCAGGGAGGAAGTCTGCAATACCGCCATTGTGGCAAGAATAATATAACGCATGGAAATGACAAACCATTGAAAGTTGATATTTCCATAAATAATAAAACAATTTCCATGGAATTTGATTCTGGTTCACCTACATCCGCCATTTCAGAAAAATTTTACATAAATAATTTTAAGAATTTTCGACTAAATAAATCTCAATTAAATTTAAAATCATACTCTGGCAGTGTTATTATTGTGTGATATATTTTTGTTTCTGTTTTTTACAACAATATGTCAGTAAATTTAAAACTGTATGTTATCAAAAACGGCGGTCCACCTATTTTAGGTAGGGAATGGATTTCTAAATTAAATATCTCTATAGATAAACTCTTTAATTTAAATTACATCGAGGAAATAAATGTAGGGGAGATACCTGACATTTTACAGAAAAAATTTCCGGAAGGACTGGGAAAATTTAATAAGGGTAATGCGCAGTTACATTTAAAAGAAAATGTTAACCCCGTTTTTTGTAAAGCACGGAATCTGCCATTAGCCCTAAAAGATAAAGTCGAAAAACAAATAAATAATTTAGTAAAAAATGAAATATTGACGCCGGTAGAATATAGCTATTGGGCAACCCCAATAGTCCAAGTTCTTAAGAAATCAGGGGAAATTAGAATTTGTGGCGATTATCGAGTAACATTAAACCCTAATAAACATGTGGATGCATATTCCATTCCAAAAATTGAACATTTATTTGCCGCTTTGAACAACGGAATTTTTTTAGCAAGATAGATTCATCACAGGCGTAAGCTCAAATCGAACTGGACGAGCGTTCAAAAAGTCTAACTACTCTAAATACCCACAAGGGTTTATTTAAAAAGAACCGTTTGCCTTACGGAGTGTCTTCTAGTCCTGGTATTTTTCAGAGGATTATTGATACTACTTTTAGCAATATTAAAAACGTAGCCATTTTTTTGGACGATATTTTAATTACCGGAATAAATTCTAAACATCATTTAAATAATTTAATGACTGTTTTCACTATTTTAAAAGAGTGTGGATTAAAGGTAAGATTGAACAAATGATCATTTTTCCGAGAACAAATAAAGGACTATGCTTCCATCTTATGGAAAAAAAAGACCACTCAAATGCGGATATTTTGATACCAACGTATTCGTCTTGAAAAATAGAACATTTGATAACATTGCGCCAATGTTGTAATTTAATTAATAAACCCACAAAATCAGTTTATTTGTCAGAAATTTTCGATTCGATTACAAAATCTAACCATTCAATAGGACACCTGCTGCGGTGAAACAGAGTCGGACTTGTGAATATAGTTGTACATACGATGAATACCCATTTCGTCGAAACAAAATAATAGGATTATATTTTTCAGTTGTATAAATATATCAAAAAATAATAGTTCAATACTATTAAACGCTTTACAAAATTAGAAAAATTAATTTCCAAAGAGCAGACCGTCCACTAAGAAGCAACAACTACTTCTCGGGCTATATGCCCCGACAGACATTGAATTACACTTCTAAAGTAAACGGGGTTGGTATATCTGTTAAGATAGAACCAACCATTCTGGTTTGCGATCAGAAGGAATAACATCACTTGTGGACCGGTTTCGGCGTTTTTGCGCCTCATCAGCACAAGGTAGACGCCACTCGTCCAAGAGCTCTGAGAGCATAATCCTGGACTAAAGACTACGTCGATACCACACTAATACATTAGCCTTAGTAAAGGAAATGTTAAGAGTGCGACATCGGCGACATCTCTACATCTAATCACAAACCAAAATTCTATATCGACAAAAAACCATCTCGGTTTTGTAGGTATTTACTTAATTACAGTTACCTGTAAATAATTGTCATATAAGTAAAGCGTGATCTAAAGACGTCAAAAAATAATAGTGGCGTCTACCTTGTGCTGATGAGGCGCAAAAACGCCGAAACCGGTCCACAAGTGATGTTATTCCTTCTGATCGCAAACCAGAATGGTTGGTTCTATCTTAACAGATATACCAACCCCGTTTACTTTAGAAGTGTAATTCAATGTCTGTCGGGGCATATAGCCCGAGAAGTAGTTGTTGCTTCTTAGTGGACGGTCTGCTCTTTGGAAATTAATTTTTCTAATTTTGTAAAGCGTTTAATAGTATTGAACTATTATTTTTTGACGTCTTTAGATCACGCTTTACTTATATGACAATTATTTACAGGTAACTGTAATTAAGTAAATACCTACAAAACCGAGATGGTTTTTTGTCGATATAGAATTTTGGTTTGTGATTAGATGTAGAGATGTCGCCGATGTCGCACTCTTAACATTTCCTTTACTAAGGCTAATGTATTAGTGTGGTATCGACGTAGTCTTTAGTCCAGGATTATGCTCTCAGAGCTCTTGGACGAGTGGCGTCTACCTTGTGCTGATGAGGCGCAAAAACGCCGAAACCGGTCCACAAGTGATGTTATTCCTTCTGATCGCAAACCAGAATGGTTGGTTCTATCTTAACAGATATACCAACCCCGTTTACTTTAGAAGTGTAATTCAATGTCTGTCGGGGCATATAGCCCGAGAAGTAGTTGTTGCTTCTTAGTGGACGGTCTGCTCTTTGGAAATTAATTTTTCTAATTTTGTAAAGCGTTTAATAGTATTGAACTATTATTTTTTGACGTCTTTAGATTACTTTCCTTCGGCATCAACACTGACTGATTGACTAATTTCTGCAGCGAAGCTGGTGGCCTATTTATACTCGCACGCCGTAATTCTCGAAGTATCTCGGCGTTCTCGCGGGCGCATTGGATATTCTCGATGTTTCGTATTCTGGATGCTTCTCGAAAATTGGGCGGAGGAGCCATAGTCGTCTCATACGGGGATTTCACTGGGGGCACTAAGTGAGAATATTATTGCAGTAGCTCGCGTAACAATACTTAAATCTCCCGAGAAGATATGCAATAATAATTGTATTTCTTCCCGTGTTCATTGAGTTTTCGAGGACTTGCTACGGCTTGTCCAAGATTTCAACTCTCTGTGCATTGCCCTGCGACATAGGAGGGTGATGGGTTGAGATACCTATCGGGAGCGTCCCCAGGTTGCGGATAGGGGACGCCAGGGACGTCATGCAAATGAAAGAACTGGTCTATTGGTGAATAAGGAAGGATGAGGGCTATAAACGCCCAACATTGCCAACCGAATACCCAATCGCTGACAAGCTCGTGACGCATACCGCAAACTACATAGCAGAGCAACTACCCCCTTACTAGGGTAAGGCCTGTGAGGGGCATGCCGAACCATGTGGATCGGGAGGCTTGGCTTGATTGCCTGGTCTGCGTGGATGAGGACCACTATAATAACCTCCCAAATCTTAAAGTTAAGTGGTCGCTGAAGGGATGGATGGCCGTGGGTTATTCGGCAATGAGACCACTAACCTCGGGGCACCTGGCGCACCCCGTTGCATTTAGCCTTGTACCTGTATAAGGAGCTCTGCAGGTACTGACCTCCTTTCTCCTATACTCGTGGGAACAAATATGGACCAAGAGAAACCAATACCTATTACCGAGCCTATAGAGACTCCTAGTAAAAGGGATTTGGGAGATCCGGCAGCAATGGAGGTAAATAAAGATAAGAGGGCCAAACGTACCACTGGTACCGGTATTAAATACAGCGTGGCCCTCAAAGGGATCAAGGCAGCTGTGGTCCCAAAAATCTTCCCAGAGACAGTTGTCTCTGAGGATCAGGTGGAGTCTATCAAAGAGAATCTAACTGACATGATCGACGAGGTGCAGAAGGCGCCTAGGTTTGAAGCCAGTCGATACATGGACGGCTACTACGGGCTAATCTGTGACAATGAGGAGTCCTTCATTAAAACGAGGGACTATTTGTCACAAAAAACAAACTGGAAGCTCATCAAGAGTGATGAATTTCCAAAGCAGCAACGAGTTCTCGCCCTACTTCCCGAGACTAAAAAAGAGGATCTGAAAGTGGCGTTGAGGAGGCTCGAGAAACAGAATCCAGGGCTAAAGGTTGATCGCTGGATGATCCTCGGCTCCAAGTCATCCGACAGAGGACTGCATGTGAGTCTCCGGATTGACGAGGAGTCCATGAAAGGACTGGTGCGGGCTCAATGGAGACCGTACTATCTATTCCAGTGAGCCAGTTTTGAAACCCTGGAAAACTCGACCTAGGAGGAAACAGGGACTGATCGAGAACCTGTACCATCAACCTCTAAGGACCTTCAAGGTGCTACAAGTTAACTTGCAGCACAAAAAAACAGCCACCGCTGTTCTACAACAAAGAGTCGTGGCTGAAAACATAGACATCGTTCTAATTCAAGAGCCTTGGATAAACAAAGGTAAGATACTGGGGCTTAATATTAGGGGAATGGGACTGATAATGGGAACTGATCGTACTAAAATAAGAAGTTGTATTTGCTATAGATCCGAATACAGCTTGATGCCGATTATGGAACTATGCACGGGTGACATGGTGGCAGCAAAGATTATACTCGAAAAAGATGGGGTAGTAGTGGAGACAATAATAGTGTCTCTGTATCTTCCCATCGATTCAGAAGAACCACTACCGGGGACCAACATGGAGAACCTGATGGAATACTCAAGGAAACATAATCTGGATGTCATTGTAGGGGCTGATACCAACGCACACCATAGAAGTTGGGGCAGCAAAGACAACAACACCAGAGGTAAGAAACTATTTGACTATCTATGTACTACTGAACTTGATATTGCGAATGTGGGTAATACGCCTACACTTAGAACATCGACGGGGGAATCATTGATAGATGTAACTCTTTGCACTTTACGTGTCACGGAGATGATTTACGTGTCACGGAGATGATTCGCAAGTGGCGAATCGGATATGTATCGTGTATCGTGTATCGTGTATCGGATGGACCATCTTTATCTGATCATGCCCAAATATACTATGAAATTAACGTAGAAAAATCGGTTATTCGACCATACAGGGATCCTAAGAGCACTGACTGGGTATTTTATAAAGAGGACCTGCTTTCTAAAATCCGTTCATACTCAGGCAGACCAAAAACTGCCGAGGATTTAGAGGGAGCAGCCGTATCGCTGCAACAGTGTACACTGACCTCTTATCATAACAACTGTCCGATAAAGGAGAGTCGCTCTTCTAGACAAGTCATCTGGTGGAATAAAGAGCTGACATCGCTAAGGAAAGAAACAAGACGCTTTTTCAACAAAGCGAAAAAAACGGGTAACTGGGAAGCGTATAAGGCTAAACTAGGTACATACAATACAAAAATGAAAGAATCCAAGTAGAAGTCCTGGAGAGAAATCTGTGAGGACATGCAAGGTGTCACACACAGCGTCAGAATCAACAGGATTCTCAAAAGAGATACTTCTAACAAACTTGGCTCTATTCAGTTGCCGAGCAGAAAGTTTTCAAATACTGAGGCAGAGGCTCTAGAGCATCTCCTCAGTGTGCACTTTCCAGGTTCGGTAAGGATAGAGTCAAGCTATGACAACAGGCCGGTTGCCAAAACAAAGGCAACCAAAGAGGACTGGGAACTCACGAATAAGATATTCAGACCCCATCTTATCAGATGGGCCGTAAACTCATTTGACCACTACAAAACTCCAGGACCAGATGTCATATTCCCCAAGCTTCTGCAAGAGGGACATCATAATGGGTTCTTTAATTCTGATACTTCGAAGCAGCCATGCTCTAGGGTATATACCAATTGCGTGGGGAGAGTCAAAGGTGGTGTTTATTCCTAAACCAGGAAAAGAAACGTACACCCAGGCTAAATCCTACCGACCAATCAGTCTGAATCATTCATGGTGAAAACCATGGAAAAAGTCTTACAAATGTATTTACAAGAAGGAGCGCTTAAAAGCATCCCTACTGCTTATAAAGCAGGGAAATCAGGTGAAGCTGCCCTGCATAATTTGGTCGCAGGTCTCGAAAGGAGCCTGAATCATAAGGAAGTAGCCCTTGCAGCATTTCTAGACATCGAAGGTGCTTTTGACAACACATCGATGTCATCAATTAACAGATCCCTTAAAAACAGAGGGATAAACAGTACCACATGCAAATGAATAGGATCCATGCTTGAGCATAGGAGAATAACAGCACATATGCATGATAAAACATACACCGTTAGGACAACTAAAGGATGTCCTCAAGGTGGAGTACTTTCACCACTTTTGTGGAACCTAGTTGTGGATGACTTGATCTGTAGGTTGAATGATCAAGGCATATGGACGCAGGGCTTTGCGGACGACATAGAGATTGTGACCAATGGGAAATTACCGGAGGTGGTTATGAATGTCCTACAGGAAGCACTACGAATTATGGAGGAATGGTGCCTTATGGAGGACCCTTCAGTTAATCCAAAAAAAAAACTAGTTGCTTTTACGAATAGAAGAGTCGTCCCGCAGGGTAGAGTACTGTTGTTCGGAGAAGAACTAGAAATATCCAAAGAAGTCATATATCTGGGAGTGACCCTTGATTCCAAACTGAATTGGAAGGCACACCTGGAAAAAATTACTACCAGGGCGACTAGGCTTTTCTGGCAATGCAGAAGAGTTATGGGCAAAACCTGGGGAATACGACCTGCGGTGGTTCACTGGCTCTACACAACTGTGATAAGGCCAACGATCACCTATGGAACAATAGTCTGGTGGAGGAGGACAGAAGTGTCCTCTGCAGTTAATATGTTAACTGCAATCCAAAGACAAGCGCTTCTTGGTATTACCGGGGCAATGAACAGTACGGGGACGGCATCAATGGAAGCCCCTATTGGACTTCCTCCTCTAGAACTTTTTATAAGGGCGGAGGCAATGATGGCAATTCTTAGGCTGAAATCGGGAGACTTATAGTCCCCGAACAATGTTCGAGAAGGACAAACTGATACAACTGGGACATTACTAGACGAACCCGTATTTCACATTAGTTTTGATAGCATGACACCAGAGAATATATTCACTGAGCGAGTGAATATCATCATCCCATCTAGGGAACAGGTGATGTACCCAGGTAATTCTGGAGAAATCATCTGGTTCACCGAAGGCTCCAAAAACAAACCATGGCACTGGGGCTGGTATAAAAGGACCTAGAAAGAGAATGTTCTTTAGCCTTGGTCGATATACGACTGTGTTTCAAGCAGAGACGATTGCCGCTATAGCCTGTTTTGATGAAGACATCAGAAGAGGATATACCGGACAAAAAATTGAAATATTCACTGACAGCCAGGCTCTGCTTAAGGCTATCAGTAATCCTACAACTAGGTCTAGACTGGTGAAAAACTGCAAAGAATCCCTCAACAGGCTGGCAAGAGACAACAAAGTGTCTCTAATATGGGTGCCGGCACATGAGGGGATTGCAGGTAATGAAATGTCGGACCAGTTAGCTAAAGAAGGCTCTAAAGGAGACTTCATAGGTCCGGAACCGTTTTGTGGAATCACAAAAGATTGCATAAGAGGGGAAATCGGGAACTGGCTAGAGAAGGAACACCAAGACTTCATAGGTCCGGAACCGTTTTGTGGAATCACAAAAGATTGCATAAGAGGGGAAATCGGGAACTGGCTAGAGAAGGAACACCAATTCAAATGGAGGGTGACACAAGGGCACCTTCATACAAAGACTTTACTGAACAAGGTAGACAAGGAACTCTCAACCAGATTACTGAAACTAGGTAAGAGACATTTGAAGACAGTTACCGACCTGGTTACTGGACATTGCACCTTCAGGAAACATCTGTACAAAATGGGAAAAGTTAGTGAACCTATGTGCAGAAAATGTGAACTTGATGATGAAACACCTACTCACATACTCTGCTTCTGCGAGGACTTACAAGAACTTAGACGGAAGCACTTTGGAGAGGAAGTTATACAACCATCACAACTACTGAAAATCCCTCCAGTCAAACTAGTGACCTCTATAGTAGACACGAAGCTTCTGGAATGGAAGTAGATAACATGGGAAATGGTACAAAGATTCAGTTCAAGTGCCTGGGCTGATGAGCACAACCCAAATTTATGAATGAATGAATGTGTATTTCTCCTGCATCCTTCAGCAGCCTGTATCTCATAAACTAAGAAGGTTAGAGAAAAGTCTTATTAGGGTATTTTCAAATTTTTTTAACGATCTATCATGCCTCAAATTCACGGCACTTATTTACGCTACACCCTGTATAAACACTCACATATGCAAAAATTTTTCTCATTCATTCGCAATGATAATAATATTGATAAAAATTTGTATATATAATGTGTAAATTTTATACTAATTTATCCTGGAACCGTCTTGAAAAAAATACGCATTTAACCTAAATTGATCCCAGAAATAACATATAATGCACCGCGTCGATAAACCCTGGACTAATTGAAGATGTATTGTAGATGTTTCAAAGATTCCTATAAACATCTTGCAAATATCCTTAGGATATTAACATAAAATATCCCAAGGATAACAAACAGATATACTCAGGATATGTCGTTATCTCAATGAGATGTCCTTGATAGATCCAAAAGACATCCTTGTGCAATGATTATATTAAACACAACCTTGTTTCAATTCTGTAAGCAGCAGTTGAATTTTAAAGCATGGTTAAAAATTAGACAATCTGCTAACTCCATTTTACTATTCTGTATGCATGATAAGCTTTAAGATATTAACGGAAAACTCTTAATTTGACACGATACCTGTTAAAATTATAATCCTAATCTTGACTATGTATGGATTAAAACATTTCTAATAGCGGAAACTCCGTCAAATATACCGGCGTGCCTTTAATTTTTCTTCTTATAGAATTGACCCTAATAAGTATCAGTTAAAATTTTTCATGCTATCCACATTTTTTTCCGATATAATTATTAATTATGCAAATCTTCTAGTACTTCAGTTAAAGTTATTAAACATATTTCGCATTCCCAATCATAAGAGGCTGGTTGCCTTGCACGTGTTTCGCTAGCAATATCTAGCTTACCAGGCAGCGTGAGAACATCCGATTCGTAATCTTATTCGCAAAAATTACTGTATTAAGACGTGCACGGACTCATACTCATACCGGAAAGCGTAAATGCTGTGAACTAGTAAAATGTTGACGTGAAATTTACTTGGTTCGAATACGCACATTTGAAATGGTCGTTAAAATGCTGACAATTTAGAAGAAGCAATTATAAAATTATATAAGCTTGAAGAAAGTATTAAATTTTAAAGTGAAATAAGTCAGTATTTTACAGTTTTAACACTAGTTTGTTAATTTACTTATTTTTGGTAGTGTTTTTTTGTTAAATTTCTCGTTCAGCCAAATCCAGAAGGTTCAACCATCCGTACTATTTGGCGGTTGTGATTTCATCTGAATAGAACCATTTACAACAAGGTTTTTATTAAAATAAAAATAATGGAGTTTTGCATTGTCCTGTTATATACAGGGTGATTGATTAGAAAAAGCTCAGAGGGTCTGTTATCATGAAAGATAGCATAAACATTTAGAGGGGAGAGGAGAGGAGAGGAGAGGAGAGGAGAGGAGAGGAGAGGAGAGGAGAGGAGAGGAGAGGAGAGGAGAGGAGAGGAGAGGAGAGGAGAGGAGAGGAGAGGAGAGGAGAGGAGAGGAGAGGAGAGGAGAGGAGAGGAGAGGAGAGGAGAGGAGAGGAGAGGAGAGGAGAGGAGAGGAGAGGAGAGGAGAGGAGAGGAGAGGAGAGGAGAGGAGAGGAGAGGAGAGGAGAGGAGAGGAGAGGAGAGGAGAGGAGAGGAGAGGAGAGGAGAGGAGAGGAGAGGAGAGGAGAGGAGAGGAGAGGAGAGGAGAGGAGAGGAGAGGAGAGGAGAGGAGAGGAGAGGAGAGGAGAGGAGAGGAGAGGAGAGGAGAGGAGAGGAGAGGAGAGGAGAGGAGAGGAGAGGAGAGGAGAGGAGAGGAGAGGAGAGGAGAGGAGAGGAGAGGAGAGGAGAGGAGAGGAGAGGAGAGGAGAGGAGAGGAGAGGAGAGGAGAGGAGAGGAGAGGAGAGGAGAGGAGAGGAGAGGAGAGGAGAGGAGAGGAGAGGAGAGGAGAGGAGAGGAGAGGAGAGGAGAGGAGAGGAGAGGAGAGGAGAGGAGAGGAGAGGAGAGGAGAGGAGAGGAGAGGAGAAACTACAGCAAGCGCCAAACGTGATGGCGAGCGATCGCGCAGGTATAGACTCTCCCAACTAAATTACTATTGGATTACGATAAGCCCCTTGCCGGTCAGTGTCGTACCTATAATTAGTTTTAATTAGTGTAGCAAATGGAACATGATTTCTTTGTAATTTCTTTTCATATTTTATTCAGTGTTATGGGTAGTAGTACAGTTCATTAAAATTTTATATAATGATACACTTATTAAAGAATAAACTTTAATCAGTCACTATCTGAATACAAATTTTCTTCTTCTTCACTGCTGCTTGTGCTTGTGCTGCTATCGTCATTTAAATTTATAATCACTGGATTTACCTCTGTTTGAACATCTGTGAATATTTCATTTTCCCAATATTTCCGCTCCATATCTACTACATGTCGGCAACGCTTTTGCCATTCCTCGGAAGTGATTTGATCAAACTCGTGCTCCGCCAGTTTCCTCACATATTCCAACTTGAAAGTTATATTCTTTTGGGACACATTGTTTTTGACAGTAGCCCAAATGAGTTCAATGGGATTCAAATCCGGATGGTAGGATGGAAGTCGCAAAACGTTATGTCCGTGTTCAAGCATAACCTCATCAAATTCGTATCTAATATGATGCTTTCTATTTCTCTTGATCAACTCGTATAATTCGGGTTTGAGCATGTTAGGGGTGAACAAAATGTGTTTTTCGTGCAGCCACTTCACCATGTCAGCCTTTCTAGAATTTGTGTTGGGGAAGGGATTAATTTGAATATTATGGTATGGATCATTATCGGTCACGACTATCGAATTCACAGGTAAATTTGGGATCAACTTTTCTTGTAACCGTTAACCATAATTTTCAGAATTCCTCTCTGAATGATAATCCCCTGATTTTGTGCCTGATTTAAATATAAGCCGACAATTAGGTATAAAGCCCATGTCACCTCCTGCATGGACAATAATAAGTCTTGGTCCCTCCGAAATATTTTTAAATAACTCTCTAGGCCGCTTCTTTCTTGGGGTGGACAATTTTACTTGCACGTTATTTGCAGAAATTAATTGCTCCCTTTCTTTAACCACTCTTTCAATGGTTCTTATCAAAATACTTAATACAAAATAAAGATTTGTGTTGAAATAGTTATTTTTGAAATTTATTTAATGTTACCTGTAGCGAGAGATGTTTTATTTTTCACATTTGATAACGTATCCGACTCACATTTGACACTTTGAAAATAATTGAACACTTTAAAAATTATTTCACGTGCCTGACTCTTGATAACTGGTTTTTTTGTTGGGCGATGACATTTTTTCAGAAACAACACAAAAATTATTCAGACAATACCAAACGCCAACAGAATTGGAGGACAACTAATGATACGCCTCTGTACAGAGCATTTATATGTCTTGCAAGAGCTGTAGTGGGGGGTAACATTAAAAATGAGTTTGTGCGCATGGGGGCGGGCTCGCCATCACGTTTGGCGCTTGCAGTAGTAAATATTATAACGGGATTGTTCTCAGGGAGGAATTCGGTCACTATAAATAACTTAGATATTCTTGTATCATTCTGGACTGGACGTGAAATATTCAGGTGCGTAATGAGTAAAAACCGATTTGCTCTTTTGCTTTACGTTTTGACAGCCCTGTAGATAGATTGGAAAGGCAAAAAATTGACCCAGTAGCACATATTTCAGAAATATTCAAATATTTGTAACTAATTGCCAATCAGTACATACTCCAGGTATCAATTTGTGCATTGATGAGATGCTAGTTTCATTTAGGGGTAGATGCAAATTTAAAATGTACATGCCACAAAAACCCTGCAAGTACGGACTAAAGATTAACTGCATGACAGATGCCCGAACTCAATTTTTTTATAATGGCTATATATATTGTGGCAAAAATTCTGATGACATTGGGATGGACCCAAGTTGGAAGAAGTTATTGAAGCCGACACAATCTGTATTGAGATTGATTCAGCCCATCAAAAATACGAACAGAAACATAACTGCCGACAACTGGTTTACGTCAATAGAGTTGATAAACCACCTGAAGCAGAATGGTTTAACTTATATAGGTACGATAAAGAAAAACAGAAAGGAAATTCCAAGAGAGTTTCTACCCAACAACAAACGACCTTTTGGATCTGCATTATTTGGTTTTGTAAAAGTTATAACACTTGTTTCCCATGTGTCAAAAAAGAACAAAGCAGTACTACTTGTCTCTACTATGCATCACACAGAAACTTATAATGAGGTAACATCAAAACCCGAGATAATTATGGATTATAATTCAACTAAAGGTGGCGTTGATGCGTTGGATGAAAAATGTGCCAAACACTTTACAAGTCGCCGGAGTCAGCGTTGGCCAATGCTAATTTTTTTTCGTTTAGTAGATGTCAGTGGTGTCAACGCTCATATTCTTCATCAATCGTATAAACATAATCCGATAATTCAAGAAAAAACTGATTTTTAGAAACAACTAGCAAGTGCGATCAACTATGCGCACAATTTTGAATATTTCAGAAGAGAACTTGCAAGAATTTCCTGATGAAAAGTTAGAGAAACGAAAAACCTGTTATTCTTGTCCCAGTAGAATTAAAAGAAAAACGTTTAATCTCTGCTACTGCTGCCGAAAACCAATCTGCCTTGAGTGTTCGTCAAAAATATGTGGCGATTGTCGAAAAAATGTTTAGTGTTTTCATACGTTGCAGTTTATTTGAAATCTTTTTGTTTGTTGGATTACGTCATATAAAAGTTGTGTTTTGACACTTTTAGTTTCAGAATTTTACAACTATGTTCCAAAATTTTTTGTTTTTTTATCTGAGAATAATTTTTTCTTTTTGTGGTCTCGAAGGATCGATGTATGTTACGTTCACCAAAACTCGATTATTAAACATTATGAAAAATCGATCCTTTAGCTTTTTTTCACATGTGTCATATAAAACTATGTTAACATAATATATTTATTGCTTCAATAACAACTTATCCATTTATGTTATACATTACGCTTTAAAAAAATGCTCTACGGTGAAAGCGTGCTAACTATCTGACTACGGTGGACTTCGTTCATAAACTTGAACTGGTAGTGATATATCAGGTCAAAAGAAACTCAGTTGCTGTCCCTGGGATCTTTCTACAGGGGAGTTTCCCTAAAACTTCACCACTTGGGGCTGGCAGTCATAACGATATCTAGCTTTCAACTTGATTCAGGAAATTTAACCATGAGGTGGCAACCAGTCAAGCTATCAAACCAAAGTGACGATCAATCAAGTATTTATTTAATTTTCTGGCTAAACTTGGAAGAAAAGTTCCAACATAAGTTAAGCTATTCCTTAAGAATATTGTTAAGAAGGTTTTTAAGATCTTTATAAAGCTTTTTATGAAGATGTTTATGAATATTCTTAGGAAGGGTTTTATGAAGGCCTAAAACAATAAGGTTTGTTAAAGTGTTTATCTCATAATAGGTAGGATTACAGATAAGCATGGTAACTCACTGTGACTTGGAAAACGAAGGATATTTTAAATGAAATTCTTTGGACTACAAAAATAAGTAATATATCCACTTAGTAAGTGATTCTGTACCTCAGACTGGAACTCTATTTAATATTTTCCAAAGATTTCAGATTTAAAATCCGCCAAAGGCGTAGCACGTTCTTCTCGAACAAAATTGCTTTCTACTCAAAAAAAAACCTTTTTCTATGACCTCTGATGGTGGTGTTAACATTGAAGAGAGTTTCCCATGCCTTTATTTACTAAGGTAAAGGCTGTTAAGGAAATAAAAGAAGATATTTCTGACAGCTGAATTATTGCTGCCACTTTTTGGTTCTGTTTACATTTTGTAAGTTTTAAAGATATTTATATAAAAATTAAAATAAAGTGATTTATAATGAAATTAAAATAAGGTTTTGTTCAATTAAGAATTCTATTTTTATTTTCAGGTTGTGAAGCTTGGGGAAAGCAAGACCTGTAGGGGATTTAGAAAAAATTACAAATAAAGACAAAAGTTATGGAAAGTTGTTGATAATAAACGTATTTGCTTTTTCTTGGTTGATTTCATAGTATACTTAAACAATTTAATGAATCCTAATCCTATTTAATACTTGTTGAGGTAAGTTGTAAAATAAACCTGTAACAAAGAGAAGAGAAGATTTTTTTGTAACCAATAATGGAAGATAATGGAAATTGAAAGTTCAAGTATAAATGAAAGTATATAAAATTTTGAAATATATCACTACTGATAATAACCTTTGGTCAGGAGCCAAACTGTCAAGTCAAGTATAATTTTTCAGTTTATTACATCTGTTTTTCAAAAAATATTGTTTTTCATTCACAGAATAAAAAATTGTCTTATAAATAAATGTTTATTTGGATTTTATCATGTACTAATAAAATACACTTGTCGTTTATAGTTTGTCACAGTCGAACACACGCTGGTACTTACTATTTTTTAACATTAATTTACTTAAATAGTCAAATCGAAGCTTAACATTTGATATCATTGAAATCATGTTGGGCTAGAGATATTTGTACAGATATATAGATGACTTATATTCTCGAAAATTAATTATTTTATTAATTTAAATAACACTAATTTGGAATGTATTTGACATATTGGTCCTCTGCTGGATAGTTGTAACGAAACGTTTTGGTTAAAATTAAATGTCATTGGAGAATATAAAATATTGTACTTACTATATATTATCTTTATTATAAGTTATCCGTGAGAGGAATGTTTTAAGTTCCATTGAAAAGGAATACGTAATTTTCAATAAACAATTTTGCTTGTTCCTATAGGTGTGGCAAATTGTGTAGTTTTTCAAAAGTTTCTTTACCAATAAACATTTTTAGTCATATACTGTTTGCGCAAATACCGAGGGTTGTCAACAGTCAACAAATACCAACATTCAAAATAAACTATCATGGTTAGTTAAGTTAACGGCAAAGTATCAGACCACTTCGTTTAAAGCTATACCTAAACTAAATTTTGAAAGTTGACGAGTCAGTCGGAAAATGGAATTAAGCCGTCTATTTCCCTCGTCTTAATTTCCACCAATCTCAAACGTGCAATTTTGAATTACAAATGGTTTTTAGATGATTATTTCCTTCCTATTAATTTTGACTAAGAATTGGTATGTCAAATATGAATTTTAAGTGGAAAAATTACTTAACAACTGTCAACTTAGCTGTCAGCAGTTTTTCCGGAAAAAAAATCGAAAAAATTTCATGCAAGTTTGACAAGTTGCGTTGTAAAAACAAACTTGATGGTTTCTATGCTGTGTTGCTATGTACCGTTACCAACAACAAAGATCACAAACAACGCTTACGAATTTATTAATTTTGAATGTATTAAAATAAAATGTTTATTTAATTCAGGAAATAATCTTACCAAATATCCCTCGTGCAACTAATTTTTCCTGTGGAAAAATTGGAACACTCGTTTCTAAGTAATCTGTTTTAACAAATAGCATTCGCGAAAGTGGAAAAATCCTCGTCTTCGACTCGGATTTTTAAAACCACTCTCGCTCATGCTATTTGTTAAAACAAATTACTTAGAAACTCGTTTTTCGAATTTTTCCGGAAAAATTAAATGCACTAGGGATATTACCCCCGTATGAAAGCACATGCCAACAGTTTTTTCGAGTTTACCCGCGGCAAAACTTGACCTTTGATAATAAGTAATTATGGTCTCCTAGGACACCAGAAAACGACGCTAAACAATTTTTCTGATTTAATTATCAATAAATTTTGTAATATTGTTTTTAAACAGTGCTATACCTTGTTTTTAAACTAAGAGGAGCGATTTGAATTTAAGTTGGCATTTCTGTTGCCTAGTGATTGGTCAAATTGCCGCCCGTTTCACACAGCTCTTTTGATACAACTGACAACGACATTTGTCAGTTTTGTGTTTATTCATGTAAAAATTTTCATTATAGTTCAATCTTTATTTCCATTTTTTTTGCGTTCGTTATATTCCAACCAAGTATTCAGTTTGATAAACAAAATCTACAGTCCATGCTTGTTTTTTCTTGTTGATTGCAAATAAAATCTTATTTTTGTGAGTATTTTTACATCAAGTTTTACATACATAACAGTACAATATTATAGCATTTTTCGATATCAAAACTTCTTTTTTACTTTTAGTTTTTGCTATACCTAAGCCTAGCTATATCTAAAGCTACAATTGCATTTTTTACATACTTATTTATCCCCAGTTCCATATAAATTACTTATTATAACCAACCATACATTTTTTCACCATAATGTCACATGGCCTGTGACCAATGATGATTCGATATTTAGACATGCCTTGATCCCTCATTGGCCACGACAACTGCGAGCAGTACAATAGATATTTCACGTAAATGTCAATTAGTTCAAAAAGTCTGAACACGACCCTTTCGGAACACACTCCCAATCTAGTTACTTCTAGTGGTGTGTTTGAGGTTTCCTAAAATGCTCCTCCTAGTTTAAAAACAAGGTATAGTCAGCTTATGTAGTGAAAATGAGTCGCTTTGGAAGTTATTCTATGACTAATATTGATCTGGCGATTGAGAAAGGTCTACCGTACAATACCGTTAACATCCATACGTCAATATGGAAACAGTTTACGGAATTCTGCAAGGCAAAGAAATACGAGCTTTTGGAAACTACAAGTTTAGAGCAACTAAACCAAATCCTGAAAGATTGGGCGTGGAACATGAAGAAAGAAAACGGTGGAAATTACAAATAACTAGTTGTGAAGACAATTACCACGTTTTCATGCAGAACTCAATTCGAATTGAATACACTTCCGTATTAAAAACCTCATGAAAACAGGTATTGAAATCGAATTGAGTTTCAAGGTCGATAGGTACTGCTACTGCTTTTTTTGGGATCGTATCGAGATAAAGAAATCGAAATACGACATGAAAACCGAGATCGTATTGAAACATGCGCATTGTGTGACATTCGCTGTCAAATTTATGCCAGCTGTAAGCCCTATAACCTTAAAACCACTCAAAACATGAAAGTTTACTCTAGCTTTCTTGTAACATTTTGTGGAAATAAAGGTTTTTTGATATTTTGTTATGGAAAGTTCTTTTAATATGTAGTGCTCGTCATCTTCTAGAAATGTGTGGAAAGATGCAGAAGAGAAGTGATGGCTAGAAATATTCCAGGAAGAAAGTGTTTTGAAGTTGTCCGATGGAAAGCGATACAAAAACGCTGAAATTTACAAAATGGTGGAACAAAAAATGATAGAAAGAGGCTATATATCTAAATCTACTGAGCAAATAAAAAATAAATGGAAAGCTTTAAAGACTCAATACAATAATGGTATTAAAAACAAATCTAAAAGTGGTATGGATAGAAATGAATGCGACTATTTTGGGCTACTTGAGGAAATGCTAGGAGGTCGTCCTGCATCGGCTCTTGAATGTATGGATGCAGATATAATTGTACAAGTGGAAGAAGACATTTCTAATCAGGAACTGAGCGATTACTTACAGTCACCAGAATCTGATTCTGAAATACAGATCGAAGAAACACCACATACAAGTAGATCAAGAGCCCCAATTGAAAAAACTTACAGCTTTAGCAGAAGTAATGGAATAGAAAATGATTTTTTTGAGAAACAAATGTCCCTAATGACAGAGTTTTTTAAAATGCAAGAGAATTCCCAGGAAAAGGCCTCAAAAGCTAGATCTGATGATTTAAACAATATTTAACAAACATTTTGAAGTACAGTGGAAAATATTCTCAGAACCCTCAGAACCCTACTATGGCAATGAACCCTTACATGGTTCAATCTGTTCGTTCTTCATCTCACACAAGACCACGATGTTCTTCAAGTAGCTCTGATGAAGAATATGAAAAAATAATTGTCAAAAAACAAAAAAATGATTTTTGATGTACGATATGTTTTACATGTATTTTAGATTTAAAATGTTTAAAAATAAAAGACGCTGTTTGAAAGAGTTATTGTCTTATTTGAAAATTAAAAAATAAACTGAAACAGTCATACTCCCTAGTAGCTGCCTTCTTGGGCTGTGGAAATAATATTTCTGTTCCAGCTGAAAATCTTTCTCGTAGAATAGGATGCACCCAATGTTTTCGTTTACTTCTTCTTAAATGCCACCACAACACTGGGATGTCGTCCATCGTGTACGAAGAATGAACGCAAACTGATCAGATCCTCTGGTGCAAGTGTGAAAACACACGTCCGGCCGCCGTCTTCCGTTTAAACAGACGGTCCGTCTAAGTGGGACCGGGCTCTAAGAGAAATTAATATCAACGAAAAATTGTCGACTGATGTGGTTGGTGCTTTATTGCCGAAAACAGAAACCAACTCGGCAAGGCATTATTGTCGAGACAACTGTTTTCGAAAATTGTGAAAAATTATTGCGCGCAAATTTTTGTCGGCCTACTTCCATTTAACAGCGCACTCTTTGGAGTAACTTTTGGATAAAGGTAAATTAGGTTAGGCCATAAAATCACTTCTAGTATCTGTAGTTTGCGTTTGCATTAAAGTTTCGGGACATCCTGTATAAAATTTTCAAATGTTTTTATATATTTTATGATTTTTAGTAACCACCAAGATTATCAGATCTATTTCCTACAAAATCAATAATTGATAATTTCATTAAAAATTCGAGTTACTTTATTTTCGGAATGTCCTACTGTCAAATCTCAAAACGATTTGAAGTGTAATTGGATCGTGATTGAATCCCTATCATGAAAACAGAGATCGGTATTGGATTCAAAATGAATTCAATACTCCATGAAAACGTAGTAAATGTGGAACACCGTTGCAAAAAATGTATTATAATATGTATTTTATGAAGTGAACAAAAATTTTGATCCATTTAAAGATATTATCTTTAAGTCTAGTAGGGAAGCTCGTAATGCGAAACGAAGGAATTTGCAGATGTGCGCCAATAAATCGAGCTCTGCTTCATTAAAATTGGAAGAATACTATGCAATGGTTTTATTATGGGACGAAGACACTCCGGCGGGACTCCAGCGAAAATTTTATCATATCGCTTTGGTAGAACTTGCCTGAAGAGGTGGAGAAGTAGTCAATTGCAGAGTTCATTATTTTAAAGAGAAAGTGGATAATTCTGGGATTAAAAAAGGTAGATAACATAGTAACATATTTTTTAAAATAACTGATTTTCAAAAATCCCACTTTTTAGGAAGAGTAGAATATAATCCTCTCTTCAATAAAACGGCCCAGGGTGGAGAAAAAAATGGCCGATAGTAAATTGCTGGTCCCCATCACGAAGAACCCTACCTTTTGTCCAGTCCGTCCTTTTAAAATTCTAATGGTTAAACGTTCATCCAGAATAACAAATGATATATTATTCTTAACAGTAAACCCATCATTGAACAAAGAACAATCAAGTGAATGGGACAAAAACAGTCCAGTGGGAAAAAACGAACCTTCGAAACGGACTACAGATGCAGCAGAGAAGGCAGGATTAAATACAAAAGAAATGAAAATAACAAACCACTCCATGCGGTCGACAGCAGTCAGTAATCTGGCTAAAGGAGGGGTGAGTGAACAACAATTAATTAAAATTACTGGCCACAGTTTAGCCAACTCAATTAAGCCTTATCTGCAAATGGATAATGAGTATTATTCCAACATCATTAACACGCCTCAGAACCTCCTGCTAAAAAACAGAAAACAGAAGATCCTGCAGCCACTCCTCGAGCTTCTCACTCTACAGCTGGACCAATCAACAACAATAATGATTTACCTACACCCAACATATTTGTTTCAAAAGCGGGATATGAAGCAACAATTCATCAGCAATAACAAAGAACTGTTACTGCAAATATACCATCGCCTAGTTTAAATTACCTGATTTATATAATTAATTTGTGGAAATATTCCTGTTACAATAAATCCCTTAAAGCACTTTCAACGGGTTGTGAACACCTAGGATCTGGTAACCAATGTTACTTCAAAGTTTATTCGGTTTTGTTACAGAAATGTTATGGTTACTTTTATATAAACACCATAAATGACAGTTGAACACCTCTGGTGATACATAAGCCTCAGTGATTCTTATAAACTTTGCATATTCGTATAAAGGGTCAGAATTTTTCATTATTTTGTATTTATTCACGGGCAAGCCCAATGTATAATAGCCTTCTTGGTGTGCGTCATCGTTTGTGACTTATATCCGGGTTTTGGGCATGTCGATATTTAATTTGTTATTTTGACATATAGCTAACCTTTAATTTGATAAATAAAATCATCAGGATCGTATTCAGCCAAATTCGAAAAGGCTATGAAATTAATAATACTTGGGATATCAAAACACTGCAAAATAAAAAAAATGTATATTCAATTTACATATTAAAATAATTTAATACTAGTAGATATAGTCCTGCATTTGAATAAATAAAATGATAACAATAAGATCAATATTCACTTTTCATAAATAATAATTTACCGTAAACAACAAAGTACAGAACGAGAACTGTCAGTTGGACATTGGAAAAAGACGTAAGACACATTGCCGTTACGAAAGGAACGCCTGCATCGTATTTTGAACGATGTAATTTCGCCCGATTGATAGGTCGCGTTTTCGCGTAATCTAAACATCAACCAATCAAATTTTTGTAAGTCAAAGATAAGGGTTAACGTTTATAATACGTTTAAACGGTTCATTATTGTGATATTTTGATTAGGATTAATCACAGACCTGCCTTTTTTCCATTTCTTCCAACGTAATGCGTTAGAAGGACATTAACAATCAATGACGCACACCAAAAAGGCTATTATATGAACTTTACATAAAAATTACAGTGTTAAAAATTAAATTAGAGAGTGATAACACTACAACACTACACTTTTAAAATATCAAAGTTTAAGCTCCAGCAGATGTTTTTTAAACTTGAAAGTTGACACATTAAAAATTGAACTGTCCTCGATAGAGTTAGCTAATCTAAGTGTCCTAGGGAGAAAACTATTCATTGCATATTTGTACTTATGAAAAGAAACATGAAAGGTTTGCATTTACCTAGTAAGAAAAGAAGGAACAAATAAATATATTTTAGAGAGAAGCTCGGGACTATTACATATTCCATTTATTATATTGAAAAGCTATATTAGATCTCTTTGCTTTCTGCGAATCTCTAGGGTAGGGATGTTTAAGAAGAGTTCTAAAATTTCATAACGATGGTAGACACGCATCTTAAAGGCAATGCAACTTGAAAATTTGTGCTGAACAGCTTCTAGCTTCGCTTTATAAGTAATGCAATGCGGAGACCATACTGGAGAACAATAATCTAAGTGTGTCCTGACCAGAGAGCAATAAAGAGATAGCAGTGTGGTTCTCTTTATAAAACCTAACATCTTCATAGATTTTTGAACAGCAGCAGTAACAAGGGACTTGATAAGTGAGTGAGGAGTCTAATAAAACATCAAGGTCTTTTATTTGCGAAACATAATTTAAATTTTCATTACTAATGCTATAATCAAAAGCTATTGGGTGATTTATTCGATGAAAACGCATAATGTGGCACTTGGGTGCATTTAGATTTATATTATTTTGTGTACACCAACTTGATAAGCTATTTAAATCAAATTCTAAAATCATTACTATTAAATATTTTAAAACATTTGAGGTCGTCCGCAAATAATAAAGCTTTGCTATCTTGAAAGCAATACATTATATCATTAATAAATACGTTAAATAATAATGGTCCCAGATGAGACCCTTGGGGAACTCCAGAAGTTACTGAGAAAGTATGAGAATAGTAATGATTAGCTCTGATCATTCGTAATCTATTCATCAGATAGCTACTTAACCATTGTAATACAAGACCTTCCAAAGTTTATGTAGCAAGAGTTCATGATTGACTCTGTCGAAAGCTTTGGAAAAATCAGTGTACACAGTATCAATCTGCATACCCCTCTCCAAAGCATCAGACAAAAAGTCAACATATGTGAGTAAAACCAATTCTGCAGACCTTTAAGAGATAAAACCAGACTGTTGCGATGTCATAATGCTGGAGCAGTCGTAGGTAAGATAATCTGTAATAATACTTTTAAAGATTTTGGGAATTATGCTGAGGATAGATATAGGAATAATTTGTGATTTCAGATTTTCTACCTGATTTATAAACTGGAGTGACATATGATGTTTTCCAGTAATCCGGAAATTCGCCAGTAACAAGAGACTCATTAATAAATAGAAGAGCGGTCGAGATAAAATAAAGCTAAATTTCTTAAGAAAAGTGGGAGGTATTCCATCAGGACCAGGACCTTTTTTAACATCAAGAGAGAGTTAAACAATTCATGGGGAAAAGACAAATCGTCGTCATGTAGAACTTGTTATAAAATTCAATAATATTCAGTTGTGAATAATTTTCATTATCTTAGAAAATCAAACACAGTTGGTTGAAAAATTAAAATTGATTTTTATCGAAAACGATTTACCTATAACAGCAAATTCAAACAAGAACACATTGTTTTGGAAAAGATCTAATAGTTTTTGAATTTAATGTAAAATTTGTCAAAAAACTGAACACAAAAAAATTAACCAAACTTATCCATCGCCTCTCCCACGTTGAACGCTTGAGATGGCAATAAAGAACGCGGGTTTGTAGTAAGCAGTTTATCAATGCAGGGTTATAATATAGACCAAGATTGTAGGTAGCGGCTTTTTTAAATATGCTTGAAAACTGAACCAACAGCGTCATCCTCCGTTAGGAGGAACTTTTGGATGAGGTAAATTAGGTTAGATAGACATAAAATTACATCTAGTATCTGTAGTTTGCATTTGGCGGGAGAGATTCTAGACACCCTGTATTAAGTTAATTCAATACCATCGTTTACAATTGAAGGGCTTATTGTAATAACATGATAAGCCACACAAGCACAGAAATCAGTTTATTCTTTAATTTGATTAAGCATTAATACGACAAGCCACAGTACAAAAAGTATGGCTATTGTCCAATAGATGGAGCTACCATGTCTAGAATCGAGTTAATGCTATTTGGAGATTCTTTATAGGCCTCACTTTGAAACGAGTTGAAAAAAAGAAAAGAAACGTCAAGAATCTAGTCGACAATTTACTGCTCAGTATACTGTAAATGTTGATGGTAGGGATGTCAAAATATGTTAAGGTCGAGTTTATGCATGTTCATGGGCTTCAGATTTCTCTTGGCAGAATCGACCATATTGTCAAGATGAAGACAACCGGAGTTGTTATCCCTATAAAAGATGCACCTGGTAAACATATGAACACACTCAATGCACTTAGCGCTCACCAAAAACAGTCTGTAAGAAACCATATTGACTCTATACCAAAATATCAAAGCCATTATAGCAGAGCCAATACCATTAACAAAACTTATCTTTACTGCGATATGTCGATAGCAGGCTTCTACAAGGAGTATTATGTTTCGTGGTGTCAACAACAGAACATCGTTCCTGTTAAACACAGAGCCTACCGCAAGATATTTTGCACCGAATACAATATCGGTTTTAAACTGCCAAAGTCTGACACGTGTAAAACATGCGACGAGGCAAATATTAAGCTTGATACTGCCAAATCAAACAAAGATGACGTGGAGGTGCAACGGTTAACAAATTCCTTGCATTTACATCGAAATAGAGCTAAAGCTATGCAAGATTTACTAAAATTGGAGACGGAGCGATCAAAAGATACCAGAAACGTAAGTGTTATCAGTTTTGATTTGCAACAGGCAATGCCTATACCCAAGCTCACAACGGGCTCCGCATTTTATTGCAGAAAAGTGTGGCTTTATAATCTCGGAGTACACTATTGTACGGCTGAATTTATGGACAGAAAATCAGGCCAAACGTGGAGCAGATGAAGCTGCTTCCGTACTTTTTAAGTTTCTAAAAGACAAAAATAATAATGATGTTGATCATCTTATTGTATTCTCGGTCAACTGTACTGGCCAAAACAAAAATTGGCTTTTTATGGCATTTTGGTTGCAACTAGTTAAAGAGAAAATATTTAAAACAATAACACATCATTTTCTTATTAGTGGACATACGCATTTACCTTCGGTTAGTGATAGGGACTTCGCGTTAATTGAAAAAAGGCATAGAAAATAATAAATTTCAGTTATTCTCCAGAAGGTTAGCACAAAATCAGTAAGGACGCTAAGAGCAAGAATCCTTTTAAGGTCACAGTTATGAAGCAAGACGATTTTTTGAGTTTTCAACCTGTTTTGGCTAACATAAAAAAGAGTTCCCACACTACCAACAAAGAAAATTTAGACTTTTCCCGTCTTTTCATTTTAAAGCCGAAAATACAAAATCCTTTTTTGTTAAACACTCTGTAAACGGTGAATACAAAGAAATGAATATTTCAAAAAAGGGTAGGCCCATAAATACGCAAGTTGTGTGAGTTGAAAAATAAGTACATGGAACCAAAAAACGTACAATCTCTTTTTTCATATATACCTCCAATACACCTGCCCTTCTTTAACGAACTAATTTGCACAGAAATTGACGAGAAAGATGTTGAAATTATGTAGTGAAAAAATGCAACATAGTTTGTTCCATATTACATAAGCCTCATTATTTTTCAAAAAAAAAATATTATAATCCCGTCAATTATTAGTTCGTTGAAATCGATCTTTGCTTCCCAAATAAGAATTTTTATGCACATTATTGTTGGATAACAAACTGCTTCCCAAGTTTGTGGTATTTTCGCTGTTTTAATTAGTTTTAACTGCTCACGACTGTCACGCCTATTTTCCAAACAGAGACATTGTTTTGCAAATATTGCCGCATCTAATTATACCCTGGAATGAAATTAAAAGTGAACCAATTTTGTACAGCTAATTAAAGAATGCAACTTTGACCTATCGCCCTAGTTTCCACTTTTTATTTGATCGTCAATACCTTTTTATTGTTGTTTCCAAAACGATCGTCGTGACAAATTAAACTCTTTGGTAATAAGAACGTCTTTCGCATTTTTAACTTTCGTTTAAAAGTTGATATACAATGTGTCCCTTATAAGGAGACACAAACTATTCAATTTTTCTTTAAAGAAGTTAAAATTAAAGCGTTTTGTCTGGAAAATAAACAATTAAGTGCAATGAATTAATTTCTTTAGTACAAGTACAAACCGAGTCCCATAATTATTGTTTCAGTACAGTTAAAGTGTACTCATTTAATTTACGGGGTGTCACAGGTATTCGTACCGAAAAACTAGGAGCTAATACAGGGGTTAAAAATAATGATAGTAATTCATATAAAATGTGTGCTTTATTTAATTATTAAACGAATGATTAGAAAATGAAGCTTAAGAAATTGAAGACTCCAAGCCAGGAGGTCAAGTATCCAAGCCAGGAGGACATTCTGGATGTTAAACTAACTAGGAATTCACGATGTTTAGCGGCCCGACCGCGGCCATGGATGCCATACTCAATCTATCGCTTCTTGCTCTGCATGTCAAGACGGAAGCGAGAATGGCTGCATATTGGATGGAATGCAATGGGATTTGACACGTAAGAACCCTCACCCATTGTTGGAGAACGAGTAGCTCCAACATTGTAAAAATTATATTTTTTAGTTGTATAGTATAAATAGTACCACTCTATCCTATAGCTTCAAGTTGAATGAATAAATTAATAACATTCACAAAATTTTTTAACCTGCACACCTAGGGAGGAGAGTTTATTGGCAATGGTATTTTGGACATTTAGAAAATTGTTACAGCTGTGCTAACAATTTCCAGATAAGTGGTTTTCTAATTTTGTTACTCATCGACAACACCAAAATAGACATAATACAAAGGTATCTAATTTCCAGAACTTCATAGTTTCTACTGTTTTAATTTGATTGTTTATTTTTCGTATGTAAAATAATTTGTTTTGTTGTAGTTTTCAATTAAGGGTGAATGACAAGCCTGAGTATTATGCAAGTGTGTTTTATGCTATAGGAGTAAAGTCACAGTTATTTTTTTTTGAATTTATAATCTCAAAAGGAGATAATATGATCTGTTAAATTATTTCAGTTAGATTTTGTTATTAAATATATTAAAATCAGACTAATGTGTTTATTTAAAATCAGTTAGGTTTTTGTTTACAAAAGTATAAAAACAATAAACATTTTTTAACCGGCACCCATGAGATTATGGTCTATTGTATTTAGACGAATTGAAAGGTCGCCCTACTTTAGTGTTGGAATCAAAGAGTGACTGCAACACCCATATTCACTCCAGAATAACGGATGTTATCCCTAACTCGCTTCTTGAATTGAGAAATGAGAACATGCTGGTTATAACTAATGACAACCAACCAAACTAGATCCAGCCGAACTGGAATGGTTTGGAAGCATGCAGTTAGGATGGAACGTTGGTGTGGTACACGGACGGATCTAAAACTGATAAAGAAAAAGCAGCGGTCCTCGGTGCTAAGCCCAGTTGCAATGTTTACGCATCTTTGGGGTAGTTTTCATCCGTATTCCAGGCGGTAATTCTCTAGATGCTTTATGCTGATAAATATCTGCAACCAGTGACGCCTCATCATATTTTATTTGCACGTATTCTCCAACACTTATCGGAAATTTACAAAGAAATTCAAACAACACTGGTCGTTCCCGAATAGTTAGAAACTCCCTGAATATGAGCAACACATCTATGTGGCGAGTTTTAAAACAGCAGAAATTGTACCCTCACCACATCCAGCATGTTCAAGCTCTTTCTCTTCGAGATTTTTCTCAGTGAGTTACATTTTGTCCAGTTTATTCATCGTGTACAAGACAGGTAACAAAAATATATTTATTTTCAAACAAAAATTAGCATTTATTCAACAATTATTTATTGTTTTAGAATCTCTTCACAAAGGGGCAATATACAATAAGGGAGTAACAAAGACCCTTGAAGATAGTTTACAGGTAAGTTAAGGTATTAAATTTCTATCTGTTAAATGAAGAATATTGGATAAAGTTGAGTTAAGTGTTTCAATGATTTATTGTATTGTATTTTTCTAGGATCCAGGGAGTGAGAGCACAGCTCCAAAGTGTGGAATTTCTTATTATATTATTGGAAAGATCTTACTTGTATACTTCGATGGTGGTATCAGACAGCATCCAGAGCTCTGCAGATCTTAGACGAGCAACAGGGGAAGCTAGGTGTGGCTTGGTATCATGCAAGATTTCATAAGTCACACGCACACTGAACAAGAATGAAAGTAAGCATTTAGGTAGAAGGCCTTTGGTGGAATGTGGCCTGATATGTATGAGGTTTATTTTTATTTAAGAACCCTCACTAATCCTCTTGAAATGGAGTATGTCTCCCAGACATAGAAATTGAAGCCTCCTCAATAAAAATGGGATATGAATGGCCCAGATATCCGAAGATTTTCGATTGTTCTTCCAAAACTTTTAACGATCATACATATACATCACCCATCATGCAAAAACCCAAAAAAACAAGATTCCTTTGATAGTTGACCTTCTTGAGGAAAGTGGCCTTTTACATATTAGTTATTAATCAAATTAAAAGAAGGTCAAGGTCACCACATTTAATTTGGATTGATACCAAGCTGACACACTTCTTCCCTTTGGTCTTGTGTTTATAGACTAATGAGCTCATTTTAATATTGTTATTTTATTTTTTGAATTTTTACTGAACTGTTAATTATTAAACGCTTTGATAAATATTAGTTGTTTTTGATAACAGAAGAAGTACAACAGAATTCTCAATAAAAAAAATTGTTTAGAGGAAGTTTTTCCAAGAGTATACATCATACATGCAGACGAAAACCCACAGCCATTGAATGAAATTGATCACAACAGTTTTCTCCAAAATAATCTAAAATTTAGTTGAATACTGCGTTAATAACTATTTATGATTATATCAATGATCAGAAGGAAACTAATAACCTTGATAGTTTGTATCTAGTTATTCTATGTCTAATTAAATGATTTTTTTCCATTTTCCATCCTTTTGTAGAAAATATGTAGTTCCTAATACATGCGGAATGTGTCGTTTGGACAACTGCGGGCGCGTGTAGGAAAGTATTACTTTTCACACTAGTTAGGAGAGTAACTATTCAAGACAACAGAGATTTTAAGCAATATTTTTATTTTACAAAACTCAATCTTGAGAAAAAGATTTGATATTAAATAAATTAAGGGATTATAATTTCACCCCCTTATAATATAACAGGAATGTTGGAAACATACTAGTCGTTAGTGATTGCGAATGCATGGAAACTACAAAATTTCAAGTTTCCATCTTTACTTAAATAAAAAAAATGAAAACTCAATTTTACTGGACGGCTTAGAACCTCACCAAACCTACCACATCTGAAAGCTTGAAAAAATTTCTACAATAGTGACGAAGAAGAATGACATTTACGATTGGGAGCAGCAAAATAATCAACTAAAAATTTCAAAGTATTCGCCGATATTTTTAAAAATTGCTTTTATTACCCCATCTCACTACTAACTGCTTGTGAAATGTTATGTGTCATGCTCCAATAATAAGGAAGTAGCTAGCAGTTAATTTTTTTTTAAGAAAAAATAATTTCCAAGTGTATCTAGAGTCTCACGACCCTTAGAACACCGAGCAACGGTTCTATTAATCGATTAATCTTAATTTTCTAGTAGAAACCATTAAGCACATGCAATTAATAATTTTATTGAATTACTAAATTAATGATTACATGCTGGTAATGGAGAATGTAGCAGGAAAATTCGTTTGCTCTCGATAAATCAAGTTGGCTTTACCTCGCGAAACCCGAACACTTTCATTACAAAAAAAGTAAGAGAATTATCTACCTAACGGCACGATCTTATCATTACTTATAACTATATAATAAATATTAAAAATCTCTGATGGAACATTATATCTGGTAATAAATAAAATGCATTTTTGAAGTGGAACTTAGGCGGCGATTTGATAATCGATAAGTAGACGAGTGAAATTTTAACGAATTTTCGTCACGACAAGTTCAGCGAGTCGAGAAAGAAAAAATATATGACTAAGAGAGAAATAGAGTTATACAGAGCATTTCAATGAAAACTATCCACCCCACATAATTCTGAAGGGGTCACTTTTATGAAAAAATGAAAAAACACGTCAAAAATCATATGAAGGGGGACGTCTCTTTGCGCATATGTAGACGTTATAACTTCAACCCCCTCCTCCCTATGATCAGCACTCCCAATTTTTTAAATGGAACACCCTATACATTATTGCATTGTTGGATTCTCCTCTACAAGAGGATTACAAAAATGTATAATACATAAGTGAAAAGTCAATCAGTTGGGAGTTACGGATAATTCCAATGTAAACTATGCCTTTACTGCGGCATTAAATCTACTCAATAGAGGAGTTCAGTTTAAGGTCAGTGTGACCAACAAAAAGTGGTTTTTATGACAAGAATGACAGTTAATGTCTACCATTCAAAACATAAGATTTTTGCAGGTTTTTTATCATTACGAACATCTATATTGCCTTATTAAAACAATGAATACACCCCGGAAGCATAAATCTTAAAATTGAAAATGACGTTTTAGCTGAATTCCCAATGCATCGGTGGCCAGTAATTCTAGGAGCTTTCGGCAAATCACCAATTCTCTTCTGTCATTATGTCACTAGTTATGTCAGGTGTCAGTGTAATTTGTTTTTGTTGATATTCGTTTAATCGTTTATGTTTATTTTCAATACTTTTGTAGTAGTTCTAGTTAGTTGTATCACTTTATTCTTTTGATTGCTTTTTCCACTAACATCTGAGGTAAATAGTGACATAATGACAGAAGAGAATTGGTGATTTGCCGAAAGTTCCTAGAATTACTGGCCACCGATGCATTGAGAATTCAGTTAAAACGTCATTTTAAATTTTAAGATTTATGCTTCCGGGGTGTATTCATTGTTTTAATAAAGCAATATAGATGTTCGTAATGATGAAAAACCTGTAAAAATCTTATGTTTTGAATGGTAGACATTAACTGTCATTCTTGTCATAAAAACCACTTTTTGTTGGTCACACTGACCTTAGACTGAACTCCTCTATAGACTGCCTAAGTCTGACGTCACAACCGTGGGCGGAGCCTGGACTGGTTCCAAACAAACTCTCTTTCAATGTAAAAGTCTCATAAGGAATTTTTTATTCGGTGTTTTCAACGTTATAAAGGCAAAATAAGACATCTAGTTTCCATATTGTGTTAGAGGAACGAGCCCTTTAAGTGTTTTTGTATAGGTTTTTGCCAAGGTGAGTTAATTTAATTACTAAATTAACTTGAAAACTTTTTGAGGTTATGTTTTGGTGATAGGTTTTTGGATAATTTCTACTATGTTTATTATTATTTAGTTTGTGACTTTAACTGAATATTGAATTTACTGTTTGGACCCTTACTTTGTGGAATCTACTCATATTAATGTTATAAATGAAACTAACTGTTTCTAATTAATTCCACTATTTAATTGAAAGATTTATGAAAATTATTAAAGGATATTGATAATTATTTCGATATTGACATATCATCGTCAGAATGACAGAAGTTACATTTTATGTGATACCTACTTGATGTTTAATATTTTGGCTAGACCAAATAGTAAGTGACCATAGGGCTAATAATACCTAAGCTTTAATATTTGTAAAATCATATCTTCTTCTTTTTTCTATTCATATATATTAAGTCAATCACAAGATAGGTCACTTACTATTTGGTCTAGCCAAAATATTAAACATCAAGTAGGTATCACATAAAATGTAACTTCTGTCATTCTGACGATGATATGTCAATATCGAAATAATTATCAATATCCTTTAATAATTTTCATAAATCTTTCAATTAAATAGTGGAATTAATTAGAAACAGTTAGTTTCATTTATAACATTAACTGAATATATTTTTAGGGCTTTTAAGACACTATGGTAATGTGCTTTGTGCCAGGTTGCAAGCATTACAGTGCAAAGCAAACCTGCAAATTTGTTCGGTTTCCAACAAACCAGGCTGAGAGAAACAAATGGATTTCTCTTATAAGGTAAAGAAAGAGTAATTAATATCATTTTTAAAGAATGTTTTATTGAAATATTTTATTTACTCACAGGCGAAAAGATAAACAACCCACTCAGTTTGCGAGAGTTTGTGATGGCCATTTTGTGGACAAAGAGCGGAAGAACAGGCCAACATTGTTCGAGTTTAATGTTGAGAAGAAATGTAAAATAAAATCTCCAGAAAAAAGGTATGTTATTTGCTGTGAAAAGCTTGTTAATTCCATACAGATAACTTTTATTCATTAAGTTGGGCACAGACATACAGATGCATAAATGTGTGTCGAACAAGTGCGTACACACTTGTTCGTCATACAAGTATGCCGGTCTGTGGGGAAGTTCGCGCTCACATGTATGACGAACAAGTCTACGGGGTCGACCGGAATACAAGAGCACGCAAACATGTGTGTGCGAACAAGTCTGCTGGTGTGTGGGCAAATGTCACACATCCCTCGCACACATTTTCAAATCAGTGTCTCACGTGTTTGGGTTTAGTTTGTTTTCTGCCAGTTTCTTAATACCAAATTACAGAGTACACCGCTGTTAATAAAATATATTATTTCTCATTGCTTATCGCGGACTTTCACATCGACTTGTTCGACGAGCAAGTATGCAGGTCTGTGGGTAAATCTTCGTCGCAGACTTGTATGACGAACAAATGTGTTCGCACTTGTTCGACACACATGTATGCAGGTCTGTGCCCATCTTTAGATAATTTTCATGTAGTTGGACCTGCTCATTCTTTAACTTAGCCTTTTTTCAGAACAAGAACTGTACTAGACACCAAATGAATACCAGGACCTTCAAAACAGGTACATTGTAATGAAGAAGATACCGAGCCACTACCAGGACCTTCGTCACAGTCCTGTAGTCAAGATCAAGAGGTGACTTGAACTCAAGCTCAAATAAAACTTGATGATGCGCTCCTAAGTCCTTCGTCTGCTTCCCTAGAGGCTGAAAACTATTTCTTAAGGCAGGAAGTTGCTGAATTAACTGAAAAGCTGAACACGTTAACTACAAGGTTTAGTTTTGAAGCAATCAAAACAAAAGATTCGCAGATACTAATGTATACTGGCATAGCAAGTCATGAATTATTCATGGTTCTTTTTCGAATCATGGATGATGTCAAATTAAAGTATTATGCTGGTTGGAATGTTCAACTTATTCCCAAAGTTGATCAACTTTTGATGACTTTGATGAAATTGAGATTAAATCTGCCACATGAAGATCTAAGTGTCAGGTTTAATTGCAGTACAGCGACAGTAACTAATATCATCATGACGTGGATACATGCCATGCATGAGGTATTATTCCAAAACTTAATGAAGATAATACCATCCAGGCAAAGCAATCAGGCCTGCCTCCCTGCCGCATTTACAAATTTTAAAAGTTGCAAAATAATTTTAGACTGCACTGAAATTTACTCTGTTGTTCCAACAAGTATGGAAAAGCAGAGGCTAACTTATAGTTCATATAAGCACAGAAACACCTGGAAGGTATTAGTTGGTATCGCACCAAATGGTGTCATTACATTTGTCAGTAAGGCATATCCAGGATCAACATCTGACAAGAGGGTTGTTGAATACAGCAAAATTTTGGAGCAAATGATTCCAGGAGACCTTATCTTAGCTGATAAAGGTTTTTTAATTAGAGACCTTCTTCCTGCGGGGGTATCATTAAACATTCCACCATTTTTAACTACACCCCAATTCACAGCATCCCAAGTGTATGAAACACAACAAATTGCGAAAGCAAGAATTCATGTCGAGCGAGCCATTAGGAGAATAAAGTGTTTTAATATTCTTCAACAGGTTCCTGCACATTGTATTTCAGAAATTTCAGTGATTTTTCAATTATGTGCAGCTCTGACAAACTCTCAATATCCCCTGATCAAAGAAGTTGAAGAGTATTATTAATGACATATCACTTGTATAAAATGACCCCAACTAAATGTTTGTGTAGGAACACTTTTTTTGTATCCTTAACGGAAAACAGTCATTTTATTAGGTAGAATTCAAAAAGGAAATATGTTATTTTATTCGTTAGCATATCATCATATTACTGCAAAAAGTCACTAAGTAACACTTTATTCAAAAAGCCATGAACTGCTTTTTACTATACAATTTTAATGTATCTTTCATTTTTGAAAGTCACTAACTGTATAAACCTATTAATGCAGGGTTTTCTGTACATGCTAAAAGTCAGCAACGAAATAAAATTTAGAAAGAGTAATGCGAAAAATCTTTAATCACTTATGTTGGTTAGTGAGTTTTCGCAGTAATATGACGATATAACATTCTGTTTTGTTCAATTTGTCGTCATGCGTTGTTAAAGTCAAAACTGTCAAAGATTGTAAAGAATTTAATTTCTGTTTTTTAAAATATTAGGTTTTCCATTAAAGATACAAAAAAATAGCATGTTGAAATCGTAGGAAAATGCTAGTTCACTATCGAGGGAAAATTGTAATTTATATTTTTCAAAAATATGTTTATACAAATAAACATGCATTACATTGTACCTAATACTAGATATGAATCTACCAACACGTACTAAACATAATAAAAGTTATTTATTTAAGCAAAATGGTATTCATCAGTTTTCCAACAATTTTGGCAAGTATTGCTGTAAGTAAAAATCTTCTAAGAGTAAAAGATATGCTTTCCATGCATCGTCATACTCTATAACAGCAACAACCACTTCTTTCAATGTCCATATGCATAAGTAACATTTTTTCCTTTTTGCAATATGTAAGATACCTTGGATCTGATAATAATAATTATGAGTCATATTTATTATCAGTCTCCCATCATCCTTATAGAAAATAATATATTTATCATTATTTTTTAACTTTTCGGACAAATCATCATTCCTAAACGAATATGGACATTTCACTTCAACAATTGCTTCCTCTTCATCAATTAATCCATCAGGACTAGCACCAAGGAAACCCGAGGTTATAAGGCATACTCCTGTAGGTTGGACATTTAAATTGTAATATTGTTTTAAATGTTCTAGGGCATCTTTTTCATGCGTTCTACCCCATTGGATTGCTTTAATGCCATCTAGATTATATTGACCTGAAAAGAATTAAACTTTCATTCGATATATTATTTATTTTCAGGTGATTAAAATGAAATTAATCTTATATAGAAATTTGCTAAATGATAACGCTAAGAAATAAGTTAGGGTCTCGTTGAACTCGACTGCTGCTGGAACTTTCCCATAAAAAATACATTTGCTCTATTCTTAACTGGCATTGTTTGGAATTGAAGGTTCAAATAAGCTTAAGGCATTGTATAAGAAATTCTCATATGAATTCAACTTAAATATAAGCAACAGATTTTTCACTCACCTAAAAGTGTCTTAAACAAACTGGCTGGGAACCTGTTTCTCTTACAAGCTGAAATGATGGGTCCAAAGTTGCTAGCAGTTAATCGAAACTTCCTTGCAAGATACCACTGCTCATTTGAAACCTGACCGGTGGTGGCAGCAGCAATGTCTTGTATTAATTGGTCATCAATTATACATTTTTCTTTAAAGAGTACTACTTTATCCGTAGCCTCCAAAAATTCTTGGGAAGAAATTATTTCTTCAATTACTGGGAAATTACAACCTGTAGTAGAAGATTCTTCACTCGAATCTTGATTATTTAGTAACCAAGTCAATCCCACAGTATTTCCAAATGTGGATAGCTCCTGCTTGAGTCTACGGATGGATTCTTCTGGCACTCCACCTTCAATCGCTGTATATGGCCTTGGCGGAAAAAGCTCTTCAGCAGACTTCACAGGCTCCAATTTGGGGTTAGAAGCAGAAGGTACATTCCATGAACATATTTTATGTTACGGAGATGTGATAATGCCCAAAAAGTGCCAAAGTGGCAATATGATGGCATTGTATACCTCGTGGGCAAGTGCATGTTGCTGACTTCATTTCGCCACTCGTTTCTTAATCTAAAAAAATCATTAATACATTAGATCACTGTATAATATTGAAAAAGGCAATGTCATACCTATAACGACATCGTACGATTTATTTTTCATGCTAGCTAGCAATTCTCCCCTTATGATCATCAAATCAGAATCAAATTCCATTTTCTTTACGTGGTTGGATTCTAGAGCATTTTCACCCTTCTTTATAATCTTGTTATCGCCTAAGAAATCATTGATGCTTGAAAGCTTTAAGACATGTTTTGAAGCCATCTGAAAATAATAGAATATAGAAATTAAGAATACAGAATACAGTTTAGATGGTTTCAAATTAAATAAAATAGCCAACATAACCTCAAAAAGTTTTCAACTTAATTTAGTAATTAAATTAACTCACCTTGGCAAAAACCTATACAAAAACACTTAAAAGGCTCGTTCCTCTAACACAATATGGAAACTAGATGTCTTATTTTGCCTTTATAACGTTGAAAACACCGAATAAAAAATTCCTTATGAGACTTTTACATTGAAAGAGAGTTTGTTTGGAACCAGTCCAGGCTCCGCCCACAGTTGTGACGTAAGCACTTAGGCTGTCTATTGAGTAAACGATGTGTTGCTTGGGGACAAAAACATAGCGACCGGAAAACTGGTGTTTGACGTTTTTTAAATAAAGTGCCAAGTATGTAGCTTAGTCTTAATTCGAATATCAACATTTACAAGTACCTATCTACCGTAAAAATGATGCAAGGTAGAACTGAAATTGTAGGATTCTACTACGAAAACAATAAATCTGCAAGAGCCACAGCTAAACAGTTTAATGCTGCTCATCCCGGAAGAACTGCCACACATAAGTACGTAACTAAAATTATTGCAAAAATTGTTTGAAGCAGAATTAGTTGCCTATAAAAAACACCAACCACAACGCGTAATTAACAACGAGGCTATGGAAGTTGCCGTTTTAGGACAACTTACGTTAAAAAAACAACAGTCGATATCACAAATTTCTAGTGCAGTGGGTGTTTCTCGAAGCAGGGTTTTCAGAATTTTACATAAACACAAATTCCATCCTTACAAAATTAAATAAGTCCAAGAGCTGCATGAAGACGATTTCGACCGGTGTCTACAGTTTTGTGAATTGATGAGTGAACGACTGCACGACACTCCAGCTTTATTGTACAATATCTGCTTTTCCGACGAATATTCATTTGCATTAAATGGTGAAGTAAACAGACATGTAGATATTGAGCAGAAAAGAACCCATAAGTAATGCGGGAGTTTTATAGTCAAACACCACAAAAATTGAACGTCTGGTGTGGCATTTTTGGTGACCATATTGTTGGACCATATTTTATCGAGGGAAGCTTGAATAGTGAGTCTTTTCTACATTTACTCAGAGAAGCTTTTGATCTCGAAATAACACGAATACTAGAAAATGATAATACCTAGCGTTTCACAAGATGGGGCACCTTCACATTACGCTATCGATGTAAGACGGTTTTTAAACGAATCATTTTCTGCTCGGTGGATAGGTAGACGAGCCCCAATGTTGGAATGGCCACCTAGGTCAGCCGATTTAACCCCTCTAGACTTTTTGATGGGGATATCTGAAAACCAAAATGTATGCCACTAAGCCAGCATCTATAGATGATTTACGTCAGCGAATTATTCAAGAAAGTCGACAAATAACCCCAGAAATGTTACATAATGTACTATACTGATAAATAATGAGAATATAATATTTTTATCTTTTTATTTTTTTCCATTTTTTCCATATGACCAGATATATATATCAATATCTACTAATGGCTTAAATGCTTCATCAAAATTATTAGCCTCAAAAGTTATTAAACTTAACTTCGTAAATCCAGAAGACTACAAAGATGTGACCAAAATACTCAATGAAGCAGACATAAAATAATGGTACTCTTATTACCCTATAAGAGTGATTTCAAAAGGAATAAGCCCAACATTTGATAATGAAACGATACTTAATAATCTTAAGAATAGAAAATACCGAATCTTAGATGTAGAAAACATTATAAAGAAAAAGTACAATGGAAACAGATACAAAAATGTCAAACTACCAGTACATATGCTAGTATTCGATAATAAATAAGATGTTAATAAAATATATGAAATACATGATATATTGGGAATGAGAGTAACAATTGAGTCTATAAGACGACCCAAACTTATACCTCAGTGCAAAAGATGTCAAGAATATGGATGGACACATCCAAAGATATGGCCACAAAACACCAAGATGCGTAAAATGTGTTGAAGAACACTTCACAAAAGATTGCGCTAAACCAAAAAATATACTACCCACTTGCGTCAACTGCAAAGAGCAACATCCTGCTAATTACAGAAGATGCGAAGTAGCTAAAACACTGCAGAAGTATAGGGAAGAAGAAAAAGAAAAAAACTGTTCAGACGAATAACACTAGACAACGAAGGAACGATGATAAATCATCAACATCACAACAGAACAGACAAGGAAATAATACCCAACATACCTGGATTAGCATAGTCAAAGGAAATGCTTCTTCACAAAAGGGTAACAATAGCACTAACAGCATAGAAGACAAGCTAGCGAATAAAATGGCAAGACTTGACAGGCAAGAAAAAAACCAACAAGCATTCAAAAGGGATGTAGTGGACATATTATCCAATCTAGAGACCAGCAACAGAAATGCTGGACCACGGCCTAGAGATGTGCCCTCAAGACGCTAGAATAGTAACATGGATTGCCAATGGATTTCTGCAGCATAAAGAAGAACTGCATATGTACATGGACACACTAAAAATAGACATATGTTTAGTCTCACAAACACATTTCACAAATGAAAGTTACCTTAGATTAAAGGGGTATAATACATACTACAATACCCATCTAATACTGCCAGAAGAGGAAGCGCAGTGATAATAAAACAAAATATCAAACATTTTGAGGGTACTTCAATAAAAAACGAACAAATACAAGTCACCTCTGTGACGATACATTGCAAAAGACTATAAAAGTAGCTGCGATATACTGCCCACCAAGATATAGTCTCAAAAAAGAAAACTACTTAAACTTACTCCAAGATCTTGTAGAAAGATTTATACTAGGAGGAGACTTCAACGCGAAAAACACCTTTTGGGGGTCAAGACTATTTACTACAAAAGGTAGAGAGTTACTCAGCGCACCCATAGCGAACCATACTAGTTCGTTATTGCAATCCAATCTCAATACAAATCAGGTTTGAATTAATAACATTGCCATTTTATCATAGTAGACACTATCGTTGCTAGGTGAATGTTGACAAACGTAAATGTCATAAAATCACAATAATTTTTATGTGTCAAAGTTAGAATTATTTCTCTTTATGCCCGCACGGGCCATAAAGTACGACATTAGATAGTTGGTAACTAAGCAATAAAAACACAATAATGAACTAGTATGACATAAAGAAAATTAAGAATGAAACAATAAATACTAACCTTACAGACACCTTCAAACACCGACTACTCTCTGTGGAAGGCCACTAAAGGAATAAAAAGGCCAAACGCACATAACCCGCCTTTAAAAAAGAAAACGGAACATGGGCTAGGAGCAATCAAGAAAAAGCACTTCTATTTGCCAATCATTTGGAAAATACTTTTCAACCAAATGAAACAGAAGTAGCAAAAATCCTACCTGCAATAAATGAAGTAACCACCAAAGATATAGAACCAGTAATACCAAAAGAACTTATAGAAAAAATAAAGACAAACATCAACCCGAAAAAAGGACCTGATTATGATTAATAACAGGAAAAAAAATTCTAAAGCATTTGCCAAGAAAAGCAATAGTTAAATTAATTCACATATTGACCGCAACCTTTAGACTAGAACGTGTACCTACCTGTTGGAAAATAGCAGAGGTCATCATGATTCCGAAACCTGGGAAACCTGTCAACGAGGTATCATCACATAGACCAATTTCATTACTACCCATTATATCAAAACTTTTTCAAAAAATACTTTTATAAAGGCTCAAATCCATTATTGAAGAAAAATGCATAATTCCCATACATCAGTTTGGGTTTAGAGAAAAGCACAATAAATCAAGTGCATAGACTTACTGATCGACTAGAAGAAAAAAAGATATGTTCAGCAGTGCTCTTGGACATAGCCCAAGCATTCGATAAAGTCTGGCCAAGAACTCGAACACAAGCTTAAACAACTTCTCCCAGAACAATACAGGTTACTATTAAAGTCATATATTAGCGGAAGAATGTTTTGAGTCAGATGCTAAGATCAATATTCAGAATTGAGACCGATAATGGCTGGTGTACCACAGGGCAGTGTCCTGGGTCCATTGCTGTATCTAATTATTATACACCTATGATATACCAGTAATAGAACAAACTAGAGTAGCTACATTTGCAGATGACACATGTATACTGGCAGTTGGTAAAACTGAACAAGAGGCTACTGAAATACTCCAAGTCGCATTAAATCAAGTCAATGCATGGAAAAAAAGCTGGCGCATTCGACTTAACGAAAATAAAACAGTGCATGTAAACTTTACAAATAAACACACTGGTCCAATGCCAATTCCATTCCATATGCAAACATGGCCAAGTACCTAGGAATGAACCTAGATGCAAAGCTACGATGGAAAGAGCACATTAAAAAGAAAAGAGAAGAACTGAATCTCAAATATAGAAAATTATATTGGCTATTAGGTAAACAATCCGAACTATCCATTAGAAACAAGCTTATGATATACAAGCAGGTTCTAAAGGCTGTGTGGACATATGGCATACAACTTTGGGGGTGTGCCTGCTCAAACAATATCAACATAATACAAAAATTTCAGAACAAGGTATTAAGGGGCATTGTCAACGCTCCTTGGTATGTAAAAAACAGCGACCTACACAGAGACCTGGGAGTGGGAATGGTAGCAGACGAGGTGGAACATTTCGCAAAGAAGCATGAAGAACGGCTTCACAACCACAAGAACGTCGAAGCAATCCAGCTGCTGGACCAACGTGGAATAGTGAGAAGACTCAAAATGACCAAACCTTTTAAGCTAGTGAAGTGGGTTAAAAGCAGAGCACAGTGTGTGTTGTGTAGGAAAACCAAGGAAGAACATAGCTGAGAAATCACCAGTGGGTTAAACTCGGTAAAACACTTTAAAGATTTTATCAGAAAAGTATTACTTTTAATTAAAAAAAAATTATTTGATATATTATTATAATACAATATTATAATATAATATCTGCCATTGGTCAGTGGTGGCCACTGTTAAATAAACATCAAAATCTTGTCTTCGTGTAAGGTGGCTATGAATTGGCCTTTTAGTTTAATTGCGAATGTGCTTTAGAGCCGACAGATGGATTCCAAAATTAAAAGAGCGGGGAGGAAAAAAAATTAGTATTTAAAAAAATAGAATTCGATATGCATCCTACGACTAACCAAATACGTAACGAATAACTAATCCCCGGAGGATGTAAATAGACTTTACCCTTCGAAGATTAGGCACAAAAGACGATATTGTCAAAGTGACTGGTTCGAAGAAGACCACTCACTCCCCCATAAGTAAAAATCTAAAACTAAAAATATTTTTTAAGTGTAAGCAATTTTTAGGACCGATTTTTCTATAAGAATTTTTCCCCCCAACATTCTAGGATATGCGGCTTCCGAGATATGACCGATCGCTACCCTGTATACATTATATTTTCTACTATTATTTCTCAGAAGTATTTCCACAATTTCCTTTATTTCAACCATTTTAATTTTTACACCATTCATATCATCACTATGTGACTCACGATATTTAACATTTTAAAAGTATAAGATTTGCATGAGATGTACAGTAACGTTTAAAACGTTCTGTATACTTCACTTTATAGTAGTCGTAGTTCTTCGATAGAGTGACTGAGCGTTGATGTCGGTCTTTCAGAATTATGACCGTACAATACAAGCCATCTTCAAAGAAGCGAATAAGCATTAATAAGAAGAGCGTGTTCTTAGGGCAACTGAGAGCACGGAAGTGGCCGATCTTCAGGTCGACCTTTGACCTTTTGCGTGCGCTTTAGATCTCTCTCGAGAATATAGTAAAGAACAAGTCGTCAATCGAGACCTACTAACTGTAAAATTTTTCTAGCAATAGAATTGTCTTTACTATATATATTTTTATTTTTTATTCATGGGTTGGATGAAAAATAGAAATATGTATAATTCTATAATTGTTATTGGGGTGACATTCACTGAGACCTAAAAGATCTATTGTGCCCCCTTTCTTCTACTTAGTTCCTAAGGAAAGTCTTAGAATACTAGTAGTTTCTTTAGACCTATTTCCCGAAGGAATTTTAAGCAGGCTTTAGTTTAGGTAAGTGTCGCTCTTCTATCCAGTAGTGTCCTAGGTGTTGTGCCCTGGGATTCTGTATTGTTATGCAGCCTGAAAGTATGTGAATGGAGGTTTCTTCTTCCTTTCCACAGAATCTGCAATCCTCTTGCTCCACTTGTTTGAGCTTTTCAAGGTGCCAGATGTCAGGACTCTTGGTGTAGTTTTACTCTGGCTTGAGCATTACTTTGTTCTCATCTGGTTGTAGTTTGCCAGGAGTAGCCCTACTCTAATGGTCAGATCTTCTCCTCCTTTCGGCGTTGCCTATTTCTTCCAATATTTCTATTAAATTGAAACTGATACCGTAAAAGGGTTCCGGCCCTCAGAAGGGTGTTTCACCCTTCTCTTTGATAGTTCACTTGCTATTTCATTTCCTTCAATTCCACCTGAAACCCACAGTAAGGTGACGATGCTGTTTTCACCTTTTTTTCCGTCGGCCTATTGTCTACACCTTAGCAAAACTCATTACCACGATGTAGCCAATACGTCTCTCCCAGGGTGGTTGAAATGCATTTACGCACATGTAACTGACCCAGACAACCGAGGCTGTCTGCGACCATTACATAGTGTGAAACTCGCCGTGTCCCTACTCACTAAACATTCCACCCCTCTCTGTTCCACCTGGTGCCCGGAAACCGCCGATCAGGCATAACGTCAGACACCCGTGGATTGTCGCGAGTACGCTTGTACAGTATGGTAATTATGTTGTTCTCCTTATTCTGCCCGTATTCTGTCTTTCTTTTTCCTTCTTCTCTTTGGTTTCCATAATCCCCGTTACATGTTGCACTATGGTTTTGTGTGAGAAACTACTTTCAGTTATCAAGCCTAGGAAATTTCTGGGGTTGACTGTTGTACCTAAATTAAGGTCCGTTTCTGTCCTCTCCCTGTGGAATCTTTCTATATTGTTAAGTTGAAAAACTTTTACAATGAATAATGGAGCTTTGGGGATCTGGGCTTATCTCCATTGCAGATTTTCTCCTCCTTTTCTGAATTTGCAGTTGACGGCCTATAGTTAATTAGGTCGTTCATTCTGCCCCTGCTCCTTGCTGGTTCAAGCTCAAGCGCCTTTCTGAATTCCTGACACTTATATCTTCCTGCTTTATGTCCCGCTTCTAAACAAGTAGGGCGGTGCAGTCAGTTGATTTATGTCCATCTTCTCCGCATTTGTAGCAGCTTCTCCTCCTATCTGGTACTTTGTACTCTCTGACTGAGTGCTCTGAAGACCAGCAGCATCCACACATGGGTACCTTAACCCTTCTTTCTACAGCGCACCTCACTATCCCAACTCCTATCCTCTTGCACTGCGTAAGCTTATCCGCATGTTGCTCCTTTTTTGTGATTGCTGCTACCAGTGTTTCTCCAAATAGAGGTCTGAACTCGCGGATCCTTACTTCATGGTTTAGCTTGCCTCTATGGCTTGGACCAGCTCTTCCTTGCAAGATTTTGCTTCCCTACCTTTTATATTAATCGTCGCCCACTTGGTTTCCCCAAACTTTGTTGTCTTGAGTCCTGTGCTTTCACCAGTTATAGCCTCATATATTTCCCTAAGTGCCTTTTCATCCAATGTTAGTAGTAGCATTCCATTCCTAATGTTCTTGACACTTCTTATAGAGCTCGCTCCTGGTTCGTCCTTGATTATTTCTTTAACTTCTTTTAGGATGTCCTTGTATGTGCCTTGTCCCTTGGAGACTACCAAGCCATAGTAGGTCTGTCTTTTCTAGTTCTTTCCGGACTATATAACTCTGTGGTATAGATTATTATTCGATTTTCCGTGTCTTGGAATATTACTTTCACCATTTTCCTGTCCACCCCGTAATGTGGTGCATAGCTATACACCCATCACCCTTAACCTCAGCATTTAGCTGCTCGAGTCTGTTCCATATTTCTTCCAGACTACCGTTGTTGGTTATCTTTATAACTTTTTTACTGATTTTCCCTTCGCCTCTGGACCTAATTTGTACCGTGTTTTCGATAACCTCGAACTCACCTTGGAGATCACCAATCTCTGGGTGTGCTTCCGTGTACATTTTCTGTATGCTGCTGTTGATGTTTGGGTCTTTTGGCTCTACCCAAACAGTTTTTACTAGTCCTTATCAGCTAGGGGGTTCCCAGTCACTACTTCGGTCGTACGCTAGGCGGAGTCCGTCCACTGTACCTTTTGGGTTTCCTTGTATTGGTTAATGGTCCTAATACCGGATACATCGGTAATTATGCGAGTCCCGTTATGCCATGCGTCCGTCTGAGTGCCTATTGTTGTAGTCTCAACCTTCTTTTTCTCAGGACTTTTTTCCTTGTGTTCGTAATCGGCCTGGGTTCCTATTTCTTTTGCTTCTGCTGCTTGTTTTGGTTCAGCCTCTGTTTGAATGTCTACATCATACGTTTGTTTCAGCTTCTTAACAAAGCCGATTAGTTTATTTGGTGAATGATATTTCAGGTCCGAGGGCGAGAGAGAATCCCTGCCAAACATCAGATACCTGATTCGAGCCGCGGCGGGGCAGGCACAAGTTATATGCTCTGCTGATTCATCATCTTCCAGACAAAGGCGGCAGGTCGGATCTTTCGACAGTCCAAGTTTTAGCATATGATGATTCAGATGACAGTGGCCTGTTAAAAGACCTGTTAGACAACGTAGGTCATGCCTGCTATAGTCTAACATTTGTTTGGAGACATTCTTCGAAGGATGTATGAAAGCCTTTGAATGAACCAATCCTGGTAAATTATGCCAGAAGTCTAAAGCTCTTCTTGCCGTCCAGGTATTCAGTGTTTGTTTGGCAAAACTTATTGCGATGCCAATTCTAGGTTCTGGTCCGATAGAAACACGTATGGCACCCTCGTTTGCAAGAGAGTCTGCTTTCTCGTTTCCTTCCATGCCAGAATGGCCAGGGATCCAGACCAGCAATACTTTATTGAGTTCTCCTATTGAGGAGAGTCTTCTTTGGCAGTCTAAAATCAATTTCGACGTTACACGGTGAGAGCTAAGCGCTTTCAAAGCCGCTTGGCTGTCCGAGAAAATTTTTATTGTTCTATGTATGAGATTGGCTTGCTCCAATCTCTCCACACATGAAACAATGGCGTAAATTTCCGCCTGGAATACGGTTGCATAGGATCCTAGAGAGGTTGAAATTTCTGTCCTAGGTCTGTGCCCGTATACACCTGCACCAGAGCCTGAGGGTGTTTTTGAACCGTCTGTGTACCAACAGCTGTCTGCTCTTAATAGTTCATCCTTACGGAGGACCCATTCATCTCTATTTGGAATTAGGACGGTATAAGGCAGGTCGTAGTTTACTGTTGGAGGCATTATGTCAGAGGTCATTCCCAGAATACTGATAGAGAGAGAGACACATTGAAATAACGCGCGATACTATACAACGCTGCGTTAAAATTTTGAAAAAATGGTCAATAATTATAAAAGACTGTCAATAATTATAAAAGACTGTCAAAAATGGTCAAAAATTGTTAAAAGTTGTTAAAAATTGTCAAAAATGGTCAATAACTGTCAGAATCTTTCGAAAATTGTCAAAATCTGCCAAAAATGGTCAAAAATTCTTAAATATTTCAAAAAATGGTCAATAATTGTCAAAATTTTTGAAAGTTCTCAAAAATGGTCAATAATTATCAGAATCCGTCAAAAATAGTCAATAATTGTTGAATTTTTGAAAAATGGTCAAAATTTTTGAAAAATTGTCAAAAATGGTCTTTAATTGTTAAAATTTTGAAAAAATGGTCAATAATGATAAAAAACTGTCAATAATTATTAGAAATTGTCAAAAATGGCAATCATTGTCAGAAACTGTCAAAAATGCTTAAAAATTGTCAAAAATGATCAATAATTGTTAAAATTTGGAAAAATGGTCTAAAACGGTCAACATTTTTGAAAAATGATCAATAATTGTCAAAATTGGTCAATAATTGTTAATATTTGAAAAAATGGTCAAAAATTGTCAAAATTTTTGAAAAAATGGTCAATAATTGTCAAAAATTATCCAAATTTTTTAAAAATGGTCAAAATTTTCGAAAAATTGTGAAAAATGGTCAAAAATTGTCGCAACTTTGAAAAAATGGTCAATAATTATAAAAAACTATCGATAATTGTTAAAAATTGTCAAAAATGGTCAATAATTGTCAGAACCTGTCAAAAATGCTCGAAAATTGTCAAAAATGGTCAATAATTGTTAAAATTTGGAAAAATGGTCTAAAATGGTCAAAATTTTTGAAAAATTGTCAAAAATGATCAATAATTGTCAAAACTGTCAAAATTGGTCAATACTGTCAATTGCGACACTCACTATAGTTATTTCATGACGAAGTCCCTTTCTTTATATTCTAATTTTTGTTTTGTGTGACTGTATAAGATGTAAGTGGAACCTTGAGGAAATATATAATTTTATAATAATAGTTACCCATTGATAAGTCAGTTTAGTTGCGCCCTGTATATAAACAATAATAGTTTCATGTGAAATACTAATATGCTTTATGCAGTTACACAATCTATAAATAATATCGAATCAATAAAAAGAAGAATTTTGAAATAGTAACTTGTTGAAGGAGGTTTTCCTGTAGTTTTTAATGTCACGACTAGTATGTTATTGTTCCAGTTGCGGAATCTGTACACAATTCATTTGATTTATGTAACCGTACCGATAACCAGGATAGTTATAAATGAAAGGTGTACACAATTGAATAATATCAAAGTTTCTACCTTTTGGTAAGTGATAAATACAGTCACCGCGCTTTTTAATATATCCATAGATATCTTTCAACAAGCACTGCCTATAGAAGAGCAAAACAACAAAATACTTGAAGCCAACATTAAAATCTTCATTGAAGATTGTTTTTCCCTTCTGTTTTAGTTTTCTTATATTTCTTTATAGACTGAATGTCAAAAAATCCGGCCACCATCACCACATTTTCAAAAGTGCATGTCTTATCCCTTGAACTACTCATTTGATTTTGATGATTTTTTTTTAATTGTAGCTCTTCTTTTGTAGGAACACTGTGATTGAAATATTGATGACGCGTTAAATTTGAAACGCCCTTCAGAATGCAGCTGCTACAATAGAAGGGGTCAACTGGTGCCAGAATGTAGCACCGTGCTTTAGGAACATTATTTAATTTTTTTTATTCTTTTGCTGCCTGTCAGATTTTCCGTGTTTTAAAATATTAAATTGTATTAAAAATGGTAAATTTCACTGTTTACAGCTTCTTCTCCCCTCCAAGATAATTTATAAGAAGCTATATGAAAGAATATTTTTTGTAATCACTCAGGTTCATCTATATTCCACAATTTTACCGCTAGAGTGCGTAATAGAATAATAAAATTTAACAGTGACAGGTGACAGTTAAGGTTGTCGGTTACGCTACCAGCCCATAAATTTTACTCTTATCAAACATGATCAAAAAGTGTGCGAGGGACCGCCGCCCGTCTCGAAGTATGCTAGGGTAGTGATTCCGAGCCGGGGGTAACGGTGAATTTGAGGTGGGTTTGGTTGGTAGGCATCTCCTTGGGGATGAGTCCAACACTGTTTGGGTCCTGGACCCATTCGAACATGAGTTTCCCACCTCGGCCCGAAAAAAAAAATATATATATACCTAAAGAGGAACTAGAGGAATCAATCTCTGAAAGAGTTCCTACTAGAGATGCTGAACAAACAGCCCTTATAGCCAAACTGAATAAAAAAGGCCACATAAATGACAATGAGATGACGACTAGAAAAGACGTAAAAGCAAAGAACCCAAAGAAGAAAGACAGTAGCAGAGCAGAAGAAACGAGCGTGAGAGACAAAAAGCAAAATTATACCAAGGGCCGAAAACATATAAAAACAAGGAAATCGAGAGAAAGTGATGATTCAAGTTCAGAAGAAAACAGCGAAGAAGCAGCCTGTACATTTTACAGCGAACTTTAATCCAACTCTAAAGCAGAAGAAGGTTGGATAAGGTGCCAACATTGCGAAGGCTGGGCCCATCAAGCTTGCGCGGGAGTGGGGGAAGACGAAGACGAAGTTTTTACCTGTGACTTTCTGTCAGTAACATATTTGAATAATTTGTCTCATTAACCTTTCCTTTCATATTGTTAAGAATAATAATAATTTTTCTTTATTTACTATGTTCTGTCTTACTTGCTGAGGACTAAACGTTATGGAAACTATACAAGCTTAAGTATCCCGTTTTATCCGACTAGATGGACGAAACGGGATACTTACTACTTTTTTATTATACATATTTTTTCTCATGTGGCTTCTGTTTTTTGCATAAAAATGGTATCAATCAAACGTCAATTAATAACTGAAACTGGAGCCAAAAAATAGTCCCCGTCATTGCTTTATTCAAAAAGTTATGAGACCTAGAACACTAAGTATCCCGTTTTACCCAACTTTCCCCTACTTCACTGTGATTCCCAAGGGGGTCGCGGTCCACACTTTGGGAAGCTCTGATTTAAAAAAATTTCTTTGTTACTCATGGATTTTATATTGGGGCATTTCATACCTAAAAAATAGAAAGCGGGGATTACCCAGGCAAGGGGCTCGTGGTATTTCACTCGCTTTGCCACCCTATTGTTATGAATCTGTCACAAATTTCCTAAAATTATCCAGTGTCCTTTGTTAGTTATGCATCCGGTATAATAATTGAGATACCGAATTTATTCTAATCATTCGTACACTGTATAGATCTAAATAATAATAAGCTTTTTAACAATAATCCCGTTTCTTTTATTTACGTTTACGTTAACTTTGATTACATAACGAAGCAAAATGGTATTTGACAATCGGTATTCAGTTCTCATGATGATGCGATTCGACGAGATAACTGAAGTAGGTAACAGATTAAAATACGAACAAATAAAACGATAGTAATAGACACGCCTAGACACGATTACATCTTAAAACTATGAAGAACTCCGAACACGATTTTAACTGCGGCACCAACCATACCGTTATGGGAGTACTGTTTCACTCCCCTCTTATGAATCTATTGCCAATTTCAAAATGGCTCTGTTGTAATGAATAAATAATATTATTATATTGTTTTAATAAACAAAAGTGGGTTGATCTGTTGCACATAATGAAATTTATGTTGAAAACCTGTTTCTTCACAGACATATAATTAATTTTTTCTACTCTGTTACTAGTAAATTGCATATTATCTATTATTTGGATGCTAAGTAAATATATCATAACAGCTACTGACACGTAATGACTAGCATGTAATAAAAAAAAAATTACGCTCATTTCTATAAAAATGTGTAATATATCATATAAGCCTTGTAAGTTAGTTGGTCGAGTTATCATGGAGAAGAATTAAAAGACGTTATTTTGACAGATTTAAATTAATGATCTGTCACTGTAAATATAGTGAATTTAAATACAAAAGGATAAAATGAGTTCATCGAATACTGAAGATGAATTTAGTAGCACACCACCCAATATTAGCTGCGAACAATACCGAGAACTTATTACCATTATTCTTATCGCCACGATTTTTGAAGTTTTTGACCATCTGTCACTTGAGTACTTTGACGTTTCACGTAAATTTTTCAATTAAACGTCACACATGCAGAAAACACTTTAGCAGCCCGTAACTATCAGGTGCCCTCGCTTCGTTACGCTCGCTTGTACATCTAATAGTTTCGGGCTGCTAAAGCTCATTTTCTGCCCTTGTGACACAATATACTATTTAATTGATAAAATGCAGTGGCGGTCCTAGCAAAATTTTTAGGAGGTGCGAGATCTTGAAGTGGTACTATACTATGCAGTTGTTTATCCGTTAGTATCTGTATCTGTAGAGTGGGGAGGGTGAGTTTAGGCCCACAGCACCTAGGCCACATGTGACCCATTGTACATCTTCCCGAGGAGTTGTCCTCCTAGGTTATCGTCCACCCTGTCCTTTTCAGGAAGGTGGACAGGTCACTAGGAGACATCTCCTTTATATCGGCAGGTGTAGGCCAAGAATCACCGAACACACACTCTCTTATTGACGATAACTCCGGGCACTCACATAAGACATGCCTGACAGTTTCATCTTCTTGTTCACACATTCTGCATAGAGGTGTGTCCACTAGCCCCATAGTATGGAGGTGTTTCCTTAGTTGACAGTGGCCAGTCAGAAATCCTACTGTTAAGCGTAGGTTTTTCCTGGTCATCGTCAAATATTTCTTTGGCGCCAGCTTCCCAGGGTCGCCCAAAGTGATCCTTGCAAGACTGCATCCTTCGATTCCATCCAATCTCTTTAGGGATTGAGCATGGGTGTAACGTTTGGCTAGTTCCGCAATTGTCGAAGTCGTCAGGCCGTTGGTGTCACTGGGTCCTAAAATTTTTAGTCCAGCCGCTTACCTGGCTAAAGAATCGGCAATGCGATTACCTTTACTCCTGTCGTGCCCTTTAACCCAACTCAAGATAATATTGTTATCTACCGAGGCGCTAGCTAAATCTTGGTGGCACTCTAATACTAGCCCTGATGTAACACGTTGTCTGTTCAAGGCTAATAGGGCTTGTCTGCTGTCAATGCAGATTGTTATGTTTTTGCCAGAAATTCCTTTTCTGGTTAGTTCTTTTGTGGTATTTGAGATACCAGCCAATTCTGTTTGAACCACGCTGGTATTTTTTCCCATTCCCAACTTAATTCTTAGGCTAAGTGATCTGGAGTATCCTGAACCTTCTTTGGTTTTTGAGCCGTCTGTATATATGCGTATTGCATTTGCAGCATCTGACTCTGTGTTTTGTTTTATTTGAATTTTGTAGGGTTTATTAAACACAAACTTGGGATCAATTGCATCATTGGCCGCCTGCAGCAGAGGTAGCGCAGTAAGCGCTTCTCGCCATAGGCTTAGCCTCAATTGACCCACTCCTACTTAGGGGTTTACACCAGCCGTTCGCAATCATAACATGGCCATTAACGCAACCTCTTTGACGTACAAGTCTAGAGGGGTCAGACCAGTAATTTATTCCATTGCCGCGGTTGGTGTTGTTCTCATGGCTCCTGTGATGTTTAAACAAGCCATTCGCTGTATTTGATATAATTTTTAGATGGCCGTTGCTTGTAGAACCTTCGTTTCCATGCAATGGCTCCGTACGTTAGCATAGTTCTTATGATTGCAGTGTAGATCCAGGTGACCACACGGGGCGAAAAACCCCATGTGCGTCCTACTGTCCTCCGACATTTCTCATAAGCCACATATACTTTTTTTGGTCTGCTCTGTAGGTGAGAGTTACATGTTAGCTTCTTGTCGAGGGTAATACCAAGGTATTTCATCTCTTCAGAGAAGTTTAATTTGCTATTAAAGATTTCGGGGAGTTTTAAGCCCGATAATCATCTTTTTCTTGTGAAAAGGACCATCTCAGTCATTGATCGACAGTGAGTGTTCCTTACACCATGTTTCTATTAGTTTGAGCCCATCCTGCGCTCTATCGCACAGTGTGTTCACAAATTTTCCGGTCTGCAAGATAACTATGTCATCTGCGTATGCGATTGTGTAGAATCCATTATTGTTGAGGTGATTAATCAGGGTATTCAGGACTATGTTCTAAAGAAGGGGTGATAAGACCCCTCCCTGCGGACATCCCCTCATGACCAGTCCTCTCACTATGATGTCTTCTACATTGATACTTATTGCTCTACTAGAGAGCATTTTGAGTATCCATTCTCCCACTACCAGGGGTACATTCCTGGAGTTAAGTTGCTGGGTAATTGTTGGGAAGGTTGTTTTATCAAACGCTTAATATCTATGAATATACCCAGGGTGGATTCTCCATTGTACAATGATCTTTCGATTCTGCCAACCACTTGGTGAAGGGCCGAATCAGTGGACCTTCCCGGAGTATATGCATGCTGATTTGGATGAAGTGGGTTGTGAACTAGCACTTCATATCTTATATACCTTTCACATAGCCTCTCCATTGTTTTTAAAAAGAACGATGTGAGGCTAATAGGTCGGAATGCTTTTGGTAGTCCATCCTTCCTGGTTTGGGTATAAATACCACTCGTACTTCTCTCCACTTTCTGGGAACATACCTCAGAGCTAAAGAGGCTCTGAATATTCCAACCAGGTGCGACATATGGATATCCATACCCCACTGAAGTAGGGCTGGTCTTATTTCGTTAGGTCCTGGTGACTTGAAAGGGGAGAAGCCCGAAATGGCCCTCCTTATCTTGTCCTCATCAATTACTGCACTAGCAAACTGCCAGTCGTATTGTGAGGGTGTTGTTGGTACTTCCGCCCAGTCCGTCGTTCCAGGAAAGACAGATCCTGGGTAGTGAGTTTCCATAAGAATCTCAGCGCTCTCTTGGAGGTTGGCGGCTTTCCCTCGTCAGGATGCCGATACTCTTAAGGTGGTCGTTTGAGAGTGCCTTCTGTAGCCTAGAAACTTGTGGGAAGTCTTCGACTGCTTCACAGTAGGCTCTCCAGGATGCTCTTTGTTTTTGTCTACAGACTTTTTTGAACTCTTTGAGGTTGGCTTGGTATACTTCCCAATCGTCTTTGAGTTTTGTTCGTTTTGCTTTGTTAAAGGTCTCTCTTGCTGTCTTTCTAAGGTGTTCCAGTTCAGGGCACCACCAAGTATTGTTTTTGCCATCTGTCTGGACCATCCTCATCGGACAGGATTCCTTATAGGCAATGTCTATTTTGTTTTGAATAGATACTGTGTACCTTTCCAGTTCCTCATTATTGTCAGGAGTCAGGACCTCTGTTTCCCGCAGAGCACCTTTTAAGAGGCGATTGTAGAGAGCTACATCCGTCCTCTTCGGGTCACGGGATTTTACAGTGGTCCTGAGATCTTGGCTTACCGTATAGGTCAGTCAGCGGTGGTCTGACATAGAAATGTGATCTGACACTTGCCAGTCCTGAATTTTGTTTGATGTTTTAGCGGTCGCCAGCGTAATATCTATTAATGTTTGGCTACGGGCGTTAATAAATGTTGGCTCCGTGCCTCTGTTTAAGACTGTTAGATCTTTCTTAATTATATATTCATATATAGACTTACCTCGGGGGTTGATATCCTTGCTGCCCCAGCTCAAGACGAAATAGTTTGAGTCGCAACCCAAAATAAGCTCCACTCTCTGGTTGAGACAGTGATCCACTAGTACCTTCATCTCTCTAGTCGGTGGTAGGTTGGCTGAATCTGAAGGGAGGTAGAACGATGCGAGTATCAACGCCGTATATTTGCCTTTTCCATCTGGACATTCCACTTTAACCGCAGTAAGGTCTGAGGTGCAGAATTGTGCCATCGGAAGGGCTCTGTATATCATAGGAACGTAAACAGCTGTCTTAGGTTGCTGATTGCTTGGTAAGCTGAAAATTTGACCAGTTAGGCTACTGAAACCAGTAATTTTCGTCTTTATTATTCAGGGCTCCTGGAACAACGCTATTGCATTCTCCAGTACATCAAGGTGGCGGCATAGTGTTGCCGTTGCCGCCTTTTGTGTTGGAGGTTAGAATAAATAGTATAAGTCGCTGTGCTTGATATAGCAGTTGTTTTGCTCAATACCGTTAAAGAAATGTTGTTCATCCCACTCCCACTACTCTATCTGATCTGATCTCAAAAGTTGGGGGGGTAGGGAAACCCCACAGTACCTAGGCTTCATTAGAACCTTTCTGCATCCTCCTGGAAGTCCCTCTCAGTACGTCAACCAGTCTATGGTTTCAACATAGTTGATAGCGTCCCCAAGAGGAGCTTCTCTCAGCATGGCTGGTGCAAGCCAAAACTCACCGAACACGGATTTACGAATGGATGCTAGAGCCGAGTAATCAAAAAGGATATGCTTTACCGTCTCATCTTCCTGTTCACATCCTCGACATAAGGATGTGTCCGATAGGTTCATTCAATGAAGATATTTGTTTAGTCAGCGTCGTCAGAATCTCTGTTGCAAAACGTAGGCTCCGCCGGGTCATCGTCAAGAATATTTTTGTTGCTGCACTGTAAAGATAGTACAATAATTCCTTGGATAGTTTGCAGTATTTTTTTTCATCCCACCTTTTCTTGAACTCATTGTGAGCGTGTTCGCGCTCTAGGTTTGCTATTGTTCGGTCTGTTACATTGGCGGAGCAGGCAGGTGCAAAAAGTTTTTGGACTTCTGCTTTTCCAGCCAGAGCATCAGCAACGCGGTTACCTTTAGACTTATCATTGCTGTTTATCGCCTCAACCAAGGCATGGTAACATTCTGGTACTGACCATGATATGATACGTGGTCTCTTCACGGCTAGTAGTGCTTGTCTCATCTGTATAGATGTATACATTATTTCCCAAGCTGTTTCTACCGGAAATCTCTTTTGCGGCTATGAAGATGCCACTCAGTTCAGTTTGAACTACGTTAGTATACTTGCCCATAGCTCATTCTATGTTTAGGAGTATACTCCGCATGCAGAAACTTGTTCAGTTTTAGAGCCACCAGTGTAATAGAGTTCGTCTTTTCCTTGGATCAACGTGACAGATTCCCGCCATACTTGACGTCTCGTTACTCCGCATCCTGTGTCTATGTCAAGCATATGGAAGTGATACATGGACATCACAACTACTTTTTTGATATGAATACCAAGGGAAGTGAGATTAAGAATTACCTCCATGGCCCTGGTGGGTGTGTTTCTCATGGCACGTGTTATGTTGAGACATGCTTTTCTTTGAATTTGATCTAATTTTAGAATAGCTGTGGTTCGTTGTACTTTTGGAACCCAAATCTCAGCTCCTTGGGTTAACATGGGTCTTATGATGGCTGTATAGATCCAGTTGACGATCTTAGGGGATAGCTCATTAGTCTTCCCTATAGCCAGCCGGCATTGTTCATAAGATATAAATGCTCCTTTTACTCTATTCTCCAAATGCTATACCTAGGTATTTCACCTATGTAGAAAAGTTTAGTTTATTGCTTAGGAGTTTTGGAGGCTTAAGATCAGCTTCCTTCTCCTTGTGAAAAGGACCATCTCTGTTTTCCTGGGGGGTTACAGACAGCCACCTGCATTTTATTGCAACGCTCTCAAACCTTCCTGTTTGCAGAATGACTAAGTCGTCCGCATATGCAATGGTGTAGAAGTTGTCGTCGTTGAGGAGGCTGAGTAGAGTATCAAGGACCATGTTCCACAGTAGCGGCGATAGCACCTCTCCCGTGGACAACCCAGAACTGCCAGGCCTCGTAGAGTAACACCTTAATTTGTATTTCTCTTTTTGAGAGCATATTATGGATCCACCCGCTTATCACCTGAGGAACGATCCTCATGGTGAGTGAGTTGGATATTTTCGGAAAGGTGGTATTGTTAGGGTGGAATGGATGTCTAGTGATCACTACTTTCCTTATGTTTCTTTCGCTCAGTCTTTTAGCGTTTTCTATTTGCTGCTGACTATGTAAATGCAATTTCTGAAACCGGTAGAGTGATAAATGTTAAATTTTCGTGGTGGAATTTGTAATTAATTCATTTTATTTTATAATTATGGAAATATTCCACGTTGTAAAGGCTAAAACAATTAATTTGTTGAAGGGTATTGTGCTTTTTTATTGGTCTCTAATTCATATCTTGGGTACGCACTTGTAACCGTCGACAATTTTCAATAATTTGAATCGTATTGTACCGATTGGATACAAAAAAATGCCGCAGGGGTCATTTTTCCCATCGAAATCGATTAACAACTATATTACCTAAAAGCTCCACAAGATCAGCGGGTGCATTTGAATAAAATACATGAGAAGAAAAGCTGTGAGTCGCATGTCGCTTTTCTCTCCGATACCACCTGGGAACTACCATTTATTTGTAACTATTCCATACATATTATACATAACCGGACTGAGCAGTTCATGAAAACATTTATGAGAAAATACAAACAATAAATGCTAAAAAGCTATACGATGCCATGCAGACCAAATTTATAAATAAAAAAGAAATACCTAAAGATACGAAATTAAAAGGATTAAAAACAATATATCAAACAATACTTACATACAGGGTGTCAATTTTAAAACTTACAATGGGCTGTACCTCGTGAACGGAAAGAGATTTCAAAAAAATTTCAAAACCGTGTCTAGGGTAGAGAGGGGGAACAAAAACGACATGAGAGAGAACGCACCCCCATCAACCCCCTATGCCCCTTGTGATACGTCGTTAGAAAGCCCGTAGAAAATGCTTTCCAACGGTCTAAGTCATAATTATACAGGGTGTAACAATAAAGCAGAAACATTTATTTGACAACAAAATGAAAAAGTGTTAATTAATTAATAAATGTTAATTAATTTAGTAAATGTTCAAAATGGTTTCCATAACAATAGTACAACGTTGGCAAATGTTGCTTTAGTAATATCACGACATGCTTGACTAATTCTTCGTCGTAAATCGTCGATTGAGGTTGGTTTAGTTTTATAAACAACCGATTTAAGGTGACCCCACAGAAAAAAATCAGGTGGCGATAAGTCTGGTGACCTAGGTGGCCACTCAAGGGGACCTCTCCTTCCAATCCATCTATTTGAATAATTAGATGCGAAACATGGGTGTTAACAGGAAAACAAAAAAGTAAAATACAGGCGACAGAGATGAAATATTTAAGAAGAGTAAGATTTGTAACAAAAGGGGATAGAATGAAAAACATAGATATGAGAACAGACTAGGAATATAATCATCCTTACACTTTATAGAAGAAACATAACTACAATGGTGGGGACTTTTACAACATATGGATGAAGGAAGACCGGTTAAGAGAGTATGGAAAGCAGCAATTGGAAAAAATAAAAAAGAGGCAGACTAAGAAAAACTTGTGATAAGATAATAGCTGGATTACTGGATAAAAGAGGTAGAAGCAGGAAAGAAGCAAAAGACTAACTGCAACACGCCCTACACCATTAAGTGGTAGAAGGGCTTTAAGATTATATAATATATAATCAACAGGGAACGTGAGCTACCCTCGAAATCAAAATTGGACTAACGATATATATATGGGCGTGTAGGGAAAATTTTTTTGAACACAAAGTCAAGACATGGATTTTTACGCCCCCCGACGTACATTCTCGGACCACATAGCTTCCTCGGAAACTATCAAAGCTGCAATATCGAGACCCCGAAATGGATCGCATAAAAGTATTTCGGCTGCCAAAAAAATACGCCCCCCCTACCGCGCCCCCCCGATCAGAGATCTAGGGACCAAGCGGTACAAGCTTTTTTATTATTTGAGCTATCGAGTTGAAACAAAAACCATTCGATTCGTAAAAATCGTACGAGTCTATAGAACCCAAAAAAGGGGGGGGGTCAACCTGAAAATATATACCGGTATAGTCGAAATTTTTTTTTTCTAAATTTTTTTTTAATACCCCCAGGCGGAAGACGGTATCGAACTCTCTTTGCCACTAAATTTTCGTCCCCCTACCCCCCTTTTTTGGGGTACAGGACCCGCCAAAATATCAACTCGGAACGATAATATTCGGGCAATCTTCCTCATTTGGGGTGCTTATAATGCAACATTTTTTTTTTCGAAATTGACCCCCCCCAAGTATGGCCTCGAATTGATGTTGGAAACCGCGTATGGTGTTTTTAGGCATCGTTTATTATGGTATATTATGAAATTAGTGACCTAACCACAAAATTTGGCGCTACTTGTGGTGCCCTCTATATCGACTTTAAATTTTTTATAAAAATCAATTTCCATAGATTCGAACCCGCAAATTTTCGTGGGCATAATGAAAATTTTCTAAAAAAATATTTTTAATTTTTTTAAAAATATTTTCTTCTTTTTCTCCAATTTTCAATCGTATTACCTGTATATTATATTGAAAAACTAAAAAACACTTTTATAGCAGATCGAACTGAACCGTGGAAAATGTTATTTTACAAAAAGCGTGAGGTGTTCAACATAAATTGCCATATATATTTTATTAGAAGTTACTTTTAAGAGAAGAGTTAGTATGCAAAAAAAATCGGGGGTGATTGCCCGTAAAAAATTATGATGGGCCTTTCCAATGACAAAATTTCCTCAGCTCACTACTTTCGAGATATAGTAAGTATATTGTGCTGTTTAACGATTTACAAAAGTTTGATTTTCAACAGCGATTTTTCAAAAACTTGACACTATCTTATTATTGGTGGCGTTCATCCCAGCGTAGCGCTACCGGAGCTATAATCAATTTCCTGCTGAACTCGTGTTTTGTCAACTGATTGATGTGAGCGCTGTGGTAGCAGTCGCCATTTTTCCTATTAAAATTAAAATACGCTACGCTACCTATAAATGTTGCTTAACTGTCATTTATGACAAATATCATGTTAATAAACATTTAAATGGCATAAATTATTTTTGTTTGAAGATATTTTAGACATTTGTCTCTTGAAAATGAATGAACACCACTATAGTTTGGCAAGTCTATCGGAAGCTACGGGGCATCGGTAAGGGGCGAGGAAACATGGCCGATATCTGTCATAAACGTACCAATGGCGTACGGTACCTATTTTATAAAAGTATTAAAAATAATAATTATTATTATATAATAATTATATCTATATAGAAACTGATTTATGCTTTGCTTTAAAGGTAAGGTATTTTTCAAAACACGGTTAAAAACAAATAATGTTAAAAAGCGTTCTTGAATTCAATATGGATACGGAATAATAAGATACCAAGTAAAACTGAAAATACGAAGGTAAATACTGACATTATAAACGCCACTGGATAATCAACGTCAATCAATTGTCGAAGTGAGAGGGAAGAACACACGCACGCGCTTGCTAATAGGAAGTCAGGCGGTTTCCTAGCAACGGGGGTTCGATAAATATTCACCAATTGAGTTAGTAGGAGGGCGTGGTAATTATGATTTTCGCACGTCGTTGCCGGCTTGAACGAAACCCATAACATATTTGGAAAAGTATTCATCTTTTAATATTCGGAAATTGAAAAAATAATGTTAATAGACAAAATCCAATAAAACAAGCACATTAAAGAACTAACGTTTAATCATTATTGACATATTGTTAATAATAAAAAGTCCATTATCACTACATACTTAGCACTTGAGCTGTTTCATAGTTAAACGTGGCAATATCGAATGTTTTCGACCGCATTCCTTATTAGCACCATGGAGACTATATAAGGAGATCGGACGCCATGTATTCCAATTTCTGGTCATGATAGAGGGCGCCAGTTTAAATCCAATACCAAAAACATCTGACTGCAGAACAATAACAGCCAATCATAAGCCTTGCATACACTTTGAGTTCATGGTGTTTTATTGGTTGCTAGCTCTTTTGACAGTATGGGAGGTTGGAAAATAGAAATGTAGAATTTTGTGAGGTTATTTAGCACATTTAAATTTGCAAACATACATAAAAACCATTCCACTATGACGTCACCGACAGGTCGACCATATTGTGCTGGAGGGCACTCAGCTAGACATTAATTACCAATTAGTTCTTGAAAGTATCTAAAGTGTACTGTTGATAAGTGTGGAATGCGGGGAAAAAGAGATAAGGTATATTTTATTCAGATGAAATGGTTCAACAGGTGTAGGTTAAAGTCCAATGCTTCAAAATATCATTGCACAATTTTAAATCTGTTTAATAACAATATAAAATACAATATATATTTAATCAATAGGCACAACTTACTAATGACATTGGTTCATGCACACTATTAATTTAAAAAGTAAAGTATTTTGTGTGCAATTGTGCTTCTTCTAGACTTTTCACAAGTAATGTGTAATTTGAATCTCATCATAATAAATATTCTGTACTACTTTACTTATCTTTGAATATTTTTAATAACCTTTGGTAACTGAAAAAACTCAGGTTTTCTTAAATTCGATTCACGTCTTCGTCTTAAATCAGCTGCACTACCAACCACTATTGCAATAACGCACGCACACCCTACCCATTTTGAATTTTTAACAATTTTAATTTTTCTAGTTCTTACTTTGAGTTTTATAATTCACTATCATAAGTATTGTCTACAATTTGACCACTTTCATTTATAAAAACTAAGGTTACTGTTTTTGGATGGTATAGACCATTCCAGAACACCTGACTTTGACAGGTCGGCCATATTGTGCTGGGCCCCCGATCAGTTGAGGTTGAAGCTAATGTGTTTCGACATGTGGTGTAAGTCAGTTGGATGTCAGACAGACTTTGTAGAACAATGTCAATGTGATATATATTTTTTATTTAAATAATAAAAACAAATTACACATGGCGCAGACAGTAAACTGTCTCTGAATTGAATTAAATTAAAACTAAAATGTTAGACGACGAAAAAAGCAATCAACACAGGAGTTATGTGATTGAAGAGCAACAGATTCAGGTGCACAGAGAGATCAATTAAATAATCACTTCGCTTGGTTAAAACAGCCGGAAATCGAAAAAAAGATACCTTATCTCTTCCTCTCCGCATTGCACACTTATCGACACTACAATACGATAACATTTTAGATAATTTTAAGAACTTATCACTAATTAAAGTCTAACTATTATCCGTTATTTACCAGTAAATAATGAAAACTAAATTGAATATGACATGAGGACACTGAACAATATGGCCGACCTGTCATTCTGGAATGATCTATTGGATTTGCGATCGACGCCGCGGTGAAAAAGCAAACGGTTTAGATACAGACAGGTTTTGTCTCCTTATCTAGCCTCTAGTGCACGTTCAGTAGAATTAAGAAACGACTACCTGATCAACTTTGTTGGGATGAACGCAACAACTGTTTATAGACAGTTCATCTACAATATATACTCATTCAATTCGGTTTTGTGCAGTCTGACGATTTCCAAAAATTGGATTTTCAATAGCGATCTTCAAAAAATATTCTTCAATGAGCTAAGCCAATCTTAAATATTTGGCGTTTTCATAGCCGTGGTGGGAATGATTTCCAGCTTTCTGAAATATTGTTGTGGGCGAACCATCATTCAATTTTAAGACGAAAGTTTCTATAAACATGTATAATAGCTTTTATCGTTAATGAGATACAGGGTTCTCAATGTTTTTATTATCTTAACAGAAGCAATAAGATTGTGAAAAACATAAACATAAAAGTAGAACATTTCAGAGCAAATGTTCAAAATGTGCACCTCCAGCTAAAATACAAACATCCGCTTGACGTCTAATGAATTGCGAATAACATTAGAGCCTCGTATGATGCGATTTTGAAATTCTAGTAAATTCAAGAGCGGGATTGTGTAAAATATTTTAAATATCCCCACACTCAAAAATCCAGAGGATGAGTACAGTACAATATTGGGGGCCATGGGTGTGGAGATCCTACATCAGCCCACGTGTGGTTATTATGGAAATTCATAATGCTAGGTCTTGATAAGTTGGCTTCATCTATAAACGAAACAGTGGAAGCAAAATTGGGATTGCTTGCAATTTTACTTAAAATCCATTGGCAATACTGCATACCGAGCGGATAGTCATTAGGTAGCAAATGTTGAACAAGCTGGACCTGATATGGATACAATACATTTTCTTTTAAAGAACATTCCAAACAGTTTTGTGACTAACATTTATATTGAGCAATTTTTCTGGTACTCGTTTCTAGATGTTTGACAATAATTTGTAGAGCCAGATCTTCTAGTTGTGGAGTTCTCGCAGTACTAGGTCGTCCAATAATATTCCTCGATTTTGCAAAATTTCCAAGATGTAATTTAGTAAACGTTTCAGAAAAAGGTAAGCGGTTATTTGGATAGCGCAGCATTGCACCACGTTTCTTTTAAAATATCTTCGATGTGTAGATGCACTAGTTATGGATTTAAGATTGTATTTAACAATTTAACAACTAATGTCACTATGAAAGCAGAAAAACAATCTTAGTGTGTATTTTGGCCCTTTTAGCTCCAAACCACAGATATATTCACATTCAATAAGTATGTGATAATAAAATCAAGAGGCTTCGATGCTGATCACCAAATACGAATCACGAAAAGACAAATGTACCGCTGCCAAAGCTCCCAGTGCAGTTTTACTCTGGCTTAGGCATTCATTTGATCTCACCTGGTTGTAGGAGTATATTCAATTGTCTTAGCCCTACCAGAACTCTCCAATGTCCAGATATTCTCTTTCTTTTGGAGATGCTACCGCAAAAGGGTTCCGGCCCCCAAAAGGGTGCTTCAGCTCTTCTTTTTTTTTGATAGTTCATCTACTATTTCACTTCCTTCTATTCCAGTTATCCTGGAACCTGGAAATGGGCACACTTTCTTGGGGCGTGAATTTACGCTTTAAATATATTTGGGGATATTTTCCAAGCTTTCGGTGTAATTGGTTCCTGGCACATTTAGTCCTATCCCAGTCCTATCTATTGCTGTCGAGCCGTCTCTATACCACATTTTATATCAAGTATAATTTTGATTCTTCAGAAAAATATCAACTTTAATTATGTATAAGCGCCTTCAGGTTGTTCATTCGAAACATCTTGACTGCAAGCATTTTTAGTGGAAGTGACAAGCCACATTGTCGAAAATATTTTTTCTTCGCTTAGGTGTACCAAGAACTACTCCAAACAAGTTAGAAACGTTTGATTAAGATTCATCGTGAAAATATAATTTATTCAGTAACAATTTTCACTGTCGACAGTATTTTAAAGTTACAAATTTTTCAAAATTTCAAAGAAAACTCACAATTTACAATAATATTTTTATTCGACTTCGTTCCAAACATTTGCATTCACTGTATAAAACTCCTTTGTTACGGATCTGCAGATGTTAGAGTTCTTTAAGCCATGCTCAACTGCCCATCGATAAATTTGTCATGTCGCTGGTTTAAACAGGAAGAATATATTAGCACCGCGCTAAAGAAAATAAGAATAATTGAGGAATACGGAAATTATTCAACGTTTAGTTTATAGATCCGACATTTGTAACTAACGTAAGAATTTATTATTGACATTGCGGAATATGCCTTCAAGTCCAAGCGCTGTTTTATTTAATTAGGTAATTAATTTAACTAAAATCTGCTTATAACCACTACAACAGTCTGACCCGAAAGAAACATGCAAAAACAAGTCATTTAATAAGGTTTAATTGCTTTTGAGGTTAACAGTTGAAGTTAATTTATAGGTTATTCCAACAATACAGTCTGTATAGTTGGAAGCCTGGGTAATAAAATGTAAATTTGTAAAAAAAAGAACCCATAAAACAGGGTGGACAACTTGAAGAAGATAAATTAGCAATGATATTATTTAAAAATGCAGTTTTTTAGTTAGAGAGAGAGATAAGCTTTATTGTCATGAAAAATTATACAATTTAATGGACAAAGCGACATAATTTGGATATAGATAAAATATAAAATTCATAACAAAATATAAAAACACTGACTATAGTGGTAAGTACATTACAAATTTTTACAAATATTGGACCAAATCTTGCAAAACAAATTCAAAAACCTCCGATTTTTCGTCCAAACTGAATCAGAAATTATCTAATCAACAAATTACTTTGAAATGGAATTTTCTCCTCTTAATTTAAAGTAGCTATTATAAAGCCTCTTTATAAAAAGGATAATAAAAGTATACCTTCAAATTATAAGCCAATCTCTTTAATTAATAGTTTTGCAAAATTATTTGAGAAAATCTTAAAAGTCATTTCTAATTGGAGAAAACATTTTATCATCATACCAGTTCGGTTTTCAGACGGGTAAATCAACAGAAGATGCTTTATCTGCATTAATTTCAAAAATGTATGAAGCTGTTCAACATACGAAACTAGCAATTGGTGTATTCTTGGTTCTTGCCAAGGTGTTCGATACTGTAGATCATAAACAGTTGTTAGACGCTTTGGAGGATTCAGGAATACGTGGAACAGCTCTAAAACTTTTCAAATCATACCTACATAATGTCAGAATAGATGATTGTGTAAGCTCAGAGCAAATTATGCAATGCTAGGACCCATTCTCTTTATTTAATATTTGAATAATTTACTCACCTCAAGCATTACTGGAACCATATACAGTTTTGCTGATGATACGGTATTATTTTATACAGGGTAGACATGGTCAGATTTAAAAATCAAAATAGAAGACGACATGAAAAAAATTATTGATTGGTTCAATTATAATTTATTAACAATTAATTATGAAAAAACCAGGTTTCTGCCTGCTTAAAGTTATAGGAATGGGATGTCAGATTACAGTGTATTGGAAATTTATAACGATCATACGAAACACATAATGAAAATCAAACTTACTAATAATATAAAATATATTGGTGTAACGTTATATTGTCATCTAAAATTGAAGCATCATATAAATAGCGAACCAAAAACCTTTCTCTGACGATATAAATATTTGTCGAAAGTTCTTGATTTATCCCCTCTAAAAATGCTCTATTATTCATTGGTAGAATCTCGGTTGTCCTATGGTACATATTTTAGCATGGGGCGGAGCTGTAGATGTGTATTTGGATAAACTACAAGTACTGCAGAAACATTTTTTTAAAATACTATTTAAAAAAGAAAGGACCCACCCCTCAGACCAGATTTTTCGGGAAGCATCTGTATTGGATCTTCGTCATAAATTTTTTTAAATAATTCTTGCTTATTTATTTAAACATAAAAAATACTCTCATTTTATTTCTCATTCTTATACTACACATGCTAAGGAAAATAATAATCTATAAATTCCGAGTGCTCAAAAAACCATTGGACAAAGAATCTTTAAGTATTTAGCACCTCGTTTCTATAAATTTTTCCCAGAAAATTTTAGAAATTCATACACGTCAAACCATATTAAAAAAATAGTTAGATTATTTTTGTAATTTATCACTTATTCTTTTAACTTGTTGCGTTAATAAACAATATTACCAAGCTGTTGATTTTTTTTAATCATTATTATGTATTTGTTATCATTTAGGTAGATTAGGTATAAACTACATTATTGTTAGACACTATATATTAGACAAATAGGCATTACTTGTATTTGTTTACAGAATCTATTAATAATCTTTTGTAGTTGATTAGTATAAATAATATGAATCCATTTATTTAGTTAATTAGATACGTTAGTGGAAAATATTTAAAATGTAAACGATTGTGTTGTTATAAAAACGAGTATGACTAACTCAATAACAGAAACAAATAAGGTATTAGATATTTTTAAGCCGCGTTCTATTGTATTTCGGCGAGAATAAAAGTTGATAGCGCTAATTAAAGTGAATAAATAGTGGTTTTTGGGAAATAGTGGAATTATTCCAACACCCTTGTAATAATATATTTATTATAGGTACTGCTTTATTATTTTGTTAAATTCTGTTGAGTTCAATTCTATGCAAAAAATTGTTAAATTATAATAGTGTTAGATTATATGGTAATATAAGATATTAATTTTATTAGTTTAATTTATATTTTGGAAAAAAAAAATCACAATTAAGAATATTATATATTACGATTGAATAAAATATAAATGATAAACCACAATGGAAGTTATTGTAAATTATTATTTTTGCTAATAAAAATTATTATTATTATTATATAAATAATAAAAAATATAATATACAGATTTAATATATTATATATAATTTTATAATATATTGTACACAATACTAAATATTGAATTATGCCAATGACCCCATTTTGAGACAAATGTCGCCACCATCATTTTGGAAACACTTTCGTGGGTTTTGGTTCATCTTGGAACACATAAGCTTAGGACACATATTTAACTCGTGCCGTGTTAACATGTGTTACATTAGTGAAACGTGTGTTGAACGCTGGAATTTGTTTTTTGAAAATGTGAAGAGAGAAGTTGTTTAGTATCAGTGTCAGCTACGGGTATATATTTCTGTCATTTTAATGGAGCACCTACCCGAAGAGATGGACTGGTTGGATGAAGAGGAGGAAATGGTAGCAGCTACTGCGATATTGTTTGCGCTACAGGACGAATCCAGAAAGTACTGGGTTCATCCAATAAACCAGCGTAGGCAAGAACTTGGTGCATTTCATGTTCTGTGGCCCGAAATCAGCATTGACAACGAAAGGTGTAAAATGTATATAAGGATGACCAAGAAGGAATTTGACGTACTTTATGATTTATTAGAAACGAAATTAAAGAAGCAAAACACATATATCAGAGAGACAATATCTCCAGAGGAAAGACTTTTATTGACTTTAAGGTAGGTAATAACAATAACAAAATAAAATACTCTATTCTTTGAAACAACAATAAAGAATATTAATTGAAGCAAACAAACATAATATCTATTTGTAATATTATAATTATTAAAAAACTAGAATAACTAGATATAATATTATTAAAAAAGTAGATAACCAGATGTGTAAAATTATAGTTGAAAATGGTGGGAGCTTCTTTCAGTATTTTCTACAAAATTGGATGTGGATTGTATATTCTCATCATGGTGTGGGAAATATTGTTGTGCGGATGGCGACGGTACAAATGTTTGAGATTCACTCGAGTAGGAATTTGTAGACGAAGATAGTACTGGTGAAGGATGCGGTAGTGTGATAGCTTGGGTTGTGACTGATGATATGCTTATCAGTTCTGCTTCAAAGACCAAATTACTTATGCCCATTTTGAGACGAACTTGTTCAGTTGAAGGAAGTTTCTCCACAGTTTTAGCTAAGCTTAGGAAAAACAATGTTGTCAGGCCATATGGGAAACACTGCTTCCTATATACATGCCCCAACCTGATCAAATGCGTTGGAAAAAAATTGCTAGACAGTTTGAAGAAAAGTGGCAGTTCCCACATTGTATTAGTGCCTTGGACGATAAGCATGTCCAAATATTAACGCCGGAACTGCTTATTTCGATTACAAAGGAACTCACTCCATTGTTCTTCTTGCATTAGTCGATGCGAATTACAAATTTACATGGATAGATGTCGGTAATTATGGTACAAACAGTGATGGAGGTATTTTTGAAAGATCACTATTAGGCCACAGGACCTCTTTGTCCATTTTTTATCGTCGGCGATGAAGCATTTTCTCTAAAACGCTATTTGATGCGACCTTTCAGTAGAAACAACTTATCTGGCGAAGCAGAAAAAAAATTTAATTACAGGCTTTCAAGAGCACGCCGTATTGTAGAAAATGCTTTTGGTATCCTAGCAGCGCGATGGAGGATTTTCAGAAAACCAATCGAAGCTAGTCCAGAAGTAGCTGATAAGATGATAATGGCAGCATGTTGCCTTCATAATATTCTGGGAATTTCATCGACCGAATCTGTAAAACCTTTTGATGTAAATTCGATGATTGCATAGGGCCTATTGGTTTCATCCGAAGAAACTATGCATTGGCCGCTTTTGGCGTACGAGAACTATACAAGAACTTTTTCATTTCTAATACAGACAATGCAATGTGGCAGACATTATTCGTAGGGGCAGGCGTTAAATATTAAACTAGAATTTGAAAAACTTATGCCCCATCTTCAGTTAATATTTCCGAAAAAATAATTTAAACAAGGTTGAAATAATGTTTAAAATATAAAATCAATTTTGGCCTTATAATTTCTAGTTCAATTTAATTTGCAGTTTAGGTTTAATTCAATTTTTAATACATAAAAAAGCGTTGGCTATCGGTGTGTGTTGAAGAATAATATATTTATATACACGTTTAAAAATACAATAATATGAATACTTACAGGTTTTCTTTATATTTCCGCCTATCTCCTCCCAAGCCTCTTGTCGTTTTCTTTTATCACAATAATCCTTACTGTGAACGTTATACAAAAATTCGTACTTTCGTACTTCTTCAATTAATTGCTCTTCCATTTTCTGCTTGCTATTTCGCGCCGGAACGCAATAACATTCTGATGAAAATCTGGCCACTCTTGATATTGAAAACACGAGTTTTGACGTGTTTAAGCGTGTTTTCGGCATCTGCTGACACATCATAGTAATATGTATGGGTCTATTTGAAATAACGTGATAGATTTTTCTATATCACGTGCTAACTCGTGTTAACACGACACGTGTTAAATATGTTTCCGTAGCTTCAACAGACATCTATTGCCAACGCTTTTTTATGTATTAAAAATGGAATTGAACCTAAACTACAAATTAAACTGAACTAGAAATTATAAGGCCAAAATTTGGTCTTTGAAGCAGAACTGAGAAGCATATCACCAGTCACAACCCAAGCTATCACACTACCGCATCCTTCACCAGTACTATCTTCGTCTACAAAGTCCTATTCGAGTGAATCTCAAACATTTGTACCGTCGCCATCCGCACAACATTATTTCCCACACCATGATGAGAATATACAATCCACATCCAATTTTGTAGAAAATACTGATGGAAGCTCCTACCATTTTCAACTATAATTTTACACATCTGCCTTTCTACTTTTGTAATAATATTATATCTAGTAATCCTAGTTTTTTAATAATTATAATATTACACTTAGATATTAGGTTTGTTTACTTCATTTAATATTCTTTATTGTTGTTTCAAAGAATAGAGTATTTTATTTTATTATTGTTATTACCTACCTTAAAGTCCATAAAAATCTTTCCTCTGGAGACATTGCCTCTCTGAAACATGTGTTTTGCTTCTTCAATTTCGTTTCTAAAAATCATAAAGTACGTCAAATTCCTTCTTGGTCATCCTTTTATATATTTTACACCATTCGTTGTCAAATTTCGGGCCACAGAACATGAAATGCACCAAGTTCTTGCCTACGCTGGTTTATTGGATGAACCCAGTACTCTCTGGATTCGTCCTGTAGCGCAAACAATATCGCAGTAGCAGCTACCATTTCCTCCTCTTCATCCAACCAGTCCATCTCTTCGGGTAGGTGCTCCATTAAAATGACAGAAATATATACCCGTAGCTGACACTGATACTAAACAACTTCTCTCTTCACATTTTCAAAAAACAAATTCCAGCGTTCAACACACGTTTCACAACATACATAAGACGTGACGTGTTGACACGTGCGTTAACACGGTACGTGTTAAATATGTGTCCTAAGCTAAAGAGTAAATCCAGTAAAAGACACCCTTTTAATACCATGAACTTTTTGCAAATGACGGAATTGGTCTTCACTATAAGACTGTACCAATATTTACCATCGCTAATAATAATCACTAAAGACAACAAGCAATTAATAAATACCACCTTTAAAATAAAATAAATTTATCAGCCACTCCTTAATATCATCTAAATATTCAAACAATAACAAAGACAGCTACTAAAGTTCACGTACAAGAGATTCTTCATTTGTTTCTGAGATTGCGTCGATGTCATGTGATTATCACAGTTAGCCGTGATATCTACGTTAATCTGATATCTTAACAATAGTTGAATATATCAGACAATCAGTTGTTCAGTGTCTAAGTGTGAAGTTTTTCTAATGCTATCTTAATATTTAAGTTTATTCAGTTAGTTGATGATATAATGTTGTGATATAATAGAATGGCTTAAAGAAGGAACGAAAAAAGTAGTATAAAGAGTGTCGTGGAACGAAATATTAGTTGATATTACAGTCGATAGCAACTGTAAAATCGACAATTGTTTCTAAGCAATTTTTTTAAGGTTACTGGTAAAGATAAAACTACCTTATGGATAAACATTGCAACCAAACTATAAACAGTATTAATCAATTACCTGGTCCAAAACATCCTACCCGAAATTTCATTGATGTGGAAGAAATCTGAAAACTTTCTTTGATTATATAACTCATGTTCTAATGAACCAATACAATCCTTGAATTTCCCTTAGTTACGACGTATTGATAAGTGAATATACCCCTTGACGACGTGATATAATCGTTTTGGTGTTTCGTCTCCTGCCATATTGTGATCATTTCCATAGTAACGGGCAAGCTCAATGAAATGTCAGTTAATTCTACTACAAATTCCGAAAACAACAATACATCAAATATGTATTATAATAATTGTACCTTCAATATTAATATTAATCAATAAAAAAAATTAGAATATTATTCGTTATATAATCGTAACGAATACCAACTCGAGCATAGACAATATTTTTCGATTATTCACCGAGTCACGAGAAGTATTTCGCGAAACACCACTCGAGCTGCGCTCTCGTGATGTTTCGCCAAATACGTCTCGTGACTCGGTGAATAATCGAATATTGTCTATGCTCTTGGGATATTATAACTGATAATTCTGTGATTAAAACTATTGTAAAATATACAAATCAGCACAATTCACAGTTGGAAAGTATATCAGAGAAACATGTATGTATTTCTTCTATTTAGTTCCAGAGGAAAAAGTCTCAAAGACTAGTAGCTCGTTTAGACCGATTATCCTGAAGAATTTCAGGATATCTGTAGGGTTTAGTTTAGGTAAGTGTCCCTCTTCTATCCAGTAGTCTCCAAGTGTTGTGCCTTAATTAAATCAAAACAAACAAAGAACATGAGCCCTTCAATTAAAGAAGTTGAAAGCACAACAGAATGAATAAACAATAATAAATTTTAGGTTAAAATTATTTAATAAAATTAATGTAGGGAATAGTTATTTTCCTAACTACATTTTTTCTACGATCATTCAATTAGACATATAATAACTAGATACAAACTAACAAGTTTATTAGTTACCCAGTTACTTTCTGGTTATTGATACAATCATTAATAGTTATGAACGCAGTATTCAACAAAATTTCAGTATAGTAGTTTACCTAACTAGTGCGGAAAGTGATACGATTTCTGCAATTGCGTGCGGAAAAGTCACTTTACGCACGTGTTAGGTACACTATTTTTTCTACTAGCGTACGGAAAAAAACCCAAAAGTTAACATAAAGAAACATTTATTAAAAAAGTCAGATGTTTATTATTATTTGACATTCATTTGATGAGGCTTATACCAGGGCCATTAAAAATTTATTGAAACATACATTTCTTTTTATTAAAAATTATATCAGAATTCTAATAAATAAATTTTTCAGTTATTTTGTAAACTACAACCATACAAATATATATTTTAAATATTCAAATGTCAGTATACTCCCCAAGAACTTAACAAATTTACTTTTCCGCACTAAGTGAATAGTGCGGAAAAGTGACTCTGTCAACACTAAAATGAGTGCGGAAAACTGGACTTTTCCGCACGCTAGTAGAAAAAAATAATTTAAAATGCAATAGTTATTACCATGCGTGCGGAAAAGCTAGTAGTAGTAGAAAAGTAGTATTTAGCGTGCGGTAAAGTAGAATCGTATGGGAAAGTAGAACTTTCAGAACTAAAAAATTTTCCGCACTTTTTCCTTCATATGTATCATTGAATACCTATTTGGACCAAAGTAACGAGGCTTTTAATTATTTTTCTTGGAGTGGAAAATGTAATTAAAACATTTTTTGAATAATTATTTATTGTGTTGTCTTCAGTTCATTGCTTATTTTCTATATAATGTTTTTCATACATGTCTTTAGATTTTTGTGGTAATAAGGTTAACGAGTTTATGTTGGCTTGTTCTCTAATATTAGGTGACGTATTTGTAAATTCAAAATCACTTGAATCACTCTCCATATCTCAAAAAGTTAATAAAGTTTAATAAACGTAACAAATTTGCACTCTAAAAGTCACTGTTCTGTCAATGATACAGCATACTATGTCGTGAGTCAAAAACATATCTAACAATCCGGAAGTTGAAATTTTATTTATAAACCTAACGTTGAAGTAACATTCATAATTAATTTTAGCCAGAATACAGGATATACAAGATGAAATTATAGGAACAATTTGAATATAATATATTTACAAGTTTCTTAAAACAAGGTCAGAAATGAACAGAAAAGATTCAGACCAATCTAAAAGGAGGGAATCAAAAGGGGGCGAAATCGAAAGTTGGCGATTTTTCATGAAATGGCCCACATATAAATCAATTTTACAATTATTGTTCTGACCATTGAAAAATTATCAAGATGTAATTACGTTATTATGTGTGTTATTCGTGTTTAGTTCTGATACTTAATAACCTGTGCTAGTTTTATACTCGAAAGAATCATCTTAATTATTAATTAATACATTCAATATGTTTACAATTTCCAAATACACGGTTCTGATATAACCGTTTGGAAATTACAGTACAACCAAATAGGATATTCTCGGATACACTCCGCTAATTTTGAAAAGGTTATCGAAACATCGAATCTTAATCCGCATGTGTTGGATGTTATGAATCGAGAAAGTGCACACGTTCAAATATGGTTTGGTTTATTAATGATGCAAATTTGGCGTATTAATATTTGTGAGGGTATTCATCTACAAATACAGTCAACGATAATGCTTTTGTAGAATAAGAGTGTACTAATTTGTAACGTTCCACATTCCTAAAATGTAAAACATCAAAGGAAAAAAATTGGATTTTGTAATAATAATTTCAATAATCATTAATGTTTTGTTCGCCAGGCGCGGAACCAAGATTATTGTGAGGTATCATACGGTTGTTTGCTCTTCTTTTTCTATTTTTAATAGTTAGTAATGGAACTAACTATTCGAAAAAATCCATATTCTCCTTTAATTTGTATTTGAATAACTATATACAGGGTGATTCATTAGTGAGATAAATTCCAATATCTTGTAAATCCTCGAAGATATTTAAATGAAATTTTGTCGAATTGTAGCCAGTCTAAGGCTCATATTTTAAAATTAGTCGCAATTGTATAACGTGTTTCAGAACGCCGAGTCAGATCAAAGGTACATTTTTTTAAATGGGACACCAGTATTTTACTTCAAATTTAAATTCTGCTTGACTTCCAATTATATAAGGTTGTAATAGGTTATAAAGTGTATTTAAAGAGTTCTGACCACTTGTTCTTGAAAATCGTAATAAGTTCAACGCCCCGTATACTTGAAACTGCACAATTTAAAGGGATGCATGTGTCTTGCGCCAATCTACCTGAGTTAATCCTCTGGACTGAAGGGATTGGGATTGAAGCGAGGATGAGTTGCGCCAAAATAAATAAAAATAAATTTATTACAAACATAAGTAACAACCTTATATTTTGTAGAAGAATTAATGAATGTTGATCTAACAACAAAATATATAAACTATATACGACACAATATGTATCTACGTTTCAACAAGAAGTATTTTGCCCAAAGTACCAAAAAATAATGCAGAAGTATTTCAAATTCTGAGGACAATAGATGTAAAAACTAATAGAGAAGAAGATTTTTTACAATGTGCCGATGAAGAGAATAAAATTATTATATTTCAATGTTATTCAAATATGCATTCGTTAAATTGTACCAATACTTGGTACAATACAAAATTTTTTTACAATTGTTTACCATCCATGGTTATAAAAATGGACATTATCTATTATGTTCCTTTTATATTTTGCTTATTGCCCAATACAAAATTTGAAACATACTTAAAAATTTTAAACTTTTAAAAAACCTTTTTTCATAAAAAAATTTGAAATGTAATCCAGACAAAATTGTAATAGATTTTGAATTGAATCCGGCAGATAAGCGCCCGGCCGTTTTGCTCTCCTACCTGAAATCGACCGTTTTGGGCTCCTATCATTTCCCTCGTAAAGTAAACCCCACCCTATTACCTGAGGTCGGCTGGTTTGCGCCCCGATAAGAAGGTAGCTACAAGATTAGTATAATTTCGTAGAAATAGGATACTCCGAGTATCATTGGAAAACAATCTTTCCTTCCCACTTTCTCCAGACTTAGGACTGGCGAAGATTATACATTAGACTGGGCCAAAAAAAATCGAATGTTTTTTGTTTTAAAAGCTATATCGAGAATATTATTTAGGATGACAAATATTTTTTCTGTTATCCTAAATAATAATATTGTTATTCTACACTTACTCTAATTTGTGAATGAATGCCAAAGTTTGAAGACATTGTCTTATGTCCTTTAAATTTTCAAACGTTTGTAAGGTTTTGGAAATTCGTTCATTCGATATTTGGGTGCTCGGAAAATAATTTTTTATTATACTTATCTCAAAACAGCCTGTTTTCATCTGTTTTTAGGCATTTTCAGAGCAGCGCACGGAAATTTTTTCCCGATCTCCGATTTTTTTTTCGTGCGCTAAATAAAAAAATACAATTGAAATTAATTATAAGAAAAAACATTTTTTAAAACTAACTCGAATTAAACTGACAGAAATTAAAACAATGCCGATAATAAATAATATATTGCTGCTATGGAAATGTTAATCATGTTTGGTACTATTAAGTTGTATTATGATTACCTTGAAAATCAAATGTTCTAAATTCACTTTTTGCGTTGTTTTCAGAAAGGTATAATAAAAAGTATCGTTCATTACACGTCCGAAAATAGATTTTTCCGTGCTTGCATGACTTCCCGTGTTTGGCTTCGCCTCACGCGGCACGTAAAAATCCTTATTTCCAGACACCTAATGAAATATACTATTTTAGGGCATTAATTACCGCTGGTTCAAAATCTATTTTCATTAATGTCGGTTCCCAATGTGGCAATTTTTCCTTAATGGAAGAAAATAACAGTTCATACGTTTCGTTAGTCTTATTTGGAAGCAATGCAAATAATACTGGTATTACATTTGTTTCATTTGTGGTGCTACCGATATCAGTATGTATTGTATAAATTTGTTTGAACTGATTGCTACAACTTTTAAATGTGCCATCCATAAATAAAGTGGAGGTACTGTCGGTTAAAATTTCCATAGCTTTTTTACTTGCAAACACTAAGATTCTGTTTTCATTATTACTTTCGGAAAACCTTGTACGCGTTTTCAGGTGGCATTTAAACCACTTTTCACCGATAAAAAATTTGGAATTTCTGTCACCAAGTCCATACCACTATTGTACAATTTTTGAAATTCGTCGTTTTGACATGGGTAAATAATCATTATCTTCTCGTGCTCTTTTCCAAACATAGAACAAACATTCTCTAAGTTCCATTGCTGCAATTCTAGGCTTGCATATATGTTCCCACTCATTAATTATTTTTGAATTGTTTGTTACTATACTACCCCTACATTTTTTAGTTTTTTCTTTAATGCATATCCAAGACATGGAACCATATTTAAAGTTTTTTTCATAAAAAACTGTAACCTTTATATAAAATACTCGGCTTTCCCTTTGTTGTTTCAATCATTTTGTATTCTTCCGTAATGAAAAATTACGCAAATACAAATTTACCGACAATAACCAATTCACCACATTAACACAAATCAAAATTTATTTTCCCTTCCACCTTCCTATTTCTTCGAAAATATACTAATCTAGTAGCTACTTGCTTTACCTGCTTATCGGGGCGCAAAACGGCCGAATTAAGTATTCATAAAGCAGTAAAAGAAATCTGGTCTCATGCGAATATTCTAGGATGTCGATTTCATTTAGGGCAAGCATGGCACCAAAAGATTCAAAAACTTGGATTGAGTTCTGAAGATAATAATAACTCATCATATATTGGTCAATATTTAAAATTATTTTTCGGCATGCCATCATTAAATCCAGAAGAAGTAGGCATTTGTTTCGCCGCTGAAATTGTACCTAATGATCCAAGGGTTCAATCTTTTATTGATTATACATTGTATTAGTTAAAATTTATATTGACGATGATGCTCTTTTCCACCCAGAATCTGGGCATCACAAGATAACATTTTTTACAGAGCGACTAATGCATGCGAGTCGTTCCACTCAAAATTCCAAAATAATTTTTATAGTGCTAATACGAATTTACATTTGTTTTTAAACCACTTAATAGTATTTCAAACGGATGATATATTTTAATTAATGGTGCGAATAAATACGTTAAACCATTAAAAACTAACATTGAAAAGAAGAAAATTTTGTAAATACATTAAGAAATAAATTAGACAATGGAAAAATAACTGTAGAGTATTTTTTAAGATGTGTATCGTATACATTTTTACCTACGTGTATATAATGTTAGAAATAAAACTTTTTGGAAAAATTGTGTTTTTTCACATATTCACATAATTATTGTAGTAGAAATAAAATTTAAGTAGTAAATTCAAGGAAATAGGTTGTTAATCCACGTGGTCACTTTTCGTTGGCGCAAAACACCCTACGGATTAGGACCGCTCAGGTAAATTGGCGAAAGTAACCTTCACCGCTTTAAAGTTAATTATCATACTTCTAGGATGGTCGTCTAGTCAAAGATTACAAAATATATATAAGATTGTTCACTCGTACGAATTCTATCGATCAAAGGATTCATACCGCTGGTTACTGTCTGGTGACTTATGGGTTGGCGCCATGCTACAGTATGTCGCTAAATCCTTACTTGCATTTAATTTTGCATATTATACGGGTTGTCGCCTATCGAGCGCTGGTATTTTAGAATTCGTTGTTCGTGTTTATGTTTTATAGATATTTTAAATTTATTAATTAATTATTGCAATAAGGAAAAAATAATATTCATATTTTCCTCTTCAATAGCAAAACACACACAAAATAAATATTTTGTGATATTTGTTAATAGTCTTAGTTGTATACATAATAAATCTTACGAGTTTATCACTTTCCCACGAATTCTGAATGCAGTCTTGATTTTAAGTACTTATAATGTAAACAATGATAAAAATATAGAGAAGCAATTAAGGGCCAGAAATGTGCCTACAATCTCTAGAAATTTTGTAGAAGTATTTCATTTACTTTTTCGGGAAACGTTCCGGAAGTAAAATTTCTTGTTCGCATTATTTTAACTCCTGTCTTCCAAAAGTAACATTAATAATATTATAATTGTGGTTTTAAAATGCCTGTGTGTTGTGCTGTGATCGGTTGTTCCAGCAAGGTGGGAAAACCAGAAATATCCTTTTATCGTTGTCCCAAAGACGTTGAGAGGTGGGTATTAAATTAGTTATTATCAAATACGGAATTCAACTTTTTTAAACTATTGTAACAAAGATATTTGATAATAATAAATTAGTTAGTTATTTAGTACTTATAGATACTGGGTATTCATAGAAATTTGAAAATTCACATATCTAATTTATTAATAAATATATCCTGCAGCTGCATAATATGTTTTTACTGTTTTAACCTTGTGAATCTAAAAAATACGGAGTGTCTAATTTAAAGATCAAAATTGTTTTAGTGGTCCTATTATTCTGGTGGCCAATAAGTATGTATAATTTAATTTGTGATATTCTGTATAAATAACCGCTAGATCATCAATAAGCATCACAAAATTACTAAAATGTTGAAAAAAATCTGTCAATTGATTCATTTTAAAAATTTTAATGTATTTTTTACTTATACCTAAACTTTCCTTTTCAAATTCATATCCTGAACTTTTTTCGAAATAATTAACATTTAAAAACATTATATAAAAAAAACCTTTAATAAATCATCCCATTACTTTGAATATATATTTCTCAAGTTACCCCTGTATAGCTTGGAATAAAATATACTCTTCTAATTCCCTGGTACCTAGCGGTGTCGTTATTTACAACAAAGGGGAGCCGTAAATATGATTTATGAGTGCGGCGATCGTTTAAAACACTAAGAAGAATCAGACCGCCTTCAAGTGAACTATCTTATATATATTTTGTAATCTTTGGTCTAGTATCGTAATTCACTAAACCTGCTCCCTATCTAAGGAACCGTATACAGAGCAAGTCGAAACTCGAATACATCGGTTTCATAATTTTTTTAAATGGATCACTTTGTATTTTACATCGGTAAATGAAAGTTACTTGACTAGATTTTCAATTTTATTGAATATTCTCTATACCCAAACTGAATAGTTTCAATTATTTACCACCATAGCGAAGTCAAGCAGAATTCAAATTTGAAGTAAAATACTGGGTGGACCATTTAAAAAAATGTACCTTTTTTCTGGCACGGTGTTCTGGAAAACGCTGTACAATTGCAACTAATTTCAAAATATGAGCCTTTAGGCCGACAAACATGTGATCTGAGGCTTTCTTATTTACTGGCCGAGGTGTGTTTACTATTTTTCTGTTCGACGGAGCCAGAAAGCAGCAACTTCGTTTAGCGCAGCGGCCCGAAAGCTGATGCTTTCCGACCGGAGGACAGAAAATCATTTAAGTATATTTGAGGATTTACAAGATATTGGCCTTTATCGCACTAATGAATCACCCTGTATATTTTGATACCACAAAATTCTAACTTTTTTTGACATCTCAAACTTCACTAAACTATTATAAACAATTTTAACCATAAAATCTATATATTACTAATCATGAAATTTATTTTTTTTGTGAATTTTCAACAGCTATAGGTTTGTTCCAACTGGCATTCAGGAACCGTTCTGGAATCGTATCGAGTACTGTATAGTGCGCAAACTCGAATTAGGGTTGGACACATCAACTTTATGACCCCTTCCAGATAGTAGTTTTTGTACCGTCCCGTCCCGTCATCGTCAGAATGGTCATGATATGTCAATATCGAAATAATTATCAATATCCTTTCATAGTTTTCATAATTTTTTCATTAAATAGTGGAATTAATTAGAAACAGTTAGTTTCATTTATAACATTAATATGAGTAGATTCCACAAAGTAAGGGTCCAAACAGTAAATTTAAGTAAATACAATTGCAACTTCCAAAAATACAAATAAGGCAGAAAAACTATAAATAATACTATTTCGAACAATACAAATTATTACAAATAAGAACACAGTTATTATAGTAAATGATATTTAAAGCTGTTAATTCGACGCTTCTATTACACAGTACAGTGTACATTGGACTTGGTCTTGCCCGCTTTTGGCTGTTCTTTCATTTTATTCATTATTTTTTCATGATGATCTTCATTGAGTTGTAAATATGGCTCAATTGAACCAGAAGACTTATGACCAGCTATTTTTATCAACTCTTCTTTACCAACTCTAACCTTTGCCAAAGCAGTTACAGCAGAAGCTCTTGAATGGTTTGTTGTTTTCTTTGATACTAAATCTAAGCCCGCAGTTTCCGCTGCTTCCTTGTGGAAATGGTATTCCGACCAACTGAAAAATTTTTGTACCAGTTGTTGTGTGTAGCAACATTATTGATAGGGTTGTAAGTAAAAAAAATCTGGAAATCGGTTGAACCTAAAGGCCAACCCTGTAACTTCCCGCTAAATTCAATTTTCAAACGCATGCGATTTTGTCGCTAGTTGCGATGTTTTTGAACTCTTTGAGCTCAAAATTTAATTTTTGTGTTATTCGATGCTCTTGAGCTCTTCGAGCTCAAAAGTCTTATCAAAGTTCGATGAAACACGATTTTTTTTATTTTTCAACCTGCTATAACTTTTGAATGAATCAACCGATTTTCATGCGGTTAGCGCCGATCGACGCAGTTTTTGAGCTCTATAAAAAATTTGGGACAAAAAAATTGATCTGATAAAACATTTTGGAGTTATTACAAAAAACACTTTTTTTCGATTTTTTTCAACAATGATATCTCACGAACGCATCAAGCGATTCTGACGCACTTGGTGGCGATCGATGCGGGTTTCCACGGTTAAGAGCTGATTAGTTTTTGAGGTCGATCGGTTCAGCCAATTCGGAGATATTTTGAAAAAATGAAAAAAAAACCAACTTTTTTTGCAATTTCTCGAAATCTACTGGTCCGAATTGGTTCCAACTTACAGGAAATCTAAGTTTGGTGAAGCCCTTTCGAGTGACACCAACTGCGATCAAATCGGTCAAGCCGTTCAGAAGTAATAAGAGGTTTACATACACACACACAGTCACACATACATACATACAGACGTACGGACATCATCGTAAAAATAGTCAGGAAAGCTTCTTAGGGCTTCAAAACGTCGAGATTTGTTGAAACCTCGATTTTTTCAAAACCTGGTAAAAACAATAACTTCCCGATTTTTCGAAAATCATTGGGAAGAATCATTGATTTTCTTAGCGGGAAGTTAAAAATGGTCACAATTGATGTTTCTTCGTTTATCCATAAACAGGGCATAAACTAGAATTTTCGCGATTTTTCACCAACCACTTTTAATCGGCACATTTTCCATTGCTTCCTTGTGCCTTTTTGGGAAACATTCTCTTGCCTCCCTGTAAGTTGAATCTTCCAATGGATCAATTTTCCTACCATATTAATTGTAGTACTTTTCCAGAAGTATTTTAAAGATAGTGTTCCATACAGTTTCAACTGTGCTTTCTTTGTAGTCCTAGCCATGCCTTTTTCTCCTTTCGTACGCCCAATCTTGAGTAAATTTACTAGATACCTACTCATCTGTAGCTTGACTGTATAAATTGTACTTTCGCTCGTTACAAAAGACAGTGAATTGTCCCCAGATATATGGTTTGGACCTCCATACTTTTGGAAAATTTTTAATAAAATTCGCACTTAACTATTAAAAATAACCTACTCTATCATTTTCGTGATTTAGAACCATGAAATCTAAACTTTCTCTCATTTTGAACTATACCTACTGAATATTCCGACATTTGAAAACACTTTACGTGGCCGCTATTTAAATTTTTGAATTAAAGAATAACTACAAATGTTTATTGTCGTAAATGGCTCTTATGTTTACAAATTATTTTCTACCAAGATCAATACTACGTTTTGGCTCGCATTTTTAACCCGAAGAATGATCTTCTATTGTCAAGCTAACTGATGCAGCTTGCCCAAAATTAGTAGTCTATTGATATAATATGGTAGTTGACAGAAGCAGTGTTGCGATTAAAGTATCTGCAATGCAAAAAGTCACAGTCAAACTAGCTCGTTAAAAATAAATTTTATTTCATCCAATTTCACTAAACCAAATAGTACCAAAAAAACATGAACATGATTCCCTTACTTTTAACAATTTCATGGAAGGATAATAATTTTCCTCGTACTTGTTATTATTTCTGGTTCAACATTACCTTCTATTTTTGCTGGAATATTGAATATATCCACTTTTATTGATCTAAAATGCACTTCACATCGTTTTCAACTAGAGGTAGTTAGTTGCGATATCATTAAAGAATAATTAAGCGCAAAATAAACGGTACTAGATATTCAGTACACACTGCTACTAAGGCGCCATCAATTGGCCTTTGTTGCAGACAATAACGTTCTAAATCAACGTAGAACCTGCCTAGCTGCTTGTTCATCTAATTACTTATACAAGTAAGGCCATCAATAAGGTTACTTATATACAGTGCATCTATATTTCCTTTTAATTCTATAACTAAAAGCTTTGTGATATACTTAAATGTAGTACATACACGCACTAAAGAATTTTCATTGAAGTGTATGATTTTTATAATGTAATCGGATTAAATCTTTCGACAAAGATGATTCTTGGAAAATAATAGTTTTATTGACTATTATATCACGTGACCTAATATGGCCGTCCAGGGCAAACAATTTGGACAGCTGGTCAGTTTTGTATTGTCTACAGGATGGCAAACAGTGTTTTGTATTTTTTTCGTCGATTTTATTAGTGTGTTTTATATGTATATACGCTATGGTTTGACTTTGTGTTTATTTAAAAACCCTCATTGGCTTTTACCACATTTGAGAAATGGATGAACTCCTGGATATGGATATAATTAGTTATTTGGTATTTTCACCAAAGAGCAGATAGAGGCTTTCAAAAGTTTATATGCTTACAAATATTTTGAATTTGGCTTTGTGCTGGAAGTAGGATCTACTTTAGTCAATGTAGTTTTCGTTTTAGTTGTCAAGGTGATTGATTGATTGGTTCGGCACCGCCAGTCAGAGGCTTAGAGACCTAGACACCTCAGCCTTTAGGCTTATTGTGCTCTTGGTTATACCGTTTATGTGAAGAGACCAGTAGCCCTTATCAGGCTGAACAGTCTTTTTACTAGGTCCTTCTTGGAGAAATCCTCCCTCAGATACTCCTAGGAGTCTATATCTCCAATGAGTGCTTCACATTCGAAGATAATGTGAGAGGCTGTTTCCTCCTCTTCCATGCACAACCGATAGATAGGCGCCTCCCTATATATGCCAATTGTATGCTTCCTTAGGGTACAGTGACCGGTGAGTAATCCCGTCACTTTCCTTTTCTGGTCCCTTCTGAGGTTTAATATTTCGTTAGTCAGCGACTCCGAGGGTTTTTTGACCAGAAGTTTGGTGTGTTGCTGTTTTGGCACGTGCCTCCAGTACGTCTGATGTTTAGTTTTAATCTACCGAGATGTACAACCAGGTGCAGCAGATTTTGATATTCCAAATACTGGTTCAAGACCAGTGAATGCAGTTTCAGACCCTAGCTTTGCTAGGTTGTCTGCCTTTTCATTGCCTACAATACCCTTGTGCCCCACGACTCACTAAAGCGTTACTCTATTATGGTTTGCCAGGGTTAAAAGTTTTTGTAGGCAGTCCCAGACCATTCTAGATCTGATCTGGGGACATGCTTAATATTTCAGTGCTGTGTGAGTATCTGAAAGAATGAGGATATTTTGGCCTCTATACCCCCTTTCGATGTTCATTTGCAAACACGTGTCGATAGCGTAGATTTCTGCCTGGAATACAGATGCAAACTTCCCCAACGATGCGTGGATATTACACCTGGGTCTGGCACCATGGCCTCCAGCTCCTGTTCCTATGTCAGTTTCAGATCCGTCTGTGTACCACACCAAGGTTCCTTCCTGACTGCATGCTTCAAACCCATCCCAGTTTAGCAGGATGTGGTATGGTTGGTTGTCGTTAATTGTGGCAAAAATGTTATCACTTCTCATTTCAAGAAGCGAGTTTGTGATAACATCTGTGATTCTGGAATGGAACTATGGGTGTTGGTTCCTTCGTGCCAATTCCCATTGCATTCCAGCCTGAATGCAGCCATTCTCGCTTCTGCCTTAACATGCAGAGCAAGAGACGGAAGATTGAGAATGGCATCCATTGCCGCAGTCGGGCTGCTTCTCATCGCCCCCGTCATGCACAGACAGGCAAGCCTCTGAAGATTTGATAGCTCCAGTTTGGCTTTCCTCTAATCTGTTTTTGGCCACCAAACTAAGGCTCCATAGGTAACCAGGGGTCTCACCACAGTTGTGTACAGCCAGTGAACGATCTGTGGATTAAGTCCTCATGTGATTCCTATCGCCCGTTTGGCAGCCATTAAGGACATTTTCCCTTTATTGGTTTTATCATGTATGTGTGAATTCCAGGTTAGTTTTGCATCCACAATTATGCCCAGATACTCGACCCCTTGGCTAAGACACAGCTGCACGTTGGAGAGGCTTGGCAGTTTTAGTCTCTCAAGCCTCCTTTTTCTAGTTAACGGCATGATCATAGTTTTTGGGTTCATCCTGTTGAAAAGCATGTTTTTCATCCACTGACATGTGGTGTGGTCTGCTCCACGCCTTGCAACAGCAGCTATCATTGAATCAAAGGAGGTGTGGTCGAACGCTCCTTCTATATCAAGAAATGCTTCGAGAGCTATTTTTTGATTTCCTAGGGCAACCTCAATTTTCGACACCAGTTGGTGTAAAGCGGTTTCAGAGGAATTTCCTGATTGATATGCAAGGTGATACTTGAGTTTATTATTTTGGATGTAATATTAGCAGTATCCTATATATGGAAAAAAGTATCTGAGAAACTCTAAAACATGTAAGGAAATTTCCATCAATGAATAAGAATAGCTAGGTCAAGAAGGGCAAGATAAAGTTCAAAATTGTACTGCAACCAGCCCCTGATCCAGAAGTTTGTCGAGCTAGAAGAGCTCTTTTTTATAATGATGTTGATGGGGGTAGACCAATGCTATTGTGTGATCAAATTATTTCGTTTTGATTGCGTTTATTTAAAAACTGTTCCCTACGACTCATGGTATTAATGATATTGACGGACGTAAACTGGTTTATATTTACAGAAGAATTCACACGTATAACTACATATACTAATATTGATGGACAGGTTGAAAGTACTATATCTTACTAACTACTAATACTTAATAACCTATCACTAGCCACTACAATTCTGTCACATTTGAATAATTTCAGTCTAGGATGTAGTCTCTTAGATATTGAGACAAGCGATGAGACCTGGCAGGACGGTGTGGCTGATGGTCTTCATTGGGTGGAGAGGCTTGAGGATGAGCAGGCGTCGATTGCTCTGGGCGTTGGCTTGGTCCTTCTAGAATTGTGACCAAGCTGCCAAGATCTGATATTTGCTGATGCTCTTCAGCTGAAGAGACAACTTCATCCGCAAATGCCACTTTCTTTTTGTTTATGCGTGAATTGATCAATTGGTCGATGTGACGCTTGAATATGAACCCATCGTCCAATTTTACTGAGTAGCGTAGCTGACCAAATTTCTTTACGACTGTTTCCACGAGTTTTTGTTGTTTCCGTAGTAGCGTGCTAACACTCGGTCTCCCACGCTTAAATGTCGTGCTGCTGGTTGCACTACTTTGGTCGGTTTCAGGGAGCCCAAAAGTGTGCGGATCTGCCTGTGGAGGAACTATTCTGAAGGTGTCTTCCCGTTGACAAGTGGAGTGGCCCTGTAGCGAAAGAGTATTGAGAACTTTTCTGTGAATGGTCAGTGGTTCGTCTTTCATGGCTGCTAATTTGTGTTTTCGCGTCTGGACGTTACGTTCTGCTAATCCGTTGGTAGAAGGATGTCCCGGTGCTATTTGCTTGTGAAAAATCCTACTACTTTGCAGAAAGTTTCATTCATAAAAATTGATGCGTTGTCAGATACGAGGACTTCTGGAAATCCGTATCGAACGAAAGTGATTTTCAGGATTTCAATGGTTGTGGAGCTGATTTTACTTCTGCCCATTTCGATTTTGCGTCGATTACCAATAAAAAAGTATGACCTTGGAACGTTCCGACGTAGTCGATGTGGATCCGTTGCCAGTTTTCTTACGGTGTTTCCCAAGGATGTAGAGGTGCTTTTGGTGCCCTATTTTTCATTGTGGCGCATGACTCGCAGCCTTGACTAGTTTCTCAATGTCTCGGTCAATTGACTTTGGCGTCTTGCCAATTGTTTCATTTTGGTTGTACCCATATGGGTATGATGCAGCTTTTCAAGGACTGCAGGCTGTAATGATGAAAGAATCACTACTCTGGAACCTCCGTAATGTACCTGTTTTGCCAGGGAGTCATTCTCGATATAGACCAACTCTGCATGTGCTTATATGCTCAATCCATAACTGACCTACCGACAAATGGAAGTCGTTCGTTAATACAAGCTGAAGTATATATTATTCAGGGTCTTCCCCATACTCGCTGATGTTCCTCTGACAAAACCCGCCTCATCTGACAACAGTAGGTGAGTTCGGACACAAGCCAATGTTGAAATTTGATGCCCGCGCTAAATGGTGAACCTGTAGCCATACTTCCACAAGACAACGGTTTCAACGGTTCTCTCACTGACATTTATATCCCTAAATTCTTCGAGTTGAATTCGCAACGACACTGCAGTAGCTGTTCTATTCCACAAACTTGTGGACATCCAAAGTTGACTCCATTTCGCCTAGTCACTCTTTATACAGATTGCGAAAGTCCCTTTCGTACGCTGCGACTTATACAAGTACGACAAGGAAAATATGAGCAAAGCTACGTGAAAGAGAGAGAAGACTTGTTAGCCCAGCGATCAGTCCCCTCTACCAAAACAGTTGGGCGTTTATTCATCGCCCCACTAGTTCAACCGCTGTTGCCAGAAGCTCAGATTAATTTGTAAAAATTATATTTTTGTCACGTTATGGTCAACTTTTTTTCGAGCTTATACACTATTAGGTAAAATTAAACACCTTCATCCGGCAGCAGTGTCCTTTACATAGAGAACTCACATTGAAATGTATGTGATCTTTTCGCTACAGACCTTGGTTAGCGCAAGCCGTTGTATTTGAAAATAAAACATTTTGCACTGCCCACATTAAAATACAAAACCTGCGAAAAAGTGCAAATTATAAAATGGTATTTTGAAGGTCATTCGGCTGATGCAATAGTCAATTTGTTTATTGAGGCATTTGAAAATCGCCCAATTCCTTCACGAACAACAATTTTGAACATAATTAATAATTTCGAGAAATATGGATGTGTTTCATACTGTAGAAAATGCCAAGCGCCGGAAGATCCAATCGAACGTCCGATAAACGACGAAAGGCAAACTAGAGAATTGAATGTTTGTTTAGCGGTTGAAACAGGACAACCATGTTCTTCAAGAAAAATTGCTGAAGAGGTCAACATGGATAAGAGAACTGTACAGAATATTTTAAAACGGAACGGGTACCATTGTTACAAGGTTCAGACAACGCAGGAAATTTTTCCCGAGGACAATATCAGACGAATGCATTTCTGTGAAAAAATGATGGAACGTCAAAATGCTAACGAGAACTTTTTAAAAAATATTTTATTTACGGATGAGTCAACCTTTTCATTACATCAAAAACACAATCCATCCGTCACAAGATATTGGTCTCGGGAAAATAAACATCTAAGCATTCCAATCCGAACACAGTATCCGCAGAAGTTAAATGTTTGGACGGGTATTTTAGGTGACCACATTCTTGGTCCTTTTTTATTGAGGGGAACTTAAATTCCGCCAAATATTTAGAGTTATTACAAAATCATGTAATTCCTGCAGTTCTCCTTATACCCGATGTTGATCCCAACAGAATTTGGTTTCAACAAGATGGTTGTCCAGTCCATAATTCAAGGATAGTAATGGAATTTTTAAGGTTTACATTCCCCGACAGAATTATTAGTACTAATGGTACAATTAAATGGCCTCCAAGATCACCTGAACTAGCTCCAAATGATTTTTTTCTTCGGGGATTTTTGAAAAGTAGCATTTATCAACATGAATTTGAAAGAGCTAATAATTTAAATGAATTGAGGGTGAAAATACAGCACGTTTGTGCCAGCATTACGCCAAATAATCTTAGAGATAATATATGAGATCAAATCTTTATGACAGATTTGGTTATTGCCTGGCTCAGCAAGGTGGTTTATTTGAGCACTCAATTCATTAAAATTATGTTTACCTTTAGAACGGATTTTTAGTTTAATTTTTTCAAGAAGTTCATATTTTATGTTTAGAATAAATATCTACTTATTTTTTTTTCAATTCAATTTATTAATGGAATCGATCTTTAGTTTTTTATACCCAATTACTTTATTATTTTTATCTCAAGAATAAATGTTTTATTTTCAAGTTACAATGGCTAAAATAATATCCTATTGTAGTTAGAAATTAATTGTCAGCTTGGTCAGAAACGATCAAGTTGACAAAAATGAATTTTAAGATGTACAGGTTACGTAATAACGAGTGTATTTTTTTATTTCTTTAACAACCTCACTCCTTCCATATTGGGAAACTACTGAACACAGTGAACCTACTCACAGAGTGGGGAGTCAGTCTCTGCTGCAGCGTTGCCAGTTTAGAATGTTTGGTACTTTCTAGGTAATAAATAACTTATTTTGCATTTGACTTTTAACACCGGATAACGGTGTATTTAGTGGGAGAAAATCGAGATTGGTAATATTGACTTTTGAAAAATAAGTTAGATCAACACAAATAAGAATAAAATAATGGAGTTCAAGAAAAAATTTGGACAAATTACAATCTGCAATAAATAAAATCCGTACACTGCTTTCGATTTTACAATTATTGGTATTTAACATTGTTGCCGCTTGAAATGCCGTTGAAAATTTTAAAACAACGATAGACAAAAATTAGGAATAATTTTTACAGATAAGTACCTGCATTTGGCAACACAACAGTTAAAATAAATAGGAGGGGACTGAATACACGCCCAACTGTTTTGGTGGAGGGGACTGATCGCTGGGCTAACAAGTCTTCTCTCTTTTTCACGTAGTTTTGCTCATATTTTCCTTGTCGTACTTGAATAAGTCGCGGCGTAAGAAAGGGACTTTCGCAATTTGTATGTCAGAAAGCTCACAAAAACAACTCTTAGGGTTTCACGTTTATTTTAATTATCGACGCGTCGGTAGGATCCATTAGTACTGCTCCAAAAATTACTTGTAGTATATTGAATATTCTGGAGGATTGAATTTATTTCATAGGACCAAATTTTAAATTATGAACCCATTTAGAGTTTTTCGGAAAAAAATTATTCATTGAATTAAATAACGTGTAATGAAAAATATAATTATTTTTAAAATAAGGTACTTTTGTTCCTCGATAATTGTTGGAATTACTGAACCTTTAAATCCATTAATAAAGAAAAAATTTATTACCGAGCTTAATAATTATCCATCTAAGAGCCTTGGTTTGTCAAATACTTGATGGACGTTCTCGACGGGATTCCAAGAATTCTTCAGTCTTTTAACTACGAAGCTCTCATAAAGGCATTTTCACCGCATTTGTATCTTTGCTAATATCCTTACTAATTAGAAGATTTTTTCCACTTTGATTTAATTAGGAATGGGTTTAATTTGGTAAATCGTTCACAAAGCACATTCCTATCTTGTCACGTCAAACAATATCTTTCGGTTTCTTGTGTGTTTATTGACCACACCAGTCGCATTAAATTAATAGTTAACAACAAAATGTAATGATCAGATAAACAATAACTTTTTTATAAATAGTTCTGAATAAATGAAGGTGAATTTACATTTTTTACAAATAAATCCAATTAATATTAAATTTTCCTTGAATTAAAATTCATATCAGCAATTCATGATGAGCTACTATCTGGGCTTCATCTAAGATCTATACTTTTGTTTTGGGGTTAGATCTATAGACCTGTTCCAGGTATTTAAGTTGTTGGCGAACAATTACTCTGCACTTGCAGGTAATGTGTTCCGCCGACTCATCTTATCATCGCAGAATGTGAATGTTCCACTGTCCACTTTTTCTGAAGCTCCAAGGGCAATTTAGCGTAGCAGAGAGTCGTAATCACCTTTTTGTCGGTCTTTGGCATCGAGTAATTTTCCAGTAGGATGTACCACGTTCACTGGCTGTATACAACCGCGGTAAAACCTATGGTTACCTACAGTGCGTTACTTTGATGGCCAAAAACAGATCAAAGAAAACCTGAATTGGAGCTATCAAGAGACTTGCTCGTATATGTATAACGGGTGCGATGAGAAGCAGCATTGGAATCCATACTCAATTTTCCGCCTCTTGCTCAGCACATTAAGGTGGTTACACGAATGGTTGCATATATGGTGGAGTGCAATGGAAACTGGCACGAAGGAATTCCAGCATTCTCAAAGTCGCTTATTGAAATAACATCCAGCTAAACTGGCACGGAATGGATTTGCAGTCAGGATGAAGCGTTGGTGAGGTATACCGACGGAGCTGGAGTTCATGATGCTAAGCACAGGTGTAGCGTTTACGCCTCTTTGGTCAAGCTTGAATATGTATTCCAGGTAGAAACATGTGCAAATAAACAATGAGTGGGTATAGAGACCAAAATATACTACCTGACAGTCAATCAGCACTGTAATTTTTAGCATGCTCTCAGATCATATCCAGACTGATCTGAAACTGCATAAAAAACTTTTAATTCTGGCCAACCACAATGAGGTTTTGCTTGAGTGAGTTCCGGGGTATATAGGTATAGTGGGCAATGAAATGGCAGATATCCTTGGAAGGAAAGGATCTGAAATAGAATTCTCTGTTCCCGGTATATCAACAACTGCAGTACGGGCGTGCATATCTCGTAGGATTGAAACAAAACATCAGTTCTACTGGAGCCACGTGCCTTAGCAGTAACACAGCAAATTAAAAAAAGCCGGAGTCGCTGTCCAACGAAATACCAAACCTGGATAGAGATTAAATAAATAAAGTACAAGGATTACTCACCAGACACTGCACCTTAAATAAGTACAACATGTTGTCATAATATAAGGAGGAACCTATCTGTTGGTTGTGCACAGAAGAGGAAGAAACATCCTAATACGTTATTTTCGAATGAGAAGCACTGATTTACTGGGAAATAGAGCACTCAAGGAAAGTTTTCGCATTGCCACTTGACTAGTGCAGAAAGATCTGAATTTTCTGCAAAAACTTAATGGCGTAATGGTCGCTGAAAACATACTACATACTGAAATGAGTCAATTCCGTTTCCACATTTATAAAACGCGTAACAGCTGTTAGTGAGACATGTACTTACGAGTGACATGTAAATCAGTCAACAAACTTTGTAATTAAACCTTCTAACTGAGACGAAACAAAAAAAAGCAAAATCTATCAATAATGAAAGTGATGATGACAGTTTGTTCGATTATCGCGATTATTATTATTATTATTATTAGGAATTTGCCTTTTTGCTTGGGCTTTTTCCCTCAGAAGGGCGTATTCTTTTGCTCTTCATATACCGCATTTGCACTATGGTAATCTTCTTTTCTTAATTTCTATGAAATTTTTGGCTATCTAATTTCTTCCCTCAGCTTTTTTCCGGCTTTAACCGAGGCTTGTTTAAATTGATGCTTTGCATTCGGAATAGAGCGTTTCCAAGTGACGTCATCATCCAGCTGATCACGAACAACCTTAAGAGAGAAGCTTATATGGAAGTAGCATTTTTTACTGATTTAAATATAATTCGAGAACAAAAGTTAATTGGTTTTGGTAAATTTGTGTACTAGTGTGTATTAGTTGGATACTTTAGTGATTTAAGTGTAAAAAGGCAATTGTTAGAACTGTCATCGTGTTGTATTATTCGGTTTGAGGTTATATTATAATTTAGTATGAAGGCTGTCCGGTGACAGAAATTCGTCACGATAACGTACTTGGAAAAGGCCAGGAGGTTAGGCTGTGAATGAATGACATTATTTGAACGTTATGTGGCGTTTGACAGGACAAATATCAGATTTGCGGAAAGAAAATTCATGGATTTTTCTCCACTATAACGCACCATCTCTCAAGGTTATCATCATGGACGAGCTTCTGGAAAAAACTCAACAAACATTACCACTTCGAGTCACCCTTTTTCAGCCGACAGAAGACATAAAAAATAATTCGCTGCGAATACCGAAGTCGATTCCTGAAAATTCGTTTTAATGATTGGATTATTCGTTGACGTGAGTGAATACGTTTTGGCAAAGAGCCTATTTTGAAGGCGATACAATACATTTGGAGTTTTTTTGACGTAGTATACCTTGTTTAACCATTCTTTGCCGTTACGTCATACATTATCCAACTTGATCCCTCATTCATGAAATAGACGAGACGGAATTATGACGTCATTAACGTGTTTCTTAACTAATGTCGACGTACATTTTATTTGTTATTTTTGACAGTTCAGTTGTCATATTTTGATTTGTTCACTATTTTTGGTCATTTTCGCCTTTTTCAATTAATTTTTCTTTGTCAAAATGCCTTCCCGGCATAATGAGAAAGATTTGGAAGTTGATCAATTACTTTTCAAGAGAAAGAGATGCTGGAATGCCGCTTTCACCGTTAAATGCAGTCTACAACGTAAGTATCTACCTATATTATGCAAAATGTAAGTGTTTATTGATTTGATTTTATTAAATTTTATAGCGTGTTGCTGATGCTCTAGAAATAACTATTAGAACCGTTCAAAAACTAGTTACTAGTGGAATGAAAACAGATAGATAGATAGATAGATAGAAGACTACAAAATCAAAGTTCATGCCGGACATGTTTCTGCTCGATGATCATCGATTTATATCATACATCAACATGCAATAAAAACACGACTGTATGCGATGTATTGTGCAGGTAGGTACATACTCAGTTTTTCTTTAGCAATTTTTAAACTTCAGCTTATTTATTTTGTTTCAACAGGCGAACACGTCACAATTAGGTCCCTCCATAGAAAACTTAAAGCTATTGACGGAGTTGAGATATCCTTGAGCTCCTTGGCAGGTGCTTTGGCCAACCTGAAATTTAAGTGGAGGAAATGCTTAATATCAAATCGAAAATATCTAATGGAGCAATCTGCAAAAAAGAATAAAATTTTTGCGGGAGTATACAAAACATCAAAATGATCGTTTTCCATTGAAACCAGTCGTCTTAGATGAAAGCTGGGTTTTCAGTAAGGGAGCATTTAGAAAAAGCTGGCAAGATGAGTCTTTAAACACTGTGAAAAAAAAACTGGAGAAGGTGTTCGTTATATGCAGGTTCCGAGGATGGTTTTGTGGAAAATGCTAGTTTTGTTTTCAAGTCGAGTAGTAAATCGGGCGATTATCATGATTCAATGAATTGCATAAATTTTGAAAAATGGTTTACTGAACAATTATTACCAAACTTGCCTGAGCCTTCATTGATAATCATGGACAATGCATCGAATCATTGCGGTCTTGTCGAGAAAATACCAAATCAAAGTTGGAAGAAGCAATCATTGGTGGAGTGGCTAGAGGAAAAGCAAATTCACTATCCAAAATTTGCTATGAAAGATCAACTGTGGGATGTAATAAAAAGGCACTTACTTAATTACAGTTAACTGTAAATAATTGTTATATCAGTAAAGCGTGATATATAGACGTCAAAAAATAATAGTTCAATACTATTAAACGCTTTACAAAATCAGAAAAATTAATTTCCAAAGAGCAGACCGTCCACTAAGAAGCAACAGCTACTTCTCGGGCTATATGCCCCGACAGACATTGAATTACACTTCTAAAGTAAACGGGGTTGGTATATCTGTTAAGATAGAACCAACCATTCTGGTTTGCGATTAGAAGGAATAACATCATTTGTGGACCGGTTTCGGCGTATTGCGCCTCATCAGCACAAGGTAGATGCCATTCGTCCAGAAGCTCTGAGAGCATAATCCTGGACTAGAGACTACGTTGATACCACACCAATACATTAGCCTCAGTTAAGGAAATGCTAAGAGTGCGATATCAGAGACATCCCTACATCTAATCACAAACCAAAATTCTATATCTTAACAGATATACCAACCCCGTTTACTTTAGAAGTGTAATTCAATGTCTGTCGGGGCATATAGCCCGAGAAGTAGTTGTTGCTTCTTAGTGGACGGTCTGCTCTTTGGAAAGTAATTTTTCTAATTTTGTAAAGCGTTTAATAGTATTGAACTATTATTTTTTGACGCCAAAAAGGCACTTACCAGAAAAAAGATATAGGTGGGATATTTTCGGAGCATATTTTTAAAATATTTCATATGTTCATATTTTCATAATTCTTAATTTTTTTTGCAAATGGATGAACTAGCCCTACAACATGGTCAACGGGTTTTACGTCTTACACCCTATCACTGCCAGTATAATGCCATAGAGATGGTATGGTCAGAAAAAAACTGAGATTTCAAGTTAAAACAAAACTAAATTATGTAAAAAGGTACGCAACGCATAAAGCAAAATACAATTTTTGTCATTACCAATTTATTCATACAAACACACCTTAACATGCATCATTGAAAACAATTCTTAACATATGTCATTGATTATAATTTTGAGGTTAAGTGTAAAATAACATTCAATTAAGACAAACGTAAAACAGCAGAATACGTCACCGATTATGACGTAACGGCAAAGGATGTTTAAACAAAGTATAGAATACTCATACTTCTTTCTTCCAATAAAAGTTTCCGAGTTTCTTGTTTAACTTTATGACAATTTGTATACAAACATGAGGTTGATACCAATCAAAATACTACGTAGCTAATTGTCGTTATTTGGATTATGTATACGTGAATTTCAGTTTCCTCACGGTTGTACAAAGCTGAAATGATGTAATTATTTTTTTTTAGGTGATTTAAAGTAAAATATTATTACTAATAGTTTAGTATTTTAACGAATTTATACACAAAATGCGTTGACAATATAGATAAATTTTTCGTGCATAATTGCTTACAGAAGTATTTAAATCAACAGTTGTGTCGAGAAATCATTGATTTCATAGTTACAGTGCATTAAAAAAACAGTAATTATGTATATGGTAAGTCGAGCTATTTTCCAATTTTCAACAAAAGACAAAAATATTTGTTGTTTTTTGAACGGTTTCCCCGGTGGTTTTAAGGGAAAATCCTGAAACCCGTCGATTTTTATTTTTAAATGGGCGCTTCGTCAGATAATTTTATTTTATTTTGGACGTCATCTATAGTAAAATTATTACCTATTTAGAGGTACCATCCGTTTTAGTAACTTAACGTATGCGGCTTCTTGAACCATCTGAACCCGCATGAAAAAAATTAGGTTATGACCTTTGTCATGTCAAATGCTTGACATATTTCTTATTGCATTGGCGTAGTGACTTGAAATTTCATATTATCAGTGGCGGTTTGTAATAATACAAATTAATTTTATGAAATTCATAAAATTCTAAAGATGTTGACATAATAAAAGAATATAAAAGAAGCGCACTAATTTTAAAAACATTGTTTTATTAACTAGATACATAGTTTTCTTAAAAAAATATGGCAATTCAGAGTTCGATTAAGTACAAATTCTAGATTTAAAAAAAATGACAACGTGATCTTCAAGGCAAAGTTTAATTAGTTTCTAAATCAGAATAACTTTCGGAAAGTGATAGTTCATCATCGGATTCATTGGATACAGAGATCACCATAGGTTCGATGTTTAGTAGGTCCAGTTTGTTTTCTACTTCCCATGCTTCAGAAATAATTTTCTCTGTATGATTTATGTAATTCTGCCAGTGTTGCTCCGGTACATTTTTTACAACGTCATTCCATACTTTTAAGACTTCAGTAGGTGACCTTGCAGTTTTCGTAATAGCTTGGTCATAATGCCTTTTAGTTTCTGACCATACCATTTCGATGGCATTAAAATGGCAATGATAGGGTGGTAGCCTGAGAACACAATGACCATGCTCGGCAGCGTATTTGTCTAAATGATAATTTTTTTCTGGCAAAACTTGCTTTTCAATTATATTCCAAACAGCATCCTTTAAAATGTGATCTGGAAAAGGAATATTCTTTTTTTTGAGCCATTCTAACATGCGTGTTTTATTCCAACTTTTTCTTGGGATTTCTTCATCCAGGCGACTGTGATACGTTGCGTTATCCATTATAATTAACGATGGTTCTTCCAAGTTTACAATTAGTTGCTGTTTAAACCAATTTTCAAAATTTTCGGTGTTCATGTTATCATGGTAATCGCCTGTTTTTTTATTGCATTTAAAAATAAGCGATGCATTTGCCACAAAACCTTTTTTATTACCGGCATGAACAATTACATATCGTGTCCCACTTCCAGTTATTTTTAAATCACTGTGTTTAGTACCATCTTGCCACATTCTTCTGTCCCCGCTTTTACTAAAAGCCCATGTCTCATCCAGAAAAACAGGTGTAAAGAGCTTTTCGCTTTTAGCAGCATGGTATTTGTTCAAAAATAATATTCTTTTTAATCTGACTGCAGGCATTTCCAATAAATGTTTTCTTCCATCCTGTTTTTTGAAATGAAAACCCATTTTTTTAATTCCCAAATATAACGAACCTTTGGAAATCTTAGTTTCTGGAGACTCTTCGATAAATTGCCGTAAAATAGTTTCTACTGTGATTTTATCCTTTCGCGCATACATTTTATAAATTACTTCCCTCAAACAATGCAGGGTATTTTTTGTAATTCGGGTTTTGCTCCGGGAAACGCTTGCAGAGATATTTCTTCTAAATTCGAAATCTGTAGCTCTGTTTGGTTTTTCAAGATTATATAATGTGCTTTCTGGAACTTTTAGTGCTTCGGACGCTTTTTGAATTGCCTTAAATCGAGATCCTAAATCGTTTTGAAAATAGTTTGCTACATAAAGCATAAGTTTTTTGGATTCATCAGAATATCGCATTTTTTTATCTTATTTTGCGTTATGACATTAACATGAAATCAAAATTTGACGTAACTTCAAAAACGTGACATCTAATAAATTAGTTACGACGTTCATTTTTGTTGGTAATTTTTTGTTTCAACCGATTTATTAATAATAAATAAGGATGGTCTTATTCTAAATGGGTATAAAATTTACTATATATGAGCGTGATAACGTCATCGATAAAATTTTTAAATAGAAACGTGGGTCTTGCAATACAACAATTGAAAGGGTTTGTAAACATATATTCATTCATATCTTCTGTATGGTGTATTCATGATTCTTTTTGTTAATTATTTTGGGAAATCAAACCACAATCTTTTTGATATTTTTTAATTCAACGTTTTGGTATCGTTCCAGCTACAGTTATCAAGAACAATTAAGTTTTTATAAAATATGACTTTCTGTGTTTATGTGAAACGTGGTTGTCTTCGGACTGTCTGACGCCTTAAGTAGTAACTGTAATATTGTTTTCTCAAAAGCAATCAGGGAGAAGTCAGTAGGACGCGCAAAAGGAGGTATTGCTATAATTTACAAAAATTGTTACAAATCAACAGTTCTGGAAACTTCTCCCTGGTGGTTGATATACCAGGTTAAAACGTCTTCTTTTCAATTTATTGTTCGTGTTGTTTATTTTTCACCTAAATGTGATTTTGATGAATTATTGGTAGCTTTTAGAATGTCACTCAATGCTATCCTAGAACAATATCCTCATTGTTTGTTTTTTGTAATTTGAGATTTTAATAGTAGAATTGGAGAGATGAGTGAAATTCCAGAAGAAATTGTGGTGAATAGTCAATTTTTTCCTAATATGTTGAGCTATGACAAAATCAGTAACTATAAGGGTATCGTATTTTAGAATTTATGTCAAATAAAAACTCTTCGTTATTAAATGGTCATACAAAAACAGATAGATCTGCTAACTTTACTTTTTGTAATACATTAGGGCAGAGTGTAATAGATCTTTGTTTCTGTAGTACTGATAAGCTTGAATTAGTTGAAAAATTCCGTGTGCTAGATGATCAATATTTATCTGACCACTTTCCAGTGGATATATCCTTCGGCTCTGGAACTAGAAGTAGTATCATTGCTCCTACTAAATCACCATTCACTAGCTTAAAATGGGACAGTACCAAAGAAATTGATTTTAATACGTCTGTTGAAATTTCATCTTAACCCACCGCTGCTGCATAAAAGTGTATTTATCATATCAAGAAATATATATTGTATAGTCCAATCGTGCGCAAGAAATCAACCGCTCTATTTCTTTGTGCCATAATAAAAGTGCGTTTCTATAGAGTTTAAAAAAATGTCAGTATTATTCCTTGTCAAATAAAATACTGAAGTGTCAAAAAATGATTCTTTTTTCGTATTAATTACACACACGTCCCAGTCGTTCTTTACTAACTACGTAGCAGCAGCAATATTAATTCTTCAATAGAGGAGTTCAGTTTAAGGTCAGTGTGACCAACAAAAAGTGGTTTTTATGACAAGAATGACAGTTAATGTCTACCATTCAAAACATAGGATTTTTGCAGGTTTTTTATCATTACGAACATCTATATTGCCTTATTAAAACAATGAATACACCCCGGAAGCATAAATCTTAAAATTTAAAATGACGTTTTAGCTGAATTCCCAATGCATCGGTGGCCAGTAATTCTAGGAACTTTCGGCAAATCACCAATTTTCTTCTGTCATTATGTCACTAGTTATGTCAGATGTCAGTGTAATTTGTTTTTGTTGATATTCGTTTAATCGTTTATGTTTATTTTCCATACTTTTGTAGTAGTTCTAGTTAGTTGTATCACTTTATTCTTCTGATTGCTTTTTCCACTGACATCTGACATAACTAGTGACATAATGACAGAAGAGAATTGGTGATTTGCCGAAAGTTCCTAGAATTACTGGTCACCGATGCATTGAGAATTCAGCTAAAATGTCATTTTAAATTTTAAGATTTATGCTTCCGGGGTGTATTCATTGTTTTAATAAAGCAATATAGATGTTCGTAATGATGAAAAACCTGTAAAAATCTTATGTTTTGAATGGTAGACATTAACTGTCATTCTTGTCATAAAAACCACTTTTTGTTGGTCACACTGACCTTAGACTGAACTCCTCTATTCCACAAAATAAATCGAAAAAATCTAGTTTAGTAAATCAACGCGGATTTTGATGAAATATATTTTTTTAATTAATTCGAGGTCGCTGAACACGAAAATGAAAGAAAAAATTGGCGCTCTCTTACCAAAACCGAGCTATGAATTTTTGAAGATGTGTTCAGATCAGCACTGCACTGGTTTTATTGTCATATTATAACTGCTTTATAAACAACGATTATAACTGCTACACAATGTTAGATACACTAACATTTAGCATTTTACGATATTGCTCTCACTCACACATTAAAAAAACACCTATATTGATATAACTTTCTTGTAAATTATTTCCACAATTCCACAATTATTATATCTTTTGACGTTTTCATGTAATATGACTGACATATAAGTTTTGGTCTTAGTCGTAAAATTTGTACCTAATAGCATATTCAGCCATTAGATATTTAGCCACTTGAATTAGTTGCTGAATATTTTTGATGTCATAATCATCGCATAGAAGATATAAACAAGATGAACTTCATGAACATACACCTATTTTTGCGATAGCTGGCGCTGTATTACAGTTGAAACATTTTTTTTCAAATTTTGAAAGAAGATGATTTTAGAAAGATGGTTAGTTTTGAGATAAGTTTGGTTGATATTTATCATTTACATGGAGGATAGTGAACCATTCAATTTGATCATTGAGGATATTGAACAATTTTTTTCTCTGAATAGCACACATCAACTAATTCTTTAAAAATAATTACCTCCTCAGATGTTCGGCCTCTATAAACACTGCTGACAAAGAAAATGATTGCCGCAGGTGTAATTCCAATTAAAATTTGGAACATACCGCTAATATTATAAGACTTTGGTTATCAGAAACTGTTTCCCCTTTTTAGAAAATTTGAAAATTCTACTAATATCGCTTCCCGACCAACTAACACAGATCAAAGTGAAATCGCAATCGGTTCTTATCAGCTTGATACATCTCCCCTTTTGCCCCTTCTTTAATTTTTCCCATATTTTTCTAACCTAATCCAAATTTTCTAATACAGAGATCTAGATAAGATTGGATTTCCGTTTTAAATAATGAAGTACATTGATTATCGCGAGCGAAGCGAGCGCGAATTGCGAAACGTCGACCCGGCGCGCATTTTTCACGGTATGTTGATAGCTGTTCATTCAATTTTCCCATAACTGATTTCAGCTAAACGAAAGTTGATCCAAATTTTCCAATTCACTCACCTTGTATGGTCTCCACAATTACAGATATTCAGCAACTTTTTTTTCAAGTAACTACCTAATGATGGCTCAATATGCTATTAGGTTCAAGTTTTACGACTAAGAGGAAACAGACGAAACTTGTATGTCAGTCATATTACATGGAAACGTCAAAAGATATAATAATTGTGGAATTAAAAAAAGAATTTACAAGAAATTTATATCAATATCAGTGTTTTTTTAATGTGTGTGTGAGAGGAATATCGTAAAAAGCAATTATAGTGTATCTAACATTGTGTAGCAGTTATAATGGAACATTATAAAGCAGTTATAAAACGACAATAAAACCAGTACAGTGCTGATCTGAACACATCTTCAAAAATTCATAGCTCGTTATTGGTAGGAGAGCGCCAATTTGTTCTTTCATTTTCGTGTTCAGCGACCTCGAATTAATTTAAAAAAAAATATTTCATCAAAATCCGCGTTGGTTCACTAAACTAGACTTTTACCAAAAAATTTTATGATACAAACTCACAACGGTCGAATTATTAGTTTGATGATGACTGTAATAAATTTAGAAGGCAGTGAAAAATTCATTGAAAATATGCAAAAAACCAGGATTCTTCGAACCATACAAGACAATTTATATTTCCAAAAAAAAAGGAATATAAGCAAGTAATTGAAAAAAAAAATGATTACTAGAATAATATTGTAACTGCTCTTTCCAACACGAAAAATCAATCGGAGTTCTGGAAAACCCTAAGCTTATTTAGACGTAAAAATAAAATTTGCCCTTTATCAATCGGGGAGTGGGAATCTTTCTACGATAGCATAACTTTACCCAGAGTTGAGTATGATCTATATTTCTTTGGTGTCCAAGACGAATTTCTGGATGCCCCCATATCACTTCAAGAACTTGATCAATCTTTGATTTCGTGCAAAGATGGCAAATCACCTGATAAAGATGGTATTAGTTATGAGTTTTTGAAGCACTTACCACAGAATTGGCGGATATATATTTGTCATTTATATAATAAAATTTTAGATTCAGAAATTACTCCTTCTGGTTGGCACGAAACAATTCTTACAATGATCCACAAAAAAGGACCCTTAGATGGTCCTAATAACTATCGAGGTATATCACTAATTAATTGTTGTGCCAGTGTTTACGTTAATTCTATTAAATCGCTTATCCAATAGGGCAAGTCCACGTGACGTGACGCCCGGATGAATCTGAAGTTGAAACAAGCGTTCTATGCTATTTCTCTATGTTCTAAGCACAACACGTGGTTCTTATAGTTATTTTGATCGTGTTTGAGTTAATTTAATTTTAAGTTGGTGCTTTCTTCGACACTGTTTTAATTGCTTAGGTATTTTAAAAGCTATATCTGACTGTTTATGATAGAAAGGATCATTAAAACACTACAAAACAACAAAAATACAAATCTAACCAAATAATTGTTTATTGTTTTACCTGCGGGCGATTCTCAACTGTCAGTTGGTGGACATGCCCTATGGATAATTCTAGAATGTCTAAAATCTGTTATATGCGACTTATACAATTAACTACTGAGAATGCTAAATATAATAAGTTAAAGAATGGTTCACTTTTGCAGAATGTGAACATTTATAGATAAATTATTTAAATACATGTTCAAATATGTTAGATGGCGTTATTTTAGGAAGTTATTCAATGGGATTCAGCGCACATAATATTGAAAGAGCCCAATAGTAAAAGACGAAAAATCAAAGAAAGTGCTTCAATACAACTAATTGCGGATAAATGTGTAGCTAGTACTTCAGCCGAATGTAGTCAAAATTTGGTTACCAATGCTAGAAAGAGAAATTTCCAATAATCAATTACCTCCGTTATCAGGATAGTATCATACGTTTTTAGGTTTTATTATGAGTTATCATTGGAATTGTTATTAATCAATACATACTTCAATACACAAAATCACAAAACTAGAGAAATTTTAAAACAAAAATAATCCCTCTCACAAAGTAACACCGAACTCGTTTTATTAACAATATTTCCGAAATAAGGAAAAAATAGCTATCCTTAATAAAACCGTTCCTGGAGCGTGCACTTCACTGCTTCACTGAATCCCATTCGTAGTAGACTATCATATTGTTAGAATGTCATATTTTCATTTCACATTTTATCAAGAATGATCTACTGTGAATGGACCTTAAAAACTTGCCAACAAATTTTTTTGGAGTATTATACTTCAAAATATTATTGATCGTCTAGTTGTCGAATTTTTTCGTTAGTGTCAGTTAGGGACCAGAATTTAAAAAAACTTAATTATTTTTGATAACGGTAGCTGGAACGCTATAGAAACGAATATAAAAAATATTGTGGTTTGATTTCCCAAAATATTTAATAAAAATAATCAATTCAACTTATCAATATATCTATGTAATTAATTTTTGTAAATTGTCAAAAAAATCATTATTTAAATTTTTAATGGTGCGATTAAGTACAACCAAATTTGAAGCAAGTGCTCAAATTGTTTATCATCAGCTAAAATACAATGCGAAAGACTAGCAGCGAACTCTTCTCGAACGTTTGGTATAACTTCCGGAGTTATTTTTGCAATCTCAATGCGTATCCGTCCTTTAAGTTCATTAATAGTTTGTGGTCTATTTATGTACATTTTACTTTTCAAGTATCCCCATAAAAATAAACCCAGAGGAATTAAATAAGGGATCTCGATGGACCATTCAATTGCTCCTCTTCGACCTACCTACCCATATGGAAAGACGTTGTCCAAGGTTTTTTCGAAAAAGTATGGCCTATTTATTATTCCCGCCCAAACATTCACTTTCTCTGGGTATTCCGTACGGTACTCCTGCATCCAGTGTGTGTTTAAAATTTCACAAAATTCAACTTGTCTATCAAGATCTTCTTCCATTAGCTCTTGCACTAAATTCAGTTCATAAGGATGCTACCTGCTTCTCTTTTTTGAGCGTTCTATGAACTGTTTGATGGCCAGCCTTATTGTCTAACGCTACTTGCCGTGAACTGGTGTGGAAACTATCTTTAAAGGCTAGCAGAACATCTAGTTTCATGTTATCAGATATTATTTTTTACTACATTTAGGGATATCTCTTACATGACTAGTTTCTCTTAAGCTATTTCTTTATTAAATAACGTACATACTTCTTTCTGCGTACGTGTTTTATCTCCACAACCAATTTGGATAATCCACAATTGAAAGGGTGCTGAAAGTTGTGGCTCATTTACTGGGCTACCAGGATTTCGAAACCATAGGTCGCTGGCGAAGTTTGTAGTAAATGAAAGTCCGTTTAATTATAAAAGCACTATATTATTTACTTATTGATTCTACTATAAACATTAAACTAAACGCTGATAAAAATTGAGAAAATGTGTAATTGATGTATATTGACGGCTTGAAGTTATGGCAACCCGGGAATGTCCTGATAAATGGCAACTTTATTATCTGGCAGTGTATGATACTCTAGCTAGAGGGTTTTTTATCACCAAACTTTCCGTTCAATTTAATGTGAAGTGAATCTGAACAAAATTAATATTAGAATTTCAATTATTTCCGTTTCAGTCAGCTTCATGTTGATAATAGTTATTTGTGTATTTAAAGTGTAAAGTAACAGATTGCCGCTTGAGAAAGAATGTTGCGATCTTTCGAAAGCGGCAATTTTACTTTTCGCTCGAAAAACACACATAATTTTCTCTAAAGTCGCCCTTTTAATAATTAAAACAGTTTTTTATATTATCTTAGGAGTGCTAGAATAATCGTCATTTTCGCTATTCATCCTGATTAACCTTAAAAAGATCTACTGACTAGGGATGTTAAAAAATAATCGATTTTTAATTATCGATTTTTATAGTAATAATCGATTTTCACAAAATCGATTTTATAAATTACGTGTTTAAATCGATTTTCGGAAACGGTTCGTATTTTTCTAAATTTTGACAACTTTTGACGATTATTGACCATTTCTCAAAATTTTGACAATTATTGACCATTTTTCAAAATTTTAACAATTATTGACCATTCTTCGAAATTTTAACAATTATTGACCATTTTGACTGTTTTTCAAAATTAGTGACCATTTTTCCAAATTTTTGATAATTTTTGACCATTTTTCAAAATAATGACAAGTTTTTGACAGTTTTTGACAATAATTGTCCATTTTTAACAGTTTTCACAATAATTGACAATTTATAACCATTCTTGATAGTTTTTGAACATTTTTGACAATTTTTCAAAATTGACAATTATGGACCGTTTTTCCAAATTTTTGACCATTTTTGACAATTATCGTCCATTTTTGACCATATTTCAAAATTCTTGACAATTTTTGACAATTATCAAATATTTTTCAAAATTTTGACAATTTTTAACAATAGTTGTCCATTTTTGACAAATTTTGATAGTTTTTGACAATTATTGGCCATTTTTGACAATTTTTGACCATTTTTGACCATTTTTGACAATTATCGACCATTTTTCAAAATTTTAACAATTTTTGACAATTATTGACAATAATTGTCCATTTTTAACAGTTTTTAAAAATAATTGACAACTTTTAACCATTTTAGACAATTTTTTAAAATTTTAGACCATTTTTACAGATTTTTGACCATTTTTGACAATTATTGACCATATTTCAAAAACTTTTTTTGACAATTATCAACTATTTTTCAAAATTTTGACAATTTTTAACAATAATTGTCCATTTTTGACCATTTTTAATAGTTTTTGATGATTATTGGCCATTTTGGACAATTTTTCGAAATTCTTGACAATTTTTCAAAAATTTCAACTTTTCAAAATTTTTGTCCATTTTTTTAAATTCTTGACCATTTTTGACAATTATCGACCATTTTTCAAAATTTTAACAACTATTGACCAATTTTGACAGTAATTGTCCATTTTTGATAGTTTTTGACAATTATTGACAATTTTTGGCAATTTTTAAAAATTTTTGATCATTTTTCAAAATTTGTTCTTAAATTTTTGACAATTGACCATTTTTGAAAATATTTGACAATTATTGACCATTGTTGACAATTATTGACCAATTTTGACAATAATTGTCCATTTTTGACAGTTTTTAAAAGTAATTGACAATTTTTAACCATTTTTGAAAGTTTCTGACCATTTTTCCAGATTTTTGATAGTTTTTGATAATTATCGACCATTTTTCAAAATTTTAACAATTTTTGACAAATATTGACCAATTTTGACGATAATTGTCCATTTTTGACATTTTTGATAGTTTTTGACAATTTTTGAAAATTTTTGACCATTTTTCAAATTTTTAAAAAAATTTTTGACAATTGACCATTTTTGAAAATGTTTGACTCTTTTTTAAAGCTTTTGACAATTATCGACCATTTTTGACAATTATTGACCTCATGACCATTTTGACAATTCTTGAAAATTTTTGACCATTTTTCAAAAAAATTTCAAAATTTTTGACAATTGACCATTATTGACCATTATTGACCATTTTTGACCATATTTCAAAATTTTTGACCATTTTCATATAATTTTATTTGATTTTTAATCTGATAAATTGTTAAATATTCACCAATTGAGTTAATTTGGAGGGCGTGGTTTGATTAAATAAGCGAGTGAAAAAGATTCCTTTTTTACGCTAAAGCGTAAAGTAACAATCCTCGGCATTTGTCGACTTTACGATTTCATTTGAATACAGTAATTAGTCATTTTACGCGCGACTGTAGAAAAAAGAGTTTTTGATTTCGTCATTAACCACTCGACAACAACAATTATGTTGAACGTCAATAAAATAATTTTGATAGTGTAACTATTTTTTTCAAAAGTAGTTTAGACATATTTTCATTGTCAGTGACGGCCTCTACCAAACTATATCCATTGGATTACAATTAGGAGACCGTGCTGGCCACTTGGCCAGTACATCTACTCCAAGTCCTATCAATTTACCCGTGTCATTACCTCGCTTCTAGTTAAAAATGTGGCGAGGCCCAATCGTACATAAACTCTATTGACAGACGACTTTGATAAGGTATATCATTAAAAAGATGTATTAATTATTATTCCTAAGAAAATTTACATATCTATGTTCATTTAAATATTCCTGTGGAATGAAAAGTCCGATAAAATTGTCCCCAATAATTATTCCAGCCCAAACGTTCATTTTTAACCTGTGCTGATGATGTGTAATATTCACGGCCTCAGACCAAATGTGTTCATTGTACACATCAAAAATATAACTTCTTGTACATGCTGATTCGTCGGTAAAGAATAATTTAAAGCAAAAATCCCAGATTATGTGATAATAGTTAAACTGGGAATAACGCATTTTTATATACACCATCAAATACAATGTATTCAATATGTCATATGCATGAATAAGACTAATTAGGGCTGTGAGATTAATGGAAAAGAATCGATTAAATAAAAATCGATTTTTCTTTATTCAAAATTAATCGAATTGTCAAAAACCGATTTAAAAAATAAATAAATCGATTTCTGCGAAAAAATCGATTTTTTTCTGTATTATTTTAAAAAGTACATGCTTCTCATATTCCGATAATAAACCTAAGAGATTCATTCTTTAACAATTTATCAAATTGAAAATCAAATAAAATTATATGAAAATTGTCAAAACTTGTCAAAAATGATCAATAACTATCAAAAATTATCAATTATTGTCAAAAACTGTTAAAAATGGACAATTTTTTTTCAAAAATTGTCAATAATTGTTAAAATTTTGAAAAATGGTCGATAATTGTCAAAAATTTTAAATTTTTTTTGAAAAATGGTCAAAAATTTTCAAAAATGGTCAATAATTGTCAGAAACTATCAAAAATGGTCAAAAATTGTCAAAAACTGTCAAAAATGGACAATTATTGTCAAAAATGGATAATTATTGTCAAAATTGGTCAATAATTGTCAAAAATAGTTAAAATTTTGAAAAATGATCGATAATTGTCAAAAACTATCAAAAATGGTCAATAATTTTGAAGAATGGTCAAAAATTTTAAAAAATTGTTAAAATTTTTTAAAAATTGTCAACAATGTTGATAAGTTGTTAAAAATGGCCAATAATTGTCAAAAATGGATAATTATTGTTAAAAATTGACAAAATTTTGAAAAATACTTGATAATTGTAAAAAAATGTTCAAGTTTTTGAAAAATTGTCAAAAATTTGGAAAAATGGTCCATAATTGTCAATAATTATCAAAAATGGTCAATAATTTTGAAAAATGGTCTTAAATTCTGAAAATTGTCAAAAACTATCAAAAATGGTTAAAAATTGTCAATTATTGTTAAAAATGGACAATTATTGTCAAAAACTGTCAAAAATGATCAAACATTTGGAAAAATGGTCACTAATTTTGAAGTCAAAATGGTCAATAATTGTCAAAATTTTGAAAAATGGCCAATAATTGTTAAAATTTTGGAAAATGGTCAATAATTGTCAAAATTTTGAGAAATGGTCAATAATCGTCAAAAGTTGTCAAAATTTTGAAAAATAGTCAGTAAATAATACGAGCCGTTTCCGAAAATCGATTTAAACGGCTCCGGTACAAAAGAGCGATGTTCGATATAGCGACTATAAAATCGCGATATTAAAAAACAGCGATAGACAAAATAGCGACATTACAAAAAAGCGATAGTACAAAATAGCGATATAAAAAAGAGCGATATGAAGTAAAAACAGCGATTGTCATCGTCAATGTCAAATTGAAAATATGGAAAGTCTGTCGCAAAAAAATAAGCCTGTTCTATTCCACGAGGGTTATCGTTACCGAAAAGATAAATCGTTTATTGAAACTACTAATTGGAGATGCTGCAATTAATTCTTTAATAGCCGTTTTCCCGAATGTCGACCTTGTGGGATGTCATTTTCATCTTTCTCAAAGTCTCTGGAGGAACATCCAAAAAAAGGTATGACTGCTCTCTACAAAGAACGAGAAGATGTAAGAATTTTTTGCAAAATGCTCTTAGCACTAAGTTTCGTACCCCCAAAAGATGTGCAATTTGCTATGGAAATTATCCAAGAAGATTTTCCCCGTGAGCTGGACCCCATTGTAGCATACTGGGAAGAAAATTATGTCGGAAGGAGGCTTCATCAGGTCAAACCAAAATTTCAAATTACAATATGGAATGTATACGAGATGGTGTTAGGGAATCTTCCAAAAACAAACAATTCTATTGAGACTTGGCATAATGCATTCCGAAATGCCCTAGATTGTCAGCACCCAACGGTGCATAAACTGTTAGATCACATTCAAAGCGAGCAAAAGAAAACAGAAGTATTTGTCACGAGATATCGATCAGGCATTAGAGAAGTTGAGGCAAGAAAAAAATATACTATACAAAAAGACCGTTTGAAGAATATTGTTGAAGAATACACATTTAGAAATGTTAAAGAATATCTTCAGGCAATTGCTTTAATTTTAGTACTTTAGATTTGTTTAATGGTATTGTTTTTTTGTTTTCTCTCAATTAATAAATGAGTTTATTTATATTTTTTTAAATATGCTTTCCGTTTGGTCATAAACAGTATGTTACATGACAAGTGTTACAAGTGATATTTCCAGCAAAAGTTCGAAAATTGTAGTACAAGGGGCAGCCGAATATTACAATGACCGAGTCTGACATTCATATTCAACCCGACTTTTGTACACTATTTTTCCTGTGTATGTATTTTATCTAATTTTCGTATATGGTCGTAGGAAAAATTGTTTTCTAAATATTACTTTATTAATTTTTTTTGTAGGTCGCCATTTTTAAATATCGCGTTTTTGTACAGTCGCTGTTTTATCATGTCGCTCATTTGTATATCGCTATTTTATTATGTCGCGTTTTTAAATTGTCGCTGTTTTATAAATCGCTCGAATGGGGTCGCTGTTATGGGTCTCGCCATTATGTAGATCGCTCTTTTGTACCGGAGCCGATTTAAACACGTAATTTATAAAATCGATTTACAAAAAATCGATTAATATTACTATAAAAATCGATAACTAAAAATCGATTATAAGAAAATAATGATCGATTTATATAAAAATCGATTATTTTTTAACATCCTTATAAGACTTCTAATAAATATATTCCTTTGTTTCAGTTGGGCGTGAAGCTAATGCTGATCGCTTTCGTTTTAAGCGGTAAGTAGTGTGAAAATATTAAGAAATTATTCAAAATAAATTAATATTTTTTCTTAACGTTACTTTTCTAATAATTAGGTACCTTTGAAAACGTGTAAGAAGAAATTAATTGTGTAGAATGCAATGTAGGCCATGTCGGTTTTACCATCGAATACAAAAGAAAGGAGGATATCATATCAATACAGATTTCAATAAAATAAAATACAATAAATGAAAAGTTTTTAGGTACCTATTTTAATAACTGGAAATGCAAGTTGACGTCAAATGAAAACTTTAAAAAATATTTCAGACTTTGAATCGAACAGTACAAAAAAAAAGAAAACCCATTTGATGAGTTTTTATTAATATTATTATCAGACCAGAGAAATGTCTCTGTTGTGCGTTGCTGAAAAGTCTCGCACCAAGGGATTATATTTGAATCGCATAAAGGGAACTTTATGATATTCTAAGGCGTTATTCTGCATATTTTAGAGCAAATTTTTTTGACGTCAGCGTTTAGCGTACGGCCACCATCCTCAATTTTTTGAAATGGCAACCTAGGTGGAGTGTCGTATCACAAAGAAGCTTATTTTTTTATCTTTCCAAAAATAATAGCAATGTTTCATTTTAATACAAATTGTACTGTACTATGACCTTGTAGGTTTTGAAAATTAAACAAAAAACAACAGTAGGCATTAAAAGCGTCAACGACATCATTATTTATATACAAATTGTTAAAACTGATACTAATTTGAAATTAGCACGAAATTTAAGAGTAAATTAAGAATAATGGCACATTAATCCGAAAAACAACGAATCGAAATCATTATGTTAGTTGGATATGGTGATCACAAACGTTCCCATGACGAAGCAGCTCATCCTTTTAACGATTTAAATCCTGAATGACCTCCTATAAGTAGATCTACAGTGACGAGATTAATAAACAAATTTAATGAAACTGGGAGTGTAAAGGATATTCCAAGGTCTGGTAGACCGAAAAGTGCAACTAATGAAAATAAAACTTAAGTTTTATTAGAAGTTCAAGAAAACCCTAAAACATTTACAAGTGAATTGGTATTTTAGACAGTCTATACAAACTATTCTACATAAAAATAACTTTTATCCCTATAAAGTTCAAAATCTCCAAGAATAGGGCTGAGGATGATTTTGATAGACGATTACAATTTTGTGAAAGAGTTACAGAGAAAATTAGGATACAAAACATAGTTTCTTAGATTTTGTGGTACTCAGTGATGAAGCCACATTTTGCTTGAACGGACATAATTGCCGGTAGTGGTCAAATTGTAATCCGCATTGGTTTGAGGAGGTTTGTACACAGCGTCCACAAATAGTTACTGTGTGGGCGGGTTTGGTGAAAAACCATTTGATCGCTCCTTTTTTACTGAAAGTACACTCACCGGTGCTAAATATCTAGATTCACTCCAAAATGAAATTATACCTGAAATAAATCGATGATTCAGAGATGCAATTAAGTGGCTGGCAAGATTCCCTCACTTGATACCGCTTTATTTTTTTTTCTCTGTGGCTACCTAAAAGACCGCCTTTATGTTAACAAATCTACTAACCTGAATGATTTAAAGGATCGCACACATTTACCTTATGTAAAATATTCAAACATTAATTCAGTTATAGAAAATCCAACTTGTTTTTTTTCCATTTTAAGTTGAATAGTGTAAAATATTATTTCCAGAAGATCTGGTAGATATCCTCCTTGAAGTTTGGGAAATTCTTTACAATATTCATGATAAATAAACATATTTTTATTATTTACAGCTGGTGCTGTACCAGTTCCAGGTGGAGATGGAGATGGTAAGTCTCACAAAACATTAATTTACAAAGGGTGCAGTTTTTCTTGGATATTAGCTGTTTCTTAATAATATGTAATATTTCAATACCTACCTAAAAATAATTTTAATCTTCGAATTAAATTACCAAAAGTATTATATTTTTTCAATTAGAAAATTTTAACCTAGTTGAACGAATTTTTATTATATAGTCAGTCCAAATCCGTTCAATTACATATGGAATCAAATTTTTTTATCAGTCGCTGCTCAAAATGTCTTTCAATTTGTGAAAATTAATTAAAACTCACTCTCAAAATGTATTACTATGTAATTGCGTTTTTTCAAGCGCTTGTTATTTAAAAATTAATAAACTCCCAAATTTGAGCTGAAATTATTAACCAACTTGATAATTCAATCCAGATTTGCGCCAAATAATTTTCATTTTTAGAGTAGGTATATAAAAGAAATCCAATTGAAATAAACATTTTTCGAGAAGAATTAACAAATTTTGTTTATTTATAGGTGTGTCCACATCAATCCAACTTACTGAAGGTGAGTTTCAACGAAATAATTATTTTAAAAACGTTCAAATATACTATCACAGTTTTTCCAGTCTTTGTTCAGAGTATTTTCATTTTTGAAAACTGAATTGAAAGTCTTAAAGTGTAAATAAAATATTGACAAATTTAATGATTCAATTTAATTTTGAGGCAAAAATATTGAAATCAAGTAGAAAAATTTTCTTAAAAATAATTAAAAATTAATTTTATCAGTTATTATATTACTAAATTATAATTATTTCCAGTCATGAAATTGGGGATATTTCTCAATAAACTCAATTTTTGAACTCTTCTTCCTACAATTTTTCCACACATTCTGCTATTTTTAAATGTTCGCGTTTTAAACGTTCATTTCAAAAACAGTATACGTTTTTTAGAATAAGTATGTAACTTTATCTTTTTCTCATTTCTCCTTTATTGGGTAATATCCCAGAGTACCATTTGTCCAGCATATACAAGGGAGATGGTCTAGTCTTGTAATTTTGTCAGCAAATGATAATAATTCAATTTTTTTTTCTGGTCGAGATGGGAAACTCATGTTCAAATGGGTCCAGGACCCAAACAGTGTTGGACTCATCCCTCATGCCTACCAACCAAACCCACCTCAAGCTCGCCCGCCTCGGAATCCTTACCCTAGCATACTTCGAGACAGGCGGCGGTCCCTCGCACACTCTCCGCTCACACCGTCGTCTTCTCCCTACTATCACTCCTACCTCTCATGCCATGTCGAGTCCTTCTCTTCCCCTAACCATGCTCTCTTCTACGCCACTCACCTCCATTAATTCCTCCTCCCCCCTCAACATTATCTCCACCATGTTCTCCCAGTACACCGCCTTCCCTACAGTTTCCTCTCCAACTTCTTCACCACTTCCACGTTCCTCCAGCACCTAAACACATACCCCACATCATCCTCCACTTCACACCTCTCGCACACTCCAGTCTCTATTTTCCCAATCTTGTGGAGGTACCCTACCCTCGACCCATGTCCAGTGAACACCTGGGTCAAGAAGTAGTTCACCTCCCCGAATTTTCGGTCCATCCAATCTCTCCTATTCCCAATCGCTCCTTTTAGCGTGCCCTCATACCCTTCCCATCTTCTCCATCCATTCCTGTACTTCCTCTCTGGTCGCACCCCTCCAGCGTTTGTTCCTGGCTCTAGCCATCAGGTCCAATGGGTAGGACATTGCCAGCACCGCTGCTGCCAGTCCACCCAGTGTCCTGTACCCCTGCAGCACCCGCAGGAGTGGCCTAGCCCTCGCATTCACCCCCACTCTTTCAGCCCACTACTCCGCACCGTTCAGCATAATCTGCTCTACCATTCTACCAATTATCCTCCTCTTCCACTCTCCCGGCCCTTTCACATTATACATCAATCTCCCCAGCCATGCTGCCCTGACTTTCCTCTTCTCTGTCGCCTTTAACATATGAGTTTTGAAGGATAATTGGGTATCCAACCACACCTCTAGGTATTTCACAGACTCCTCCATACGAATTCTCCTTCCCTTCACCATCACCCCCCACTTCCCTCGTCTTGCTCTGCCCCTTCACTAGCAACCCCACCGTCTTATCTTCCGCCACATCCAGTCCGCACCGCTCTATCTTCTCCACAATCTGCCTACACATTTCTTTCTACCTATATTATTATCTATAACATACGATTAGAAATAATAATAAAAATTGTGAGTTGAATCCGTTATAAAAAAGTTTTCATTTTAATTTGATTTTTCTAAACACGGAGAAAAAATTATACGTTTCACACGGCAGAGAATCAGATTTACTACCTTGGTTAGTTTCATTGCCTCGGCTTCGCCTCGACAATGAAATGCTAGCCGCGGCAGTAAATTTGTTACTTCTCTGCCTAGTTAAACAAATAACTATTTTTTTGTATTATTTGCAGGTGATTCTCAATCTCAATCAGAAAATGGTAAGTCACGAATGATTAATTTTCGAAATAAGCTAATATGCTCTAGATTTTTCATTTTTGCAATTAATTTACGATTTTAAATAAAAACTTCAATAACTAATCAATTAAATATTTGATCCAGTGTTAACGTGAAATTGTAAGTAAGTTTCAAAATTATTTTTATCATTTACAGGTGGGTTGCAATCAACTCTTCAAGGTTTAGGTGGTAAGCCTCACGAATTATTAATTTTTAATGTAAACTGATATTCAAAAACATTCAATTTTCTATTATCAGCCAGTTTAAATATTTTTTTAGTAATTTATGCTTATAAAAATTGCTAGCCGCGGCAGTAAATTTGTTACTTCTCTGCCTAGTTAAACAAGTAACTATTTTTTTTATTATTTGCAGGTGATTCTCAATCTCAATCAGGAAATGGTAAGTCACGAATGATTAATTTTCTAAATAAGCTAATATGCTCTAGATTTTTCATTTTTGCAATTAATTTACGATTTTAAATAAAAACTTCAATAACTAATCAATTAAATATTTGATCCAGTGTTAACGTGAAATTGTAAGTAAGTTTCAAAATTATTTTTATCATTTACAGGTGGGTTGCAATCAACTCTTCAAGGTTTAGGTGGTAAGCCTCACGAATTATTAATTTTTAATGTAAACTAATATTCAAAAACATTCAATTTTCTATTATCAGCCAGTTTAAATATTTTTTTAGTAATTTATGCTTATAAAAATTGCTAGCCGCGGCAGTAAATTTGTTACTTCTCTGCCTAGTTAAACAAGTAACTATTTTTTTTATTATTTGCAGGTGATTCTCAATCTCAATCAGGAAATGGTAAGTCACGAATGATTAATTTTCTAAATAAGCTAATATGCTCTAGATTTTTCATTTTTGCAATTAATTTACGATTTTAAATAAAAACTTCAATAACTAATCAATTAAATATTTGATCCAGTGTTAACGTGAAATTGTAAGTAAGTTTCAAAATTATTTTTATCATTTACAGGTGGGTTGCAATCAACTCTTCAAGGTTTAGGTGGTAAGCCTCACGAATTATTAATTTTTAATGTAAACTAATATTCAAAAACATTCAATTTTCTATTATCAGCCAGTTTAAATATTTTTTTAGTAATTTATGCTTATAAAAATTGCTAGCCGCGGCAGTAAATTTGTTACTTCTCTGCCTAGTTAAACAAGTAACTATTTTTTTTATTATTTGCAGGTGATTCTCAATCTCAATCAGGAAATGGTAAGTCACGAATGATTAATTTTCTAAATAAGCTAATATGCTCTAGATTTTTCATTTTTGCAATTAATTTACGATTTTAAATAAAAACTTCAATAACTAATCAATTAAATATTTGATCCAGTGTTAACGTGAAATTGTAAGTAAGTTTCAAAATTATTTTTATCATTTACAGGTGGGTTGCAATCAACTCTTCAAGGTTTAGGTGGTAAGCCTCACGAATTATTAATTTTTAATGTAAACTAATATTCAAACACATTCAATTTTCTATTATCAGCCAGTTTAAATATTTTTTTTAGTAATTTATGCTTATAAAAATTTTGATCATTAACCAAGTGTCATTGCATAGCTTTATTTATCAAAATTTAAATTGTAAAAAACTAATTATTAGAGTCTACGGAAGAACTTTTTTGTGGAATAAAGATTTTTTTATTACAGTTGGGCCCGTAATTATTCCGTCAGAAAACGGTAAGTTACAAGAAACAGTAATTTTCTAATAATGTACGAATTTGCAAAAATACTCAGTAAACAGTTTGTGTTTGGAAAATTTAAATTTCCCAAAAATAATCTCCACATTTTACTTGAGAATAAAATTATCTCATTAAAATGAATGTTTAAATTTTTTTTTTTGCGGAAAACCATACAATAAAAGACTACGAAAAATGAAATTTTATTGCAATAATTCCCAATTTAAGCGATTTCTTAATAAAATATATTTTCATTATTTCCAGAAGGTTTCAAAACTATTGAATACAAAGAGGGTAAGTATTACGATTTTTTGAGAAAAACCGTAAATTTCAAAATTTTAAGTGTACAAAAGGCGATTAAATCAAATAACCAAAGATTAACATTAGGTCTGTATTATTTACAGGTGAGTCCCAATCAGTTCAATACAAACAGGGTGAGTGTCACAAAACTGTTACCTACTTTTGAAATGTGATAATATGTAATAATGTTTATTTTTATCAGCTATTTTTAATAAAATTATCAACTATTATATTTGACAAAAAATTGTTGACGAACTTGATGAAACAATCCAGTTTTTTTGGCTAGACATTTCAATTATTAAAGTCTATAAGAGAAATTTAATTGAAACAGTCTCCAATTTTGGAAAATTCAGAATGAATTAACAAATTTTTGTTATTTATAGGTGAGTCCACATCAATCGAATATACAGAAGGTGAGTTTTAATAAAATAATTATTTTAATATATTTAATATTTTAATTTACTACGACAGCATTTCAAGTCTCTGTTCAAAAAATTATCAGCTACCTGGCGCTTTGGGCATTCTAGTTTCTCCTTAAGATTTAAAACTAGCAATAAAAAAATAGGAAAACTGCAAATGTCAACTAACTGTCACATATAAATTTTCTTGCTCCCTCTTGATCGTGAAAGAAGTTATATAGGTGTAGACTCTGGAATGAAAAATATATTGACAGAAAGAATACAGATTAAAAATATCTTACCTATTGATTAAATTGAATTGAAACAAATTTATCATAACTTTTTATAACCTAGTGGGTCGAAAAGGAGGTTTTATGGAATAATTTTTAATTCATCCAGTTTCACCGCCAATAAAGATATTTTCATTATTTACAGGTGGATCCCAATCACTACCATCAGGTAATGGTGAGTCAGGAACTATTAATTTCCGAAATAAACTAATATGCCATGACATTCAATTTTCGTTTATGCCATGGAATACAATTTTTTATTTTTGAAATTAACTTACGATTTTAACTAAATGATTCAATATCAACCGATTAAAATATTTGAATACCAGTGTTAACGTAAAATGGTAAATATCAAGGTTAAACAGAAATTTGTAGAATCTAAGAAGGAAATTTTGTGTTAAACAATCTTTATTTGAATGATTCCACCATAAATAAACATTTTTTTATTTACAGATGGGTCCATAGCAGTTCCCTTAGAAAACAACGGTAAGTCTCAGGAAACTGTAATTTTCAATATGTACCAATGTGCAGCCAATTTTTTGTATTGAAGCTGCTCACAATATTGTCACTACGTAACATCATTTTCAAATTTGAAAAATAAAACTTTTAACTACTTTAATGATTTAATTCATGATCTTTGAGAAGCTATGAATTTCCAAATTCAAAATGTACGAGAGAAAATTTTAAAAAAATATTTTTTAATTCATGCAATTTCACTTAAAATGAAAATATTTTTATATTAGTTTACGCTTTTAATTAAAAAATTCAATAATTAACCAATTAAAATATTTGAACCAGTGTTAACGTAAAATGGTAAATATCAAAATTAAACAGACATTTGTAGGATATAAGAAGGAAATTTTGTGGTAAACAATCTTTATTTAAATGATTCCCCCATAAATAGACATTTTTTTATTTACAGGTGGGTCCATAGCTGTTCCCTCAGGAAACAACGGTAAGTCTCTCGAAGCTGTAATTTTCAAAATGTACCAATGTGCAGCCAATTTTTTGTATTGAACGCTGCTTACAATATTTTCACAATGTAACATCATTTTCCAATTTGAAAAATAAAGTTTTTAACTACTTTAATGATTTAATTCATGATTTTTGAGAAGCTATGAATTTCAAAATTCAAAATGTACAGAAGGAAGTTTTATGAAATATTTTTGAATTCAACTCATTCCGCTTAAAATAAATTTTCTCTTATTATTTGCAGGTGAATCTCATTCTAAATCAGGTAATGGTGAATCACGAACAGAAATTTGTAGAATCTATTAGGGAAATTTTGTGTTAAACCATCTTTATTTAAATGATTCCCCCATAAATGAACATTTTTTTCTTTACAGGTGGGGCCATAGCTGTTCCCTCAGGAAACAACGGTAAGTCTCACGAAGCTGTAATTTTCATAATGTGCAGCCAATTTTTTGTATTGTACGCTGCTTACAATATTGTCACAACGTAATAAGCTAATATGCGATAAAATTTTTTTTCTCTTATACAATATTTCGAAATTTGTTATATTTTGTTTATTATTAGTTTACGCTTTTAATTAAAAAATTCAATAATTCAATATCCACTAAACGGTCTGTGTTTGTAAAATTTCAGTTTCTCAAAAATGATCTTCATTTCACTGGAGAATACAAATAATACATTAAAACAAAAAGTTCAAAGCAGTTCTTGCGTGAAATCGTACAATTAAAAATCTGGAAAATACAAATGAAATTGTATTATAACTATTCACAATTTAAGCGACTTTATTATAAATACATACTTTTCATTATTTCCAGAATATTCCAAAACCATTGAATACAAAGAGGGTAAGTTTTGCGAAATAATTACTTCCTAAATGTATTTATAATTGAGTTTTTGAATAAGTCTATGATTAACAAACTTGTACAAATTACAGGCGAGTCCCAATCACTTCAATATAATCAGGGTAAGTCTCTAAAAACAATGACTTTCAAATCTAATTACTTTTATCTGTATCAGCTATTGTTTGAAAAACTTGATTTATAAAAAAACTAATTAACTTTCATTAGATTTCCCAAAATAAATAATTAACTTCCAGTTTCGAAATGAAACTATTATCCAGCCTAATAATATAATCCAGTTTTTACTCAAAACCACACATTTTTATTTTTAGATTGAGCAAAAGAAATTTTATTGAGATAATTCCTAATTTGGATAATTTTAGGATGAATTAACAATTTTTTGTGTTATTTACAGGCGAAGTCACATCAATCCAATATAAAGAAGGTGAGAATTAACCTAATAATTACTTTGAAAATGCATTAATTTGCTAACATAAATTGAAAGAAATTTATCAGAAGCATCTTTTTATAGCTCACCACGGGCCTATACATATCTCTTATCAAGTCTCACGAAAGTGAAATGTTTAAAGTTTACTGATATGCAACAAAATTTTAGGAATGAACGTGTAGTTTGCAATTTATCACCAGGTGTGGGATCATCGATATTAAAAGTAATGCGTACTTTTACTTACTCTTACTTTTACTTACTTTTTTAAAAAGTGACGAATTATCACTCTTATTACTTTTGCAGACGCGTTAGGTACTGTAACGAAGTATTGATTTCAAGTTACTTTGTAAAAGTAAAAGTTAGTAACGCAGTTACCGTCACTTCTCGCCCACTTGAAAAAGTAACTAAATGACTGGTAACTTATAGTAACGCGTTATAGAAAAGTAACGTTTTTGTTTCGTCATTACGTAAAATTATTTTTCGAATTGTTGAATAACATTTTAAAGTATTTTAATGACTAAATTCATTTTTTGTGACAAGCTATAAATTTTAAAATTCAAACTATACACGAGAAAGTTTTATGAAAAATTCTCTAATTCAACCCATTTCACTAAAAATAAAAATATTTTTCTATTATTTGCAGATGGATCTCAATCTCAATCAGATAATGGTAAGTTACGAATGATTAAATTTCGAAATCAGCTAATATGCGATTACATTTTTTGATCTCTTTTACAATAGTTTAAAATTTATTATATTTTGATATTATTCACACCTTCAATTAAAAATTTTATAATAAACCAGTTAAACTATTTGATCCAGTCTTAACGTGAAATGGTAAATATTAAAGTTAACCAGAAATTTGTAGAGTCTAAGAAGGAAATTTTTTGTGGAACAATCTTTATTTGGAAAGATTCCACCATAAATAACCATTTTGTTTATTTACAGGTGGGTCCATAGCTGTTCCTTCAGGAAACAACGGTTAGTCTCACGAAACTGTAATTTTTAATATGTACCAATGTGCAGCCAATTTTTTGTATTGAAACTGATCACAATATTGTCACTACGTAACATCATTTTCCAATTTGATGAAAAAATTTTTAAACTACTTCAATTATTTAATCCATGATTTGTGAGAAGCTATAAATTTCAAAATTCAAACGTTACAGAAGAAAGTTTTCTAAAATATTTTTTAATTCAACCCATTTCACTTGAAATGAATTTTTTTTCATTATTTTTAGGTGGATCTCACTCTCAATCAGGTAATGGTAAGTCACGAATGATTAATTTCCGATAGAAGCTAATATGCGATTACATTTCTTCTTCTCTTATACAATAGTTTTAAATTTATTATATTTTGATATTAATTTACGCTTTAATTAATGGTTATAATATAAATGTTAAATATCAAAATTAAACAGAAATTTGTAGAATCTAAGAAGGAAATCTTATGTTAACATTCTTTATTTAAAATGATTCCCTCATAAATGAAAATTTTTTATTTACAGATGGGTCGATATCTCTTCCCTCAGGAAACATCGGTGAGTCTCACGAAGCTGTAATTTTAAAAATGTACCAATGTACTGCCAATTTTTTGTTTTGATAGTTGCTTACAATATTGTCACTACGTAACATAATTTTCCAATTTGAAAAATAATATTTTTAACTACCTCAATGATTTAATTCATGATTTGTGAGAAGCTATAAATTTCAAAATTCAAACTTTACATAAGAAACTTTTATAAGATATTATTTAATTCAACCCATTCCACTTTTTTCATTATTTTCAGGTGGATCTCACTCTAATTCAGATAATGGTAAGTCACGAATGATTAATTTTCGAAATAAGCTAATATGCGATTAGGTACATTTCTTTTTCTCTTATACAATAGTTTAAAATTTATTTTATTTTGATATTAATTTACACCTTTAATTAAAAAATTCAATAATCAACCAATTAAAATATTCGATCCAGTGTTAACGTAAAATGGTAAATATCAAAATTACACGGAAATTTGTAGAATCTAAGAACGAAATTTTGTGTGGAAAAATCTTTATTTGGAAAAGATTCCACCATAAATAAACGATTTTTTTTTATTTACAGGTGGGTCCATAGCTGTTCCCTCAGGAATCAACGGTAAGTCTCACGAAACTGTAATTTTCAATATGTACCAATGTGCTGACAATTTTTTGTATTGAAGCTGCTCACAATATTGTCACTAGGTAACATCATTTTCCAATTTAAAAAATATTATTTTCAACTACTTTAATAATTTAATTCATGATATGTGAGAAGCTATACATTTCAAAATTCAAACTGCACAAGAGAAAATTTCTATAAAATATTTTTTAATTCAAACAATTTCACTTAAAATGAAAATATTTTTTTATTATTTGCAGGTGGATCTCAATCCCAAAATGGTAATGGTAAGTCGCGAATGATTAATTTTCGAAATGAGCTAATATGCGATAACATTTTTTTTCTCTATACGATAGTTCGAAATTTATTATATTTTGATATTAGTTTACGCTTTTAATTAAAAAATTAAATAATTCAATATCCACTAAACGGTCTGTGTTTGTAAAATTTCAGTTTCTCAAAAATGATCTTCTTTTCACTGGAGAATACAAATAATACATTAAAACAAAAAGTTCAAAGCAGTTCTTGCGTGAAACCGTACAATTAAAAATCTGGAAAGTACAAATTAAATTGTATTATAACTATTATCAATTTAAGCGATTTTATTATAAATACATACTTTTCATTATTTCCAGAATATTCCAAAACCATTGAATACAAAGAGGGTAAGTTTTGCGAAATAATTACTCCCTAAATGTATTTATAATTGACTTTTTTGAATAAGTCTATGATTAACTAACTTGTACAAATTACAGGTGAGTCCCAATCACTTCAATATAATCAGGGTAAGTCTCTAAAAACAATGACTTTCAAATCTAATTACTTTTATCTGTATCAGCTATTGTTTAAAAAACTTGATTTATAAAAAAACTAATTAACTTTCATTAGATTTCCCAAAATAAATAATTAACTTCCAGTTTCGAAATGAAACTATTATCAAGCTTAATAATTTAATCCAGATTTTACTCAAAACCATACATTTTTATTTTTAGATTGAGTTAAAGAAATTTTATTGAGATAATTCCTAATTTGGATAATTTTAGGATGAATTAACAATTTTTTATGTTATTTACAGGCGAAGCTACATCAATCCAATATAAAGAAGGTAAGAATTAACCTAATAATTACTTTGAAAATGCATTAATTTGCTACCACATAAATTGAACGAAACTTATCAGAAGCATATTTTTATAGCTCACATGCCTGTACATATCTCTTCCCAAGTCCCACAAAAGTGTAATGTTTAAAGTTTACTGATATGCAACAACGTTTTTGAAATGAACGTTGTTTGCAATATTGTCACCAGGTATGGGATCATTGATAAACAAAAGTAGCGGGTTACTTTTGCTTCTAAGTAAAAGTTAATAACGCAGTTACCGTTACTTCTCGCTCACTTGAAAAAGTAACTAAATTACTTATTTACTTAATTACAGTTACCTGTAAATAATTGTCATATAACTAAAGCGTGATCTATAGACGTCAAAAAATAATAGTTCAATACTATTAAACGCTTTACAAAATTAGAAAAATTAATTTCCACAGAGCAGACAGTCCACTAAGAAGCAACAACTACTTCTCGGGCTATATGCCCCGACAGATATTGAATTACACATGTAAAGTAAACGGGGTTGGTATATCTGTTAAGATAGAACCAACCATTCTGGTTTGCGATTAGAAGGAATAACATCACTTGTGGACCGGTTTCGGCGTTTTTGCGCCTCATCAGCACAAGGTAGATGCTATTCGTCCAGAAGCTCTGAGAGCATAATCCTGGACTAGAGACTACGTTGATACCACACCAATACATTAGCCTTAGTAAAGGAAATGTTAAGAGAGCGATATCGGCGACATCTCTACATCTAATCACAAACCAAAATTCTATATCGACTAAAAACCATCTCGGTTTTGTAGGTATTTACTTCATTACAGTTACCTGTAAATAATTGTCATATAAGTAAAGCGTGATCTATAGACGTCAAAAAATAATAGTTCAATACAAGTGATGTTATTCCTTCTAATCGCAAACCAGAATGGTTGGTTCTATCTTAACAGATATACCAACCCCGTTCACTTTAGAAGTGTAATTCAATGTCTGTCGGGGCATATAGCCCGAGAAGTAGTTGTTGCTTCTTAGTGGACGGTCTGCTCTTTGGAAATTAATTTTTCTAATTTTGTAAAGCGTTTAATAGTATTGAACTATTATTTTTTGACGTCTAACTAAATTACTGGTAACTTATAGTAACCTAAAATTATTTTTCGATTTGATGAATAACATTTTGGAGTAGTTTAATGATTTAATTCATGTTTTGTGACAAGCTATAAATTTTAACAAACTATACACCAAAAAGTTATATAAAATATTTTTTAATTCACTTAAAATGAATTTTTTTTTATTATTTGCAGGTGGATCTCAATCCCAAAATGGTAATGGTAAGTCACGAATGATCAATTTTCGAAATAAGCCAATTCGCATATTTCATTTTCTCTTATGCAATAGTTTAAAATTGATTACATTTTCATATTAATTTACGTCTTTGAATAAAACATTCAATATAACCAATCAAAATATTTGATCTAGTGTTAACGTGAAATGGTAAATATCAAAATTTGTAGAGTCCAAGAAGGAAATTTTTTGTGGAAAAATCTTTATTTGGAAAAGATTCCACCATAAATTAACGTTTTTTTTATTTACAGGTGGTTCCATAGCTGTTCCCTCAGGAAATAACGGTAAGTCTCACAAAACTGTAATTTTCAATATGTACCAATGTGCAGTCAATTTTTTGTATTGAGGCTGCTCACAGTATTGTCACTAGGTAACATCATTTTCCAATTTGAAAAATATTATTTTCAACTACTTTAATAATTTAATTCATGATTTGTGAGAAGCTATAAATTTCAAAATTCAAACTGTACGAGAGAAAATTTTTATAAAATATTTTTTAATTCAAGCAATTTCGCTCAAAATGAAAATATTTTTTTATTATTTGCAGGTGGATCTCAATCCCAAAATGGTAATGGTAAGTCACGAATGATTATATTTTCGAAATAAGCTAATATGTGATTATATTTCTTTTTATCTTATGTAATAGTTCAAAATTGATTGAATTTTCATTTTAATTTTTGCCTTTAAATAAAACATTCAATAAAACCAATCAAAATATTTGATCTAGTGTTAACGTAAAATGGTAAATATTAAACTTGAACGGAAATTTCTAGAGTCTAAGAAAGAAATTTTTTTTGGAACAATCTTTATTTGGAAAGATTCCACCATAAATAACCATTTTGTTTATTTACAGGTGGGTCCATAGATGTTCCCTCAGGAATCAACGGTAAGCCTCACGAAGCTGTAATTTTCAATATGTACCAATGTGCAGCCAATTCTTTGTAGTGAAACTGCTCACAATATATTGTCACTACGTAACATCATTTTCCAATTTGAAAAATATTATTTTCAACTACTTCAATAATTTAATTCATGATTTGTGAGAAGCTATGCATTTCAAAATTCAAAATGTACGAGAGAAAATTTAAAAAAAATATTTTTTTATTCAAGCAATTTCACTTAAAATAAAAATATTTTCTTATTATTTGCAGGTGGATCTCAATCCCAAAATGGTAATGGTAAGTCACGAATGATTAATTTTCGAAATAAGCTAATATGCGATTACAGTTTTTTATCTTTTATACAATAGTTTAAAATTTATTATATTTTGATGTTAATTTACACCTTTAATTAAAAAATTCAATGATCAACCAATTAAAATATTTTATCCAGTGCTAACGTGAAATGGTGAGTATCAAAATAGAATGGAAATTTATAGAGTCTAAGAAGGAAATTTTGTGCAAAATAATCTTCATTTGAAAAGGTTCCACCATTATCAAACATTTTTATATTTACAGGTGGGTCCATATCTATTCCCGCAGGAAATAACGGTAAGTCTCACGAAACTGTAATTTTCAATATGTACCAATGTGCAGTCAATTTTTTGTATTGAGGCTGCTCACAATATATTATCACTACGTAACATCATTTTCCAATTTGAAAAATATTATTTTCAACTACTTCAATAATTTAATTCATGATTTGTGAGAAGCTATGCCTTTCAAAATTCAAACTGTACGAGAGAAAATTTTTATAAAATATTTTTTAATTCAAACAATTTCGCTTAAAATGAAAATATTTTTTTGTTATTTGCAGGTGGATCTCAATCCCAAAATGGTAATGGTGAGTCACGAATGATTATCTTTTCGAAATAAGCTAATATGCGATTATATTTCTTTTTATCCTATGTAATAGTTCAAAATTGATTGAATTTTCATATTCATTTTTGCCTTTAAATAAAACATTCAATAAAACCAATCAAAATATTTGATCTAGTGTTAACATAAAATGGTAAATATTAAACTTGAACGGGAATTTCTAGAGTCTAAGAAGGAAATTTTTTGTGGAACAGTCTTTATTTGGAAAAATTTCACCATAAATAACCATTTTGTTTATTTACAGGTGGGTCCATAGCTGTTCCCTCAGGAATCAACGGTAAGTTTCACGAAACTGTAATTTTCAATATGTACCAATGTGCAGTCAATTTTTTGTATTGAGGCTGCTCACAATATATTATCACTACGTAACATCATTTTCCAATTTGAAAAATATTATTTTCAACTAGTTCAATAATTTAATTCATGATTTGTGAGAAGCTATGCCTTTCAAAATTCAAACTGTACGAGAGAAAATTTTTATAAAATATTTTTTAATTCAAACAATTTCGCTTAAAATGAAAATATTTTTTTGTTATTTGCAGGTGGATCTCAATCCCAAAATGGTAATGGTGAGTCACGAATGATTATATTTTCGAAATAAGCTAATATGCGATTATATTTCTTTTTATCCTATGTAATAGTTCAAAATTGATTGAATTTTCATATTCATTTTTGCCTTTAAATAAAACATTCAATAAAACCAATCAAAATATTTGATCTAGTGTTAACATAAAATGGTAAATATTAAACTTGAACGGGAATTTCTAGAGTCTAAGAAGGAAATTTTTTGTGGAACAGTCTTTATTTGGAAAAATTTCACCATAAATAACCATTTTGTTTATTTACAGGTGGGTCCATAGCTGTTCCCTCAGGAATCAACGGTAAGTTTCACAAAACTGTAATTTTCAATATGTACCAATGTGCAGCCAATTCTTTGTAGTGAAACTGCTCACAATATATTATCACTACGTAACATCATTTTCCAATTTGAAAAATATTATTTTCAACTACTTCAATAATTTAATTCATGATTTGTGAGAAGCTATGCATTTCAAAATTCAAAATGTACGAGAGAAAATTAAAAAAAAATATTTTTTTATTCAAGCAATTTCACTTAAAATAAAAATATTTTCTTATTATTTGCAGGTGGATCTCAATCCCAAAATGGTAATGGTAAGTCACGAATGATTAATTTTCGAAATAAGCTAATATGCGATTACAGTTTTTTATCTTTTATACAATAGTTTAAAATTTATTATATTTTGATGTTAATTTACACCTTTAATTAAAAAATTCAATAATCAACCAATTAAAATATTTTATCCAGTGCTAACGTGAAATGGTGAGTATCAAAATTGAATGGAAATTTATAGAGTCTAAGAAGAAAATTTTGTGCAAAATAATCTTCATTTGAAAAGGTTCCACCATAAACAAACATTTTTATATTTACAGGTGGGTCCATATCTGTTCCCGCAGGAAATAACGGTAAGTCTCATGAAACTGTAATTTTCTAATCGTACTTAGATACGATCATTTCTTTTTCAAACATTGTTTATATACACGTCATTTTTTTTCAATTTTTCAAATAAAAGCATCTAATGATTTGAGATATTATGAACTTTAAAATTGAAAAGTACAACAAAAAGTTTTATGAAAAATTTTGATTTGGTTATTAAAAAATATATTTTTATATTTACAGGGTGGTCCCCATCCCTCCCTTCTGGCAATGGTGAGTTTTGTTGTAATACTCCAATTACTCAAAAAATTATCACCTGAAAATATATTTTCAACTGATTCAATGATTTGATTTTATTCAAACAACGAACAAAAATAAATATATTTCATTATTTACAGACTGGTCCCAATCTATTCCATTAGGCGATGGTAAGTAATCAAAATTCCTTGAGATTCGACCACATTCTTCATCCAAAATATTTTCAATTCTTTATGAATTTTTTCCTTCCAAATTGCAATGTCACATATATTATACGACCAGTTCCATAAACTCCATAATTCCATAAAAAAAATTTCGTAGAACCGTTTGTCGGCGACTTAAGCACTGGTAAGTGGTGCTTTTAATTTTTTTAGGATATGTCATATTAAGATATTCCAAGATCTAGGAGATCAGGCACTTGGAGTATCTGTATCTCGACAGCAAAATTAGCCGCCACTAAATGTCCATTAGATTTGCAGATTGAGAATAGGCCATACCCACCTGACTCATTCGTATCTTCTTGGTGGTATTCCTAGACCCAGATGCCCCAATTGTAACTACAGACTTATTACTGGTTTCCACATACCTTAAAGCTACACTACACGTAACTATTTATATCTAGATATGCAAGATCTTCGCAATTGATGCTGCTTGAAAAAGAGATCAAGTGTTTTCATTGTAATGCTGTTTATATCGGTAAAACAAAAAACAATCTTGTTATATCTATGTTGTGGTATTTCGTTTTTATTGATTTCAATTGATAATTATTAAAATTTTCCACGTAGTGAAGGTTATAACAATTAATTTGGTGATTTCACTATATATAAATATATTTTTATTACTCACAGGTGGTTCTCAATGGCTTCCTTCAAGAGATGGTAAGTGTCATACAATAGTCAAAATTGACGAAAATAGCATTTTTTTTTCAAATACATTTTTGTTTGTTTGATATCATATACATATTTATATTATTTATAGGTGGATCCATCATATCTCTTCCCTCAGGAAACGGTAAGTCTCGAGAAACAGATATTTTCAAATCTTCAATATATGCGTGCGATTTATTAATTATTGTTTACATTATTTCAATTTGAAAATGAATTTGTTAACTTACTTAATTATTTTATATACTGTGAATTTTAAAATTTTGACTGTACAAAATGAAGTTTCTTCAAAAAATTCTCTAATTCAATCTTTTAATGATATTTTTATTATTTATAGGCTGGCCCCAATCACTTCATACAGGTAATGGTGGGTCTTACAAAATATAAATTATTAAAATGTACCGACCACGTTTTCCTTAATCAGTCGATTTTCAACATATTTCACTTCCTCAAAATGCAAAGTTACAAATGTATCAAATAATCTTTAAAACAATAAAAGTCCGAAGTAACCTTGAACAACGCTTCAAGTCATTCTATATAACATAAGCATATCCTTAAAGCGCGGATTTATATTCAAGAAAAATTGAAAAAATATGCTCATTTATATTAACTACAAATGACGAAAATATGCACAGTTTCAACTGAAATAAGCAGTATTATATTCAAATATATCTCAAAAAGTGATGATTTAATAAATACAGATATGAGAAAAAAATGAAATCATTTTAAATATCGAAAAATATTCAGAAAACATGCACAAAATTAGTAAAATATTCAAAAAGCGTATAAAAATCCGCGCTTTAGTGATCCTACATCAACCCTTATGTAGCTTCTTCTTCTTATCACGCCCTCTCCTGCCGAAGGTTGGCGATCCAAATGGCAATTGTAGCTCTGGATTTCTGCAGACGAGCGGTCGAACTATCTCGTTAAATCTTTTAGCCATGAGTTCTAGCGTCTACCTACTGATCTTTTCCACTGAACTTTGCCCTCTAGTATGAGACGTAATATTTCGTATTTATCAACTCTCATCGTATGATCCAGGTATTGCATTTTTCTTTCCTTGATGGTGTTCAGTAGGTCTTTTTGTTTGTGCATGCGTTGAAGTACTTCATCGTTGGTGATCCTTTGTACCCATGAAATTCGAAGCGTCCGTCTATACACATACATTTCGAAGGCTTCTATTCTCTTTTCAATCTGTGAATTCAGTGTCCAGCTTTCACATTCATAGAGTAGGACAGGGAAGACGTAGCATCTGATCATTCGAGTCCTGAGTTCCAAACTAACGTCAAGTCTTGTAAAAAATGATTTCATACTCATGAAGATTTTTCTCCCTTGATCAATCCTTGAAAGTATTTCAATGTAGCTAGCTTCTCTTTTACATAAATTACGCCGCAGCATAATTGGCGAACTATGTATTTATATACTCCAGAAGATGAATATTCAAATCGACATGAAAACCTTATGAAAATAAAAATAATTGACTCCCCATTATGTTTTTGTCCACTACTAACTATTAACATAGATGATTTTTGTTAAGTTTAACACCTCATTAATTTACAAAATATTAAAATTAAAATATCCAATTTAATTATTTATGCCTATTTTTGCGTAAAAGTGCATATTCTAAAATTTAAATTGTACAAAAAAGAATAAGTATTAACTTAATCAATTTTAACATTTATAAACAATATAAACATATTATTTCAAATATTTACAGATTGGTCACAATCACTTCCAACTGGTTATGGTGAGTTTCATTTTTAAAATATACTAACATAAACACACATTTTTCTCTTATTTGCCTTTTTGGAATATTTCAATTCTCCAAAAATTTATCACATGTCTATTTTATGAAGAAGATGGAAATTTAACTATCCTAAGGCGTAAAAAACAGTTACCTTAAAAGGTTAACATATTTTCGTCTGATTACTTTCAATGTTGATAATATGAAAAATTTTTAGAAAATTACATCCCAGATTTATATACATTAATCAAATTACCTAATACTCTCGATTTATACATACAGATTAAGTTTAAAAGGTCATACGATTTACACAAGTACGACAAGGATAATATGAACAACACTACTTGAAAGAGAGATACAAGAATTGTTCTCTGTGTGAATCGAAAATTGGGAATAACTTTTACAGTTAAGTACATTTGGCGACACAACGGTTAAAAGTAAGAAGGACTCTTTCAAGTAGTGTTGTTCATATTATCCTTGTCGTACTTGTGTAAATCGTATGACCTATTAAACTCATCGGCAATCTGTATTTACAAGCTTAGTATATTTCCTGCGCATTGATTTTTTTAATTTATTTTGATATCTTGATTCGTTTTAAAGTTATGAAATTTTGAAAAAAGCATTCCGTTTTCATTACTTCTTTGTTCCTCATGTCCGATTGCACCACCTTCGCTTAACAAGTAAGCCGGGGTTAAAAAATTAAGCTCGCTATACCGTTATCTAACAGAAGCATATATGCACGAAATTTTTAGCACAGCTTGTCAATTCAAGTGACGACATACGGTGTATTGTACGAAAGCGTGGCTTTACTAAGAAAAACATGGTGCAATGAAAGATTGGAAGTATCAGTATCGTAAATTATTTCCGCTGCCACTGATTCTCAACAGAGAAAGCAGAACGACAGCATGCACCAGCTAAGTAGCAGCTCAACCGTTGAGCCCGTCTAAACACGCCCATTTAAATATAATATTTGTCAGATGAGCTGATTATGACATTTATAAAAGTTTGAAATAAACAAAAGCTTGTCTGAGACTCCATTCAGTTTACAGAAAACGACCGTTTTCGCCTTAACAGTTGCATAACATGCGATTGGGTTCACACTGCAGTGCAGTTCACATCTCCTCCTATACATCTTGACAGATTTTGGTGAGATTTTGCTTGAGGAAATTTTTTGGTACGGTTGAATTAAAAAAATTGGTCAAGTTCTCAAAAAAAAAACATTTGCCTCCCCGAAGAAAAATTTAGAGACAAAAAAAATTTTCGGGAAAGGTATTCGTTCTATCAATAAATAAATGATTTATTAATGTTATAAATGAAACTAACTGTTTCTAATTAATTCCACTATTTAATGAAAAAATTATGAAAGGATATTGATAATTATTTCGATACTGACATATCATCGTCAGAATGACAGAAGTTACATTTTATGTGATACCTACTTGATGTTTAATATTTTGGCTAGACCAAATAGTAAGTGACCTATCTTGTGATTGACTTAATATATATGAATAGAGAAAAGAAGAAGATATGATTTTATAAATATTAAAGCTTAGGTATTATTAGCCCTATGGGGATATCCTGGATATCTTTTTCCCATTTAAGATCAGTATAACTGTGCAATGATATAGGAAACGAAGGAAAACTATATCTGCTGATCTTTACAATTGTTACTTAAGAAGACAATTTAATAGTGGAGGGCTCCCTAGATTCATCTGTTTATTGACAACTTCATATTGTGGGTCTCTTAAGTGTTTTCTTATTTCTAGTTCTTCAAGGAAATCTAGTTCTTGTTTCTTATCACAAATATGCAGTGCTTCTAGTTCTGAGTTAGGTGTTAATTAATGTTTTGTGTCAAGAAGATGTTTTGAGTAATGTGATTTATCTGGCTGTTTTAATCTGTATGCTCGTGAGTGTTCATTGTATCTAATTTCGAAATTTCGAATTGTTTTGACCAATATAGACATCATTACATTCTGGACATTTAAGTTTATATATTCCAGACTTTTTTAAAGGGGGTATTTTTGTTTCTACATTTAACAATTTTTTACTCACATTGTTTACTGTTTTAAAAGAAATTGCTGTTTTTGTTGAACAAGATATTATCGTTGAAATATTATTAGAAATATTACCAGCATATGTGATGGTTTTGTAATTTTGTATTTCCCTAGTTTTTTCAGGAAATATTAATTGTAAGGCCAATTTTTCCTCTTTTTTATCAATTAATTTATTCATTATATGTAATGGATAACCGTTGGATGTGGCTATTTGTTTAATTATATTAATTTCTCTATCAAAATTATATTTGTTCATAGGAACTGAAAATGATCTATGTATCATTGAATTATATGCAAATAGTTTTCTTTATGAAAAGTTACAAATTGCTAATTTGATTAAAAATATGAATTCTTCAAAGGTTAAACGTCAAACAAAAAATGATATTTCAGCATTAAATTCAATTAAACAGAAAGTAGAAGATTATAACCTCACAATAACAAAATCTGACAAAGGAAATGCCACTGTCATTTTAAAATCCGAAGAATATAAATCTAAAGTTAATAATTTTATAAAATCTTCTGATGTAAAAATTCTAAGGGCTGACCCAACAAAAAAGTTTTCTAATAATGTTAGAGAGATTGTCAATAGTTCAAATTATGTTTTCAATGATTATGAGAAAAAATACATGATTAATAAAAATCCTCAGTCACCACAATTATATGGAACTGTTAAATTACATAAAGTATCTAAACCAATTAGACCTGTAGTTTCTCACGTTAATACTCCTAATAATAAGCTAGCTAAAAAACTAAATATTATACTTAATAGCTATGAAGGTATATCTAAATAATCAATTGAAAATTCAATAGAACTAATTAAAAACATACAAGTTACAAGATAACTCTAAACTTATTTCATTTGATGTTACCAATATATTCTATAAAATTCCTCCAAAAGAGTGCATAACACTTGTTAAAAAATTACTAGAGGATAAAAATATCATTCCAGGAATAATATCAGATATGCTTAGTTTGTTCGATGTATGTATTAATCAGAATTATTTTACTTTTGATAATAAGGTATATATTCAAAATGAAGGTTTACCAATGGGAAGCCCTATATCACCAATATTAGCAAACACTTTAGAAAGAAAAATCTTTGAATGTAACATTACAAAAAATATATTATTTTGGTATAGGTATGTAGATGACATATTAGCTTGTTTTGTAGGTAGTGAACGACAATTAGATATATTATTCAATCATATTAATAATTTACATCCAAAAATTAAATTTACATTAGAAGTTGAAGAAAATAACTCAATCAATTTTTTTGATATTAAAATTCAAAGAGTCAATAATATACTTGATTTTTCAATTTACAGAAAACCAACACGTACTGATGTAACTATACCATATAATTCTAATCATCCCATGTCACATAAATTAGCAGCATATAATTCAATGATACATAGAGCATTTTCAGTTTCTATGAACAAATATAATTTTGATAGAGAAATTATTATAATTAAACAAATAGCCACATCCAACGGTTATCCATTACATATAATGAATAAATAAATTAATAAAATAGAAGAAAGAGTGGCATTACAATTAATATTTCCTGAAAAAACTAGGGAAATACAAAATTACAAAACCATCACATATGCTGGTAACATTTCTAATAATATTTCAAAGATAATATCTTCTTCAACAAATACAGCAATTTCTTTTAAAACAGAAAACAATGTGAGTAAAAAATTGTTAAATGTAAAAACAAAAATACCCCCATTAAAAAAGTCTGGAATATATAAACTTAAATGTCCAGAATGTAATGCTGTCTCTATTGGTCAAACAATTCGAAATTTTGAAATTAGATTCAATGAACATTCACGAGCATACAGATTAAAACAGCCGGATAATCACATTACGCAAAACATCTTCTTGACACAAAACATTCATTAACATCTAACACAGAACTAGAAGTACTGCAAATTTGTGATAAGAAACAAGAACTAGATTTCCTTGAAGAACTAGAAATAAGAAGACACTTAAGACACCCACAATATGAAGTTGTCAATGAACAGATGAATCTAGGGAGCCCTCCACTATTAAATTGTCTTCTTATGTAACAATTGTAAAGATCAGCAGATATAGTTTTTCTTGGTTTCCTATATCATTGCACAGTTATACTGATCTTGAATGGGAAAAAGATATCCAGGATATCCCCATAGGGCTAATAATACCTAAGCTTTAATATTTGTAAAATCAAATCTTCTTTTTTTCTATTCATATATATTAAGTCAATCACAAGATAGGTCACTTACTATTTGGTCTAGCCAAAATATTGAACATCAAGTAGGTATCACATAAAATGTTACTTCTGTCATTCTGACGATGATATGTCAATATCGAAATAATTATCAATATCCTTTCATAATTTTCATAATTTTTTCATTAAATAGTGGAATTAATTAGAAACAGTTGGTTTCATTTATAACATTAATATGAGTAGATTCCACAAAGTAAGGGTCCAAACAGTAAATTCAAATGATTTATTGATTATCGGATTTGTCGACCCAAAATACTCACGTACCAATCCGATGTTTTTTAATTATTGGCTGGACAACGTTTGTCGGGTCCTCTAGTTCGATATAGCTTTTGTCGAAATCGGTACCTACATTCGAAAAATTTAGAGTGGATGAAAAAAAGTTTTTTTGAAACTATTTCAATTTCAAACAAATTCACCATAAATAAACATATCTTTATTATTTACAGGTGGGTCTACATCTTTCCCCTCAGATAAAGGTAAGAAGTCTCAAGGAACGGAAATTTTTAAATCCTTCTTATATGCGAAAAATTTGTTTAATCGCTGTTTACAATATTTTCACAAGTTTCCAAAATGTACTAATATCTGAACACGTTTTCCTTGATCAGTCGTGTTTTAAAATATTTGTACCGATTTCCTTTATTCTATTCATTCACTTAATACCATCTTTACTGATTATCCCAGAGTCCAAAACATACATGACATCCATCAAACTCTCTCAGCTCGTGATGTAAGATTCTTTTTTATCTAGCTCCCATCTCACATTGGAATTGTTGGTAATGAAATTGCTGACCACCATGCCAAAGAAGCCACCTCTTCCATGGATTCGAAAAGTCAGTCGAAGAATCCTGGCAAAAAGTTTTGTTTCAACAACAAAACAGCTTTGCACGAAATCCAACCCTGTTTAAGCTGTCTCTCCCTGGTCTTCTTAACCAGAAGAGAAGCAACAATTATTAGAATATTGCGAATCAACCACACTTAACTTACACACGGTTACATGGAGTGTTCAGACAACCTTCCCAACTGCTGTTACTGCAATATTACTTAAATGTTAAACATTATTGGACTAGAAGTCGAACCTCAAAGAATTGCTAAACTGCACCACCGAAATTCTGAAGGTGATGAAATTCCTCAAAGAAGTTAACCTCCATCACAAAAATTGATAGACTTAATTGTATTGCGTACATTGATGTAGATTACTTATGTTATGATCTTATGAAGTTTTGCATAGCGGCCATAGCTGTCGAGGAACTTCTAATAAAAAAAATTTCAGTTCCTCCAAAAAAAAAATATTTAAATTGTAAATTGAAGTATTAGCCAATATAATGATTAACTTTTATTTTTGCCTGTACATTTAATAATTTGAATTGTACAAGAAAATAATCTAAGGAAAAAGTTTTGATTTAATCAATCACTCCCATGCTGTAATGGTTTCACGAAACACTCTTTACAATAATGTAATAATCTAAAAATGCAACACTTGTCAGTTAACAATCTGTTTGAAATATCAAAACTCCTCAAAAAATGTATCAAATTTGATCAATGAAAAAATCTGAGTCAAAAGTTCAATTCAATTCAAACAAATTACCCACAAATAAATATATTTTGATTTACAGGCTGGGCCCAATCATTCATACCAATAAATAATGGTAAGTGACAAAAAGCAGCAATTTTAAATATTCACTACTTTTTCAATAATTAATATTGTGAAATATTTCAATTTCTGAAAATACTTTTCTCTATGATTACATCGTAAATAAACATATTTTCATTATTTACAGGTGGCTCCCAAATACTTCCATCAGGTAAGTCCCATGCAATAAATAAAATTAAACTTTCCTTTATGCGCGACTACATTCTCTTGATTAAAACATTTTAATTTTTCAAACAGTATTTAGCACTTCAAAATTTAGAACCTCCTTTCTGTGCTGGTAAATTTTAAAGTTGAGAGGGTACAAAAGGAGTCTTTAAAATAATTTCAAATTGCAAAAATTTCAAAATTAACGAACATTTCTTATTATTTATACAAAAGAAAGGAAAAAGGAACAATTCTTGATTAAGTCTATTTAATGTTAAATATATTTTTATTGTTTACAGGTGGGTCTCAATCACTTCCTTCAGGCAATGGTAAGTTTTATTTTTAAAATCTACTTTTATACGACACATTTTTTCCAGTTTTTAGTCTGTTTCGTATATTTCAATTTCAAGAACATTTAATTACATTTAAAAAAATATTATCGACTATTTAAATAATCTAATCAAATTTTAACAACTCAATCATTAATTAGTGAATTTTTCTTATTTACAGCCTGGTACCAAACACTTCCACTATATAATGGTAAGTCTCGTGAAGCTGTTACCACAGAATAACCCACTCATACAGAAACGACTCCTTCGTTCTTATTAAAAACAGTCTCCATTAATAGTTACTGATTCCTTGTTTATTTGCAATGGAGCTGTTTACATAGTTATTCAAATCAGTCATCTCTTTTTCGCAGTGTCAATTATTTCGTTAGTTTTCTCAGTGCGTGCTAGGTATCGATATTGTCAGTAAACATTTTTTGTTGAAATAAATTCCAATTTTTCAAAATTCAATGATACATCCAGCATAGAGTGTAAAGAATTATTTTTAATTTCAACAATTTCACTGTAATTTAACATATTTTCATTAATTTCAGGTGGATACCCTTCAGGTAATGGTAAGTCCTACGAAACAGAAATTTTTAATAATGTTTGTTATTTTTGGGAAATCGAACCATTTTTATTTATTTTTATTTTTCCAACCTAAATATAATAAACCACCACATTTTTAGGATCTACCAAAAATGTATGAACAAAACATACCACTAAGACCAATTTGTAGCAACAAACTATCAAATAATATCATAAATTATGTAACCCACAATGAAATATTTCATAGGCTTTTACCAATTTTATTAAATTTTTCATGGAACATTGAATGATTTTTTGACAAACATAAATAAAGGAGATAAATCTATAAAATTTTAAAATGAAAATAACAATTTCTTGCGATTTTCAGATGTTCAATAGAACATCTACAGAGTAATAGGTATTTTAATTTTTAGTCCAATTATTTTATAAACATTACTTCCTCAAAAATATTTTAAATATTAACAATTATGGCATTGGTCAATCATTAAGATTTAATATAATTTCAATGGAAATTGCTACATTTAATTTAATCAGTATCTCTATAAATAAACATATTTTAAATATTTACAGACTGGTTCTCATCAGTTCCACTAAATAAAGGTAAGTCTGAAAAAACAAAAATTTTCAAAAAACAGAAATATAAAATTTCACTCAGTAATTATTTGTTGTCTGAAATATTCTAATTTCTCAGGAATAGTTTTATTACTCAAATTAAAAACGAAATCATAATATCATATTATGCATGAGCAATTTAATGATGGCTATAGAGACACCAGTATGAAAATTAATTAACGAATAGGAGTGTCTAAAGAGTCATTGAATTTGATTGTGTGATATAAACGCATTGTGTGGTTTTATGAAACCACGATGCAAGTGAAACTTTTTTTAGGATTGTAGGCAATTAACTGAAAATTTTCGGAAAATTATTCTATTCAGGTTATTAAAATAGCGTTTTTAATCTCAACTTGATAATTGGAAAATGGAAATGATAATGGGAAATCATTAGTAGACAAGAGAGGAATCTGCACCATTTACCGAATACTTGAGAGAAGCATTTAATCTTGAAATGAAAAATGATAGAAATATACCAACCACGAGAGATGGTACAACGATCGAAAAATAAAATGTAGGTCATTGTTCACCTATTTTAGTTACCATAAAATATTAGTTACTTATAGACTGTGAGACTCAAGGCGAAGCTGAAGTTATTGATAATTATAGTTCAAAATGATTCAATTATTTAAATAAATATTGTTCTCAGTTTTTAACATGCGCCTATCATCTGAATGATTGTATTTATTATGTATTCCGTGTTGTGATAGGCAGATTGAAATTAAAATTTATGATTGGATATCTTGTCTACTATTGATTTTCCATTATTATTCCCATTTTCCAATTATTAAGTTGGTATTAAAAACAAGATTTTAATACCCTAAATAGAGAAAATAATTTTCCGAAAATTTTCAGTTAATTGCCTACAATCCGAAAAAAAGTTTCACTTGCATCGTGGTTTCATAAAACCACACAATGATTTTTTCATTATTGCAACATATTCACCATAAATAAACATATTTTAAATATTTACAGGTGGGTCTCAATCAGTTCCTTCGGGTATGTACCACGTAACATTTTTTTTCAAATTGTACATCAAATTTATTCACATATTTAAATTGAAAATGAAATTATTCACTAATTGAGAAAAAGTCAATTTCCCCACGAATAAACATATTTTAAATATTTTAGGTTGGTCACAATCACTTCCTTCAGATAATGGTGAGTATCACAAATTATTAATTTTCAAAATATACTTTTTATATATTTTCTTGGTTATCTCTCCCTTATCCAATCATTCGATCCAATTCAAACAACTAAAAATATTCTTTAATATTTACAGGCTGGTCCCAATCAATTCCAATAAATTATGGTAAGTCTCTGGAAACAGATATATTCAAAATACAGAAATATGACATTTTATTTAGTAATCAGTTGTAGTCTGAAAAATGTTTTCCAAATTAAAAAGGATATTATACACAAATTTATTGATTTCATTTTATAGCATAAATCGGTACATTTAAAAAATTCAGATAAGATGAAAATTTTTAAATTTTTTTTTTAATTTGAAACATATTCTCCATAAGTAAATGAACATATTTTTATTATTTACAGGTGGGTCTACATCACTTCCTTCAGGTATGTCACGCGTGAAATTAATTTTCAAATTATACTGATCTTAGACCAAATTTTTCATTGTCAGTCATTGTTTGAAATATGTCATTTTCTCAAAATCAATTCACACATTCAAATTGACAATGAAGGTATTTACCAATTAATGAGGACAAAAAGTGCAACGACTCGCCTGCTTGAGATGCAGTGAGATCATACCTTTAGAGGAAATGCTAAATCTCCCTTTACTACATCTAACATGTACGGAGGATCGCTCTGGAAAATGCATATAGACTAATAGTCTATAACTCAGGATAAATCTTCGAAACCTAAAAGGGCATATAGAGTTACTTAGGGCTGGAGCAGTTCAATCCATGAATAGGCCCATATTGCCCATATTGCCCATATACTTCATGTCTGCGAAACAGGATTTCGAACTCCAAAACTGAGCCTTGCCTTAGAAGCCTGTATTTTTTTGACACAAATATAGATGTAGGGTATACGCAAAATATCTTATAGGTCACAGTGTGCCGGGCCTATCAATCCCCTTGTCATATACAATCTAGAAGTCTCAATTTAATCAATTTCGTCATAAATAAACATATTCTGAATATTTACAGGCTGGTCAGAATCACTTCCCTCAGGTAATGGTGAGGATCACAAATTATAAATTTTCAAAATATACTTTCTTTAAATGCGACAATCTTTTTTTTGTTATTTGTCTCTGTTTAGGATTCAATTCCTCAATAATTATATCTTATTTTTCATTTGAGAAAATAACATTTTCAACTCATCCAATCACTCGACCCAATTCAAACAACCTTATATATTTTTTATTGTTTATAGGTTGGTCACAATCACTTCCTTCAGGTGATGGTGAGTGTCACAAATTATTAATTTTCAAAATATACTTTTTATATATTTTCCTGGTTATTTGTCTCTGTTTGGGATATTTCAATTTCTCAAAAATGGTATCTTATTTTTTATTTTAAAAAATAACACTTTCCATCCAATCATTCGATCATTCAAACAACTAAAAATACTCATTAATACTTACAGGCTGGTACCAATCAATTCCACTAAACAATGGTAAGTCTCTGGAAACAGATATATTGAAAATACCGAAATATGACATATTTTTTAGTAATCAGTTGAAGTCTGAGAAATGTTTTCCGAATCAAAAAGGATATTATAAACCAATTTATTGATTTAATTTAATACCATAAATCGGTACATTTAAAAAATTCAGATAATATGAAAACTTTTTAGAATTTTTTTTAAATTTGAGACATATTCACCACAAATAAATGAACATATTTTTATTATTTACAGGTGGGTCTACATCACTTCCTTCAGGTATGTCACACGTAATATCAATTTTCAAATTATACTGATCTTAGACCAAACTTTTCAATGTCAATCATTGTTTGAAATATGTCAATTTCTCAAAATCAATTCACATATTCAAATTGACAGTGAAGGAATTTACCAATTGATGAGTACAAAAAGTTGCAAAAAGTGCAACGACTCGCCTGCATGAGAGGCTGGAGCAGTCCAATCCATAAAGATGCCCATATTACTCTTAGACTTTATGCCTCCGAAACAGGATTTCGAACTCACATTGGACGTTATCAACGATCGTGAGTTAATTTAAAACCAATTTGCTCTAATCACGAGAGGGGCCCTCACTTATTATATTGATGGGTTAAAAACAAACGGAGAAGTAGAAATAGGGGCTACAGGTCCTAATATTGGGGTGTCAACAACCCTGGGAAACAATTCAACAATATTTCAAGCGGAACTATTAGCAGTAGATTTTTGTGCATGAGAGTGCCTCAAAAAACGCATCAACCCAGCCAAAATTTTAGTTCGTCTGATAGTTAGGCTACATTGAAGACTCTGAAGTCTACAACTCATGAGTCTCAAGATATCTGGAACTGCCAACAACCCCTAAGCAACTGATTAGACACAACAAAATAACTCCAAAACGGATAATAGGCTCCCTCAGAAACCTATATTTTTTTGACAAAAACATAGATTTGGGGAATACGCAAAATATCTTATAGGTCGCAGCTTGCCAGGCCTATCAATCTCCTTTTCATATATAATCTACAAGTCTCAATTTAATGAATTTCGTCATAAATGAACATATTCTGAATATTTTCAGGCTGGTCACAATCTCTTCCGTCAGGTAATAGTGAGTATCACAAATTATACAAAATACTTTCTTCACCTTTTTTTGTTCTTTGTCTCTGTTTAGGATATTTTAATACCTCCATAATTATATGTTGTTTTTCATTTGAGAAAATAAAATTTTCAACTCATCCAATCACTCGACCCAATTCAAACAACCTTATATATTTTTTATTATTTACAGGCTGGTCACAATCACTTCCTACAGGTGATGGTGAGTATCGAAAATTATTTATTAATTTTCAAAATGTGCTTATTATAGATACATTTGTCTTCTCCGAATCTATTCGATCTAGGAAAAAACTGCAAGAGTAAAAAATAGTTTTTCAAGACAACAGAGATTTTAAATAGCACTTTTATTAAACAAACCTCAATCTCGAAAAAAGGATTTGATATTAAACAAAGTAAGGGTTGATAATTTCATCCCCTTACAAGGCGAATGCACGCACGGAAATAACAAAATTTCAGGTTTTCATCTTTACTTTAATAAAAAAAAAACTCAATTTTACATAACTCCTTTTGGGTTGATACCTCGGAAGGGGGTGGGCTGTGGAAATTTTATCATGGGAAAAACGTCCTGAATTTTTTCGCATGCATTTAGAAACTCTCTGTATATTCATTTTAAAACTTTTGGTGCAAAAAATAATTTCAAATTTTACCGATTTTTTTCATTATTTCCAGGAGGATCCACATCCATTTCATACAATAAGGGTAAGTCTCCTCGTGAAACAATTGCTTCTAGAACGTATAATATGCGATATTATTTTTAATAGCCATTGTAAAAAAATAAAATTTCTCAATTTCTAACAAATCAAATCACATTTTTTCATTGAGAATAAAATTTTCAAAAAATACTCCTCTGATCTAGTTTTTATGAAAAACCGAGAATTCCAAGATTTAAATAAAGTGTACTTAAGGAATTAAAATAAAATAATTTTGAACAATTCCACCATGAATTAAAATATTTGTTTAATTTACAGACGACTCTCAATCACTCCTATATGATCAGGGTAAGTGCCACAAAATAATTATTTAAAATTTTTTTTGTCAGTCATTGTTTAAAAAAAATAAACCCTCTCAAATTTGAAATGAAATTAACAGCCAACTTAAAATGTTGATTGGAATAGTTTTTAATCTAAAGACCTTCCACACAAAATAAATAAATTTCTATTATTTACAGATGAGTCCACTTCATACCAATATAATAGTCAAGGTGAGTCTTAACGAAATAGTTTGAAATTGAAATTAACTTTGTATGGGATTCAATAAATGACAAATTCTTTCAACAGTCGTTATTCCAAATATTTTGATTCTTCAGAAATTCATTCACACTTTTCTTTTGAAAATTAAATGATTAACTGATTTATTGTTTCAATTTTATTATTGAGGAAATGATAAATGTTTAAATGAAAATCATGGAAAAAGTTTATTTATAATTTCCAATTTAAGTAATATCATATGATTAATCATATCTTCATTATTTATAGGTGGGTCCCAATCAATTCCAGCAGGTAAGAACTTCTAAGTAACATAAATTTTTAAAATGTACCGGGTGTCTGATTAAGAGAGGTAACCTGTTGTATCTCAGAAACTATTCATCGTAAATCTGTATTACAAACTCGCATATTCGATAAACTGATGGAAATTATTTTCAAGTCTCCTACTCCTCCGCTAGAGGGAGTAGTTCACAATAATATCACAAAGACATTTTTCTATAATAAACGAACCGTTATAGTACCACAAAATTTTAATATTCGTAATCATTAGATCATTTCTTTGCTCCAGTACTTTTTTCTCCATCTTGTAAAATAACTGGTAGGGGTGAATGGGAAAGCTGGCTCAATATAACTTTTGTTTCGCTTTATAGATTTTGACAAACTTGGTATCATTTGAAAGGAAATTCAATGCCTAATAAAATATTATATCATCGTTTTATTCCAGTGAGCTTAACTATAGCTGGGTGGCGGTGATTGAACGACGGCGAAGAAATAATACAGGAATAGATGAAATAAATATTTTAGGATATACTGCTGCAGATATTCTTAGGCTGAAATCGGGAGATTTACGGTCCCCAAACAATGTTCGAGAAGGATACACTGATAGAACTGGGACATTACTAGACTCGTATGTCTCGTATGCTAGTTTGTAATACAGATTTTTTTCTCTAAGCTGTACGATAAATAGTTTCTGAGATACTGCGGGTTACTTCTTTTAATCAGACACCCGGTACTTTGAAATTTAAACTGTAAATAAAGTATTAATTCAATCGACATATTTCAAATGACATTTATAGAAAATAATTTTCATTTTTAAATCACACCGGAAGCTCTAAGCCAACTATTGTTTCAATTTAATATTGGAAAATGGTACAGTGAAAAAATTCAAATAGCATAAAATTTTTTTCATAATTACTATTCACAATAAATAAACATATATTTTGAATATTTACAGGCGGTTACCCATCACTTCCATCAGTCAATGGTAAGTCCCACGAAATATTTATTTAAAAAAAATGATGTGTATTCATGTGCGACCAACGATGTTCAAATTCGTAAACTTTTTTTTCAATATTCAATAAATGACAAATTCTTTCATCAGTAGTTGTTCCAAATATTTTGATTCTTCAAAAATCCATTCACACTTTTCTTTTGAAAATTAAATGATTAACTAATTTATTGTTTCAATTTTATTATTGAGGAAATGATAAATGTTTAAATGAAAATCATGGAAAAAGTTTATTGAATATAAACATTATTTCCAATTTAAGTAATATCATATGATTACACAAATCTTCATTATTTATAGGTGGGTCTAAATCAATTCCATCAGGTAAGAACTCCAAAGTAATATAATTTTTAAAAATATACTGGGCGTCTGATTAAGAGACCTCTCTTAATCCGTTGTATCTCAGAAACTATTCATCGTACAGCTTAGAGAAAAAAATCAGTATTAAAAAATCGCATACGATAAACTGCTGGAAATTATTTTCAAGTCTCCTACTTCACCGCCAGTTCACAATAATATCACAAAAACATTTTTCTATAATGAACGTACCGTTATAGTACCAAAAAATTTTAATATTCGTAATCATTAATCATTTTTTTGCTCCAGTACTTTTTTCCGTATCTTATAAAATACTGATAGGGGTGAGTGGGAAAGCTGACTCAATAAAGAGAAATGTTTTGCAAATAAAAAATAATATTATAAACAAATTTATTGATTCAATTTAATACCATAAATCGGTACATTCAAAAAATTCAGATAATATGAAAACTTTTGGAATTTTTTTTTAATTTGAAACATATTCACCATAAATAAATGAACATATTTTTTTATTTACAGGTGGGCCTCAATCAATTCCTTCAGGTATATCACACGTAATATTAATTTTCAAATTAATTTTCAAAATATACTTTTTATATATTTTCCTGGTTATCTGTCCCTGTTTGGGATATTTCAATTTATCAAAAATTGTATCTTATTTTTCATTTGAAAAAATAACGCTATCAACTTATCCAATCATTCGATCATTCAAACAACTAAAAATATTCTTTAATACTTACAGGCTGGTCCCAATCAATTCCACTAAATAATGGTAAGTCTCTGGAAACAGATATATTCAAATTACAGAAATATGACATTTTATTTAGTAATCAGTTGTAGTCTGAAAAATGTTTTCCAAATTAAAAAGGATATTATAAACCAATTTATTGATTTCATTTTATAGCATAAATCGGTACCTTTAAAAAATCCAGATAATATGAAAACTTTTTAGATTTTTTTTTTAATTTGAAACATATTCACCATAAATAAATTAACATATTTTTACTATTTACAGGTGGGCCTCAATCACTTCCTTCAGGTATGTCACACGTAATATCAATTTTCAAATCTTACTGATCTTAGACCAAATTTTTCATTGTTAGTCATTGTTTGAAATATTTCAGTGTCTCAAAATCAATTCACATATTCAAATTGACAATGAGAGTATTTACTAATTGATGAGGACAGGCGAATGCACGCACGGAAATAACAAAATTTCATCTTTACTTAAATAAAAAAAAAAACTCAATTTTACTTAGCTCCTTTTGGGTTGATACCTCGGAAGGGGGTGGGCTGTGGAAATTTTGTCATAGGAAAAACCCATATCATAATTTTATATGGGCAGACACGTCCTGAATTTTTTCGCATGCACTTAGAAACTCTTGTATGTTAATTTTAAAACTTTTGGTGCAAAAAATAATTTCAAATTTCACCGATTTTTTCATTATTTCCAGGAGGATCCACATCCATTTCATACAATAAGGGTAAGTCTCCTTGTGAAACAGTTGGTTCAAGAACGTATAATATGCGATATTATTTTCAATAGCCATTGTAAAAAAATAAAATTCCTCAATTTCTAACAAATCAAATGACCTTTTTTCATTGAGAATAAAATTTTCAAAAAATATGATACTCATCTGATGTAGTTTTTATGAAAAACCGAGAATTTCAATATTCAAAGTGTACTTAAGGTATTAAAATAAAATAATTTTGAACAATTCCACCATGAATTAAAATAATTGTTTAATTTACAGACGACTCGCAATCACTCCTATATGATCAGGGTAAGTGCCACAAAATAATTATTTTCAAATTTTTTTTTGTCAGTCATTGTTTAAAAAAAATAAACCCTCTCAAATTTGAAATGAAATTAACAGCCAACTCAAAATGTTGATTGGAATAGTTTTTAATCTAAAAAACTTCCACACAAAATAAATAAATTTCTATTATTTACAGATGGGTCCACTTCATACCAATATAATAGTCAAGGTGAGTCTTAACGAAATATTTTGATTCTTCGGAAATTAATTCACACTTTATTTTTGAAAATTAAATTATTAACTAATTTATTGTTTCAATTTTATTATTGAGGAAATGATAAATGTTTAAATGAACATCATGGAAAAAGTTTATTGAATATAAACATTATTTCCAATTTGAGTAATATCATATGATTAATCAAAACTTCATTATTTATAGGTGGATCCCAATCAATTCCATCAGGTAAGAACTCCAAAGTAACATAAATTTTTAAAATATACTGGGTGTCTGATTAAGAGACCTCTCTTATCCGTTGTATCTCAGAAACTATTCATCGTACAGCTTAGAGAAAAAAATCAGTATTACAAAATCGCATACGATAAACTGCTGGAAATTATTTTCAAAACTCCTACTTCACCGCTAGAGGGCGTAGTTCACAATAATATCACAAAAACATTTTTCTATAATGAACGTAACGTTATAGTACCACAAAATTTTAATATTCGTAATCATTAATAATTTTTTTGCTCCAGTACTTTTTTCCTTATCTTGTAAAATACTGATAGGGGTGAGTGGGAAAGCTGAATCAATAAAGAGAAATGTTTTGCAAATTAAAAATAATATTATAAACCAATTTATTGATTCAATTTAATACCATAAATCGGTACATTTAAAAAATTCAGATAATATGAAAACTTTTAGAATTTTATTTAATTTAAAACATATTCACCATAAATAAATGAACATATTTTTATTATTTACAGGTGGGGCTCAATCACTTCCTTCAGGTATATCACACGTAATATTAATTTTCAAATTAATTTTCAAAATATACTTTTTATATATTTTCCTGGTTATCTGTCCCTGTTTGGGATATTTCAATTTATCAAAAATTGTACCTTATTTTTCATTTGAAAAAATAACGATATCAACTTATCAATCATTCGATCATTCAAACAACTAAAAATATTCTTTAATACTTACAGGCTGGTCCCAATCAATTCCACTAAATAATGGTAAGTCTCTGGAAACAGATATATTCAAATTACAGAAATATGACATTTTATTTAGTAATCATTGGTAGTCTGAAAAATGTTTTCCAAATTAAAAAGGATATTATAAACCAATTTATTGATTTAATTTAATACCATAAATCGGTACCTTCTAAAAATTCAGATAATATGAAAACTTTTTAGAATTTTTTTTTAATTTGAAACATATTCACCATAAATAAATTAACATATTTTTACTATTTACAGGTGGGCCTCAATCACTTCCTTCAGGTATGTCACACTTAATATCAATTTTCAAATCTTACTGTTCTTAGACCAAATTTTTCATTGTCAGTCATTGTTTGAAATATTTCAGTTTCTCAAAATCATTTCACATATTCAAATTGACAATCAGAGTATTTACCAATTGATGAGGACAGGCGAATGCACGCACGGAAATAACAAAATTTCAGGTTTTCATCTTTACTTAAATAAAAAAAACTCAATTTTACTTAGCTCCTTTTGGGTTGATGCCTCGGAAGGGGGTGGGCTGTGGAAATTTTGTCATAGGAAAACCCCATATCATAATTTTATAGGGGCAGACACGTCCTGAATTTTTTCGCATGCATTTAGAAACTCTCTGTATGTTCATTTTAAAACTTTTGGTGCAAAAAATAATTTCAAATTTTACCGGTTGTTTCATTATTTCCAGGAGGATCCACATCCATTTCATACAATAAGGGTAAGTCTCCTCGTGAAACAGTTGCTTCAAGAACGTATAATATGCAATATTATTTTTAATAGCCATTGTAAAAAAATAAAATTTCTCAATTTCTAATGAATCAAATGACATTTTTTCATTGAGAGTAAAATTTTCAAAAAATATGATACTCATCTGATCTAGTTTTTATGAAAAACCGAGAATTTCAATATTCAAAGTGTACTTAAGGTATTAAAATAAAATAATTTTGAACAATTCCACCATGAATTAAAATAATTGTTTAATTTACAGACGACTCGCAATCACTCCTATATGATCAGGGTAAGTGCCACAAAATAATTATTTTCAAATTTTTTTTGTCAGTCATTGCTTAAAAAAAACCTCTCAAATTTGAAATATAATTATCAGCCAACTCAAAATGTTCATTGGAATAGTTTTTAATCTAAAAAACTTCCACACAAAATAAATAAATTTCTATTATTTACAGATGGGTCCACTTCATACCAATATAATAGTCAAGGTGAGTCTTAACGAAATAGTTTGAAATTGAAATTAACTTTGTATAGGATTTAATAAATGACAACTTCTTTCAACAGTCGTTATTCCAAATATTTTGATTCTTCAGAAATTCATTCACACTTTTCTTTTGAAAATTAAATAATTAACTAATTTATTGTTTCAATTTTATTATTGAGGAAATGATAAATGTTTAAGTGAACATCATGGAAAAAGTTTATTGAATATAAACATTATTTTCAATTTAAGTAATATCATATGATTAATCATTTCTTAATTATTTATAGGTGGGTCCCAATCAATTCCATCAGGTAAGAACTTCTAAGTAACATAAATTTTTAAAATGTACCGGGTGTCTGATTAAGAGAGGTAACCTGTTGTATCTCAGAAACTATTCATCGTAAATCTGTATTACAAACTCGCATATACGATAAACTGATGGAAATTATTTTCAAGTCTCCTACTTCACCGCTAGAGGGAGTAGTTCACAATAATATCACAAAGACATTTTTCTATAATAAACGAACCGTTATAGTACCACAAAATTTTAATATTCGTAATCATTAGATCATTTCTTTGCTCCAGTACTTTTTTCTCTATCTTGTAAAATAACTGGTAGGGGTGAATGGGAAAGCTGGCTCATTATAACTTTTGTTTCGCTTTATAGATTTTGACAAACTTGGTATCATGTGAAAGGAAATTCAATGCCTAATAAAATATTATATCATCGTTTTATTCCAGTGGGCTTAACGATCGCTGGGTGGTGGTGATTGAACGACGGCGAAGAAATAATACAGGAATAGATGAAATAAATGTTTTAGGATACACTGCTGCAGATATTCTTAGGCTGAAATCGAGAGATTTATGGTCCCGGAACAATGTTCGAGGACACACTGATACAACTCGGACATTACTAGACTCGTATTTCTCGTATGCTAGTTTGTAATACAGATTTTTTTCTCCAAGATGTACGATAAATAGTTTCTGAGATACTGCGGGTTACCTCTTTTAATCAGACACCCGGTACTTTGAAATTTAAACTATAAATAAAGTATTAATTCAATCGACATATTTCAAATGACATTTATAGAAAATAATTTTCATTTTTAAATCACACCGGAAGCTCTAAGCCAATTATTGTTTCAATTTAATATTGGAAAACGGTACAGTGAAAAAATTCAAATAGCATAAAAAAAATTTCATAATTACTATTCACAATAAATAAACATATATTTTGAATATTTACAGGCGGTTACCCATCACTTCCATCAGTCAATGGTAAGTCCCACGAAATATTTATTTAAAAAAAATGATGTGTATTCATGGTGCAACCAACGATGTTCAAATTCGTAAACTTTTTTTTCAATGTGAAAAATCAAATAATTATTTCATTTAATGATAGAGGAAACTATATATTATGACATTTAAACTATACTAAAGAAGTTCCTCCATATTTTTCTCAATCAATACTTTTTAATATCCTAATAAACATATTTTTATTATTTACAGGCGGTTCCCAATCAATTACATCAGGCAAAGGTAAGTCAAACGAAATATTTATTTTTAAAATGTTATTAATCTGCAACCAACGATATTTACATTAAGTCAACTACGTGAACTTCTCTTTTCAATATGAAAATCAAATAATTTATTTATTTAATGATGAGGGAAACTATACATTATGACATTTAAGCTGTACCAAAGAAAGTTGCTTGAAATATTTATCAAATGAAACTTTTTATTGTAAGAAAAAAAATTCACATGAACGGCGTCCAAATAAACTAGGTAATTGGTACTGCAAAAAAAAATTAATGAACCTATTTAAATATTTACAGGCTGGTCACAATCAATTCCTTCTGGTTATGGTGAGTTTCACAAAAATCTTTTATCCAGAATGTCCTCATATACAGCCACATTTTTTAAAGTTATCGATTAATTTGAAATATACAATATTTCTCAAAAATTATAGAACACTTTATATTTGAAATTATAAGCTCATCAATTAATTTTTTGATTAATTAGAACGATTTAACCATAAATAAAAATATTTTCGTTATTCACAGGCTGGACCCAATCAATTCCATCAGGTAATGGTAAGTTATCATTCTCCGTTTAAAATATTTCAATAAATTTTATCAAAAATCAATTGCTGAAGCATGTGTTAGTAGTGTACCTTGCCTTATGCTTATGCTTATGCCTTATGCTTAATCAAAAGAAACAAGATGAACACGTGCTTTAGTATCTGCAATTGACAAACTTTCCCTAGAAAACTGTGAGTGTCACTAAACAACAATTCTTAAAATGTTCTATCATCCAGTCGGTGTTTGAATATTTCTCATAATTTTTACTGGAGGATAAAATCTTTATTTAACGAAAATAAATAATTTGTAGCAGTATTTGCGAGAAACTACATTTTTAAATAAATTGTGTAAAAATGGAAAGGTTTTCCTAATTTAACCAATTTTTTTCATTATTTCCAGGTGTATCCACATCTCTTCAGTACAAGGAGGGTAAGTCTCGTGAAACATTCAAGTATTATTATGGGATATTTTTTTCATCAAAATTTTCCATAATTTGATTATTTGATGACTGACGGTATTCAAATGAAATAATTTCAAATTTTACACAATTTTACCATCAATTAACATATTTGTATAATTCACAGGTGACTCCCAATCACTCCAATATAATCAGGGTGAGTATCACAAAAAAATAATGTTCAATTTTTCGTATATAATAATATAAGTCTAATGAAATATTTCATTTTGTAATGATGGAAGATCTATCGTTTTGGTTGGTAATTTATTTCTTTAAATTATTCAAAACAATTCAAATCCTTTTTATTTGATCTTTCTCGACCAAAATATTATTCATCCACTGAAGATTCCATGAAATTGAATACATATTGTCACTTTTTTAAATCACCTTTTTTGCAGAATGGTGAACAAATTCCTCTTGCTAATGCCGACATAATAACTTTTACTAGGTCCGTCATAACTTTTTCTAACTCGGCATTTCAGTTGATACCACTTGAAATAATTGATGTTTTTAACTCCCCCATTTTCCTACCTCCACTTACGGTACATAGTGGAAGCTTTTAACGTTTTTCTTATTTTTCTTATGAAAAACTACTGGTGGCAGGTGTTGTTTTCAGTGCTTATAACGGAAAGTTAAGAGGCTTTATTAGTGAACACACCAACATGAAATAAAGCTTCTATTTAACCTACAATGAGAGGAAAATAGATAACAAAGACATTGGCGCCTAAACTATATTTCTTGTTTTGATTTGATGTGGTTGCAGAAAAATCTTAATTAACGAAAAAGTCCCAACTTGGGATATGTTAAAAGTACTTCATGATAATTCGTAGGGGGGATAATTTAATAGTAATTTATATTGCAAGCTGCGACTCCTTACTTTAAGGAGTGAGGTGTTTTGTAGTAGTGAATAGCTATCGACAGCGAAATATTTTCACCATTACATTTTCCAAAATATAATTAAATCTCTCAAATTTGGATTGAAATTATCAGCCAACTGGATGATTTAATCTAGCTCTGAGCAAATCTTCGAATTTTTATTCTTAAAGTATACGAAAGAAAATTGATTGAAATATATTTTTACTAATGAATTATTTTTTTTTTATAGGTGGAACCACTTCATTCCAATATGGCGAAGGTAAGTCTTAACGAAATAATTACTTTGGAAATCTTTCTATAAGGTATAACATTTTTTCATCAATCGTTGTAACAAAAATTTTGATTCCTTAAAAATAAATTCACTTTTTTTTAAATTGAAATATTTAAAATGATTAAATCTTTTTATTGAATGAATTAATTCAAATATAGAAATTTCTTCAAAATAATTCCTAATTTAATAATTATCAATATTATTTTAAATTAAAAAAGTCCGATAAAACATATTTTCATTATTTATAGGTGGGCCCCAATCAATTCCATCAGGTAAGAACTCCCAAGAAACATCAATTTTTGGAACTTACTGACATCTTCATAAATAAACATATTTTAAATATTTACAGGCTGGTTCGAATCATATCCACTATATAATGGTAAGTCTCATAAAACAGAAATTTAAAAAAATGTACGGTCTTGTTGTCTTAAATATTTCAATATATAGGAAGTAATTTCCATTTTTAAATTAAAAACGAAATTATAAACCAATTTACCACATATATTCAAAATACAGGAGTATGACATTTTATTTAGTATTCAGTTGTAGTCTGAAATATTTTTGTTTTCCAAATTAAAAAGGAAATTATGAACCAATTTATCGATTTAATTTAACAAAGATTCAATAGATAGGATAAAACTATGTATACCATAAATAAACATATTTATATTTTTTACAGGTGGATACCAATCACTTCCTTCAGGTAAGTCTGGCAATATTTTTCAAAATAAGTTCAAATTATGATCTTAACTCCCAAAATGAGAGCAGTGCGAATCCATAGAAAAAATTCTTTAAAATCGTTTATAATACAAATAACAGTTTAGCAGGCCTGGAAGTTGTGAACTTATGAGTAGGTATAATATCAAAGATTACAAAAAAAATATGTGTTGTTCTATCCTGGTCTTGCCAATAACATATTTATAGGTCTGTTTCAGCCGCATTCAGAAACTGTCAGAAGCGATCAGAGAATAACTGGTCATAGCAAACAAAGAGTTTATTTTGGCGTAATTCCTGATGCTATTCTCTGATCGTTTCTGACAGTTTCTGATTGCAATTGGAACAGACCTATTAACAAATGTGAACTATTCTCATATTGATTCAAAATATCACTTTGGTATATAATTTTAGTCGAAAAATCTTTCCAGAAAATCCGATTTTCCTACTATTTTTAGGGTGAGCAAATTTTTTTTTTGATAATTTGACCCATTTTTATCGGGACATATTTCACAATCTTACAGCTTTAATAACACTATTGGGATGGTTTATTTTTTAATTTTGCCTTACACTTTCAACTGTCTTTAAATTCTCGTTTGGTCGCTTCGATTCCATAGGTATAGGCATTTTAGCGTTAATAGAGGATCCCAAGTATTACTTCCGTTGTTTTTTCTTTTATTTTACAATTAGATGGAAGTATGTATCATATGGAATGCATGAGTTCACTTCTGGCCTTCACTTTCTCATTTTATATTTTGGTATATAAAATTTTCGTTGCCCAAGACCATGAAGTTTCCCTAAAAAATTCTGAACTTTAACCTTTTTCATATCAAATAAAAATATGTTTATTATTTATAGACTGGTTCCAATCAGTTCCTTCAGGTGATGGTAAGTCTGGCATAAAATTATTTTCTAAAATATATCACTTTGTCAAAATTAGTTTATATATTGAAATTGAAAATAAGAGTGTTAGGTAGACAATTTAGTGTTTTATTTTGATTTTTTTGAGAAGTGATACATTTTGAAATTTGAACTACAATTTCACCATAAATAAATGAATTTTAAACATTTACAGGCTGGTCACAATCATACCCATCAGGTAAAGGTGAGTATCGCAAATTATTAATTTTCAAAATATTTGAATCACTTTTCAATTCTTTTTTTATTCAAAAAATGAAATTTCTTAAACGGTATCAATGGTTTCATCTAATGAAATTTAAACCAAAAATAAATATATTTGTATTATTCACAGGTTGGTCCCAATATTCAGGAAATGGTGAGTATTATAACGTGAAAATATTTAAAATTTACTAGCATATACATTAGGCATTTTTTGAATTATTTCGATTTTCCAAATTTACTTTTCATTTTTTCACTCAAAATGTTAAAGCCAACTCATTGATTTTATTCAGTTTCTGGAGGATTTGGTACATTTCTGAATATAGAGTATGCAAAAAGAGATTTGTCAAAATTATTTTCACTTCCAGCAATTTCGCAATTCATAAACATATTGTTACTCCGTTTACTTTCTTAAAATTTCTTTATTTCTATAACATTAACTTCATTAACAATTCAATACTAATCACGTCTCACAATCAGAACACAGAACTCCAATCTCTAATAATTCAAAAACTAAACTAACTACTGTCAATTGTCCCGCTTTTTATACTTTTCACCTGTTCCAGACAGTTCTGGTCTTTTCGATGACAGTTCTAGATGTTTCAAGATGTATGACTTCTTCTTTTTCTTTGGGGACCTCTACATATCCTCAGTACAGGTCCGACGTAACATTGTTCCCTCTTTTTCTAGTTATTCATCCCGAATAATCTGACTGCTGGGGACTGGTTGAAGCCAACAGGGTAGATCGGGTCCGCAGTAAGGGGCTAACCTCTCGACATGGATCACCTTGGGCTTACTCCTCGCTGACAATTGGATGCGGTATTAATTTTCTTGGGGTGTAGGGGGGCCTTCCCAGTTTCGTTACAGTTTTTGGCACAAACCTTTTCTGCTCTTGGGATTGAAGAGCCATCTTACGGGGTACCTCTCTATAAACTAGTGTTTAATGTATGCACGTCGAGTCCAGCATTCACCTTATCGTTGCAGAGCTTCAAACGTTCACGAGCAAAATTGTGAACCTTTTCCAATTTTTTTTCAAGCTTTCTATTCACAAAGGGGGTGTACGTTCTTCTGCTTCTTTACCAAGAGGGAGGAAGTCTTCCGAAAAGAACATCGTGGTGAAGCTTCATTTCTCTGCCAGTGACTAGCATAGATGGACTATAACCTAATGATTCGTATTCATAACTTATATAGGCTAGCAGAAATAGAGGAATGGCGTAATGCGTGTTTTCTTAATGTCTAATGTCTTCATAAACTCCTGCCATAATTGTGATTCGTCCTTGATCAAAACAATTCCAGAGGGACTCCGTGTCTCGCAATAACGTTGGTTACAAAAGCCTTTGCTACTGTCGTAGGATGAGGTGCTGCTTCGGGCCATTTGGGAAAATAATCCATTACAACCATCTTTGTGTCAAAGGGAGTGGGACAGAGAATATCAATTGCAAGTCTCTTGAAAGGCTCTCCGAAAATATACTGTACCATTTTTCCTCAGCTTCTTGTCTAAGGATCTTTTCTACTATTGCACAGATCACATTTCTTGCACCAATCTTCTAAGTCCCTTCGACAGTTGACCAAATAATATCTTTCCCGAACTCGTGCCAGTGTTCTTTTAGTACCAAAATGTCCTCCTGAGTGGCTCCTATGAAGTTACTCTAACACACTTCTGATGTGTGATCTTGGTACCAATTGGTGAACTATACGTACTCCATCGGGACTTTTCCATCTTCAATGCAGTAGGCCATCATGAAGATACAGTGAATCTGTCTGTGCCCAGTACTCTTCTAAGCTTCCATTATACCTGGCTACCTCTTGCCAAGTAGATCTGACTCCATTTTTAAGCCATTCTCTTATAACTTTCAAGTCATTGTCTTTCTTTTGACTTTTTCCAAGGATTTCAAGGGGATTCTGATTATCGTCTTTTTTTGGCTTGCTTGTGTTTATCTGTAGACTAACTCATTCCACTGGGCTCTCCTTTTCTTCAAGCCTATTGCAGTATCGGTATTGTCGTTCTAAACAGGGTCGCCTGGAAAGTATATCGGCATTGCTATGGAGACGTCCTTTCGGTGTACTATTAAAAATTTATATTGATGTAGTCCCTCTATCCACCTAGCTACTTGTCCTTCAGGCTTCTTAAAGTTCATTAACCAGCAAAGAGCTGTGGTCACTTCTTATAACAAAACTTCTACTATAAAGAAAAGTATGGAAGTGTTCAAGGGCTTTGATAATAGCCAATAATTTTTCTCAGCCTTTCCAATGGTTCTACTAAAGTATGCAATCACTTTTTCTTCGCCTTCTTGTTCTTGTAATATCACGGCGCCTATGCCGTGTTGGGATGCATCACAATCCAAAATAAATGTTCATTTTTCCCGTGGGTAGGCTAAAATCGGTACTATGGTTAATCGTTTCTTCAACTCTACGAGTCAAATTCAGTTCGCCAGACGTAGGATGTGCTCTGCAGTTACCTCTTCTGGGTTACAGAATCTGCACATGGCTTCGTCTGTCAACCCCATTAGCTTTGCATGCCTGTTTAGCTTACAGTGCCCTGTTAATATACCTACTACAGCTTTGACAGTTTTCTTATCTTTGCTTATTAGGTCTGCCGTAAACCTTGGCGAATGTCCTCTAATGAACTGTTTCGCCTGTCTCTGTTCTGGTGAGATTACCTACCATACTAGAGATTTATGTGAAGATTGTCCAATTCTGGAAAAAAATTCTGGGATAATTTTGAATTTCATTACATGCACCTTATATTCTTTCCAGTGTTTTTGGACACTTTTTATATTCAAAATACAAATGAGAACATTAACCAATTTATTGATTCAAAAACCATAAATAAACATAATTTAAATATTTACAGGCTGGTCACAATCATATCCTGCCGGTAATGGTAAGTTTTCAAATCTTCCAGAATTTACTAATATACAACTACATTTTTTAGAGTCACGACTTTATTAGGAATTCGAAAAAACTAAATTTTCAACTTATTTGATCGTATTTGAACCAAACCATGATTAAACATATCTTTATTTACAGGCTGGCTCCAAACCCTTCCATTAGGAAATGGTAAGTCTGTTACAGTTACTTTTAAAATGAACTTGTTCAAGTCTTTCAAACTTTCAACCAATTTTTAACTGAAATTCAAACAACTTTTCCATGAATTAACATTATATTCTCATTATTTACAGGTGGCTCCCAATCACTTCAATATAATCAGGGTGAGTAATTTTAAAA